>OX235271.1:118157328-118543567 GCA_944472155.2 Trichobilharzia szidati
TAGATTTCTCGGTCAAAGAACGTATTATCACATTGGAGTGAAGGAAAATGTACTTCGTTATTTAGACAACCGACTTGATCAGAGTAATTATCAACGCCTTTACGTGCAACTAAGGTGGTTTACCAATATCAAACATTTATTCCCAGAATTTGCTGTCATTCCTACACTATATCATGAAACCATTCGTTAGTTAATAAACGTGGTGGACTGTCAACATAAAATGCTTTTAATAAGACAGACCTTTTACTTGGGATGAGATTTGCTTGGCAGACTTTTGTCTGTCAATATTTGAGACTGAAAATCTACTGTTGATGTAGTAGCATTCATTTACAGTTCACGAAAACATAAAGTATGATAAACTTTCAGTCGTTTCTAGGCGAGCGAATAATAGGATAACTTTTCGAAACGCTTGAAGAAGTTCTTTCAAGTTTCATAATGAAGCTCAAAGTAATTATTGTCGCCGAATAAGTATTGCAGAATCACTGCCAAGTTATGCCCTATTGAACCAGTGCATCTATTATACTTCAGATTTTCTCAAAATTAACCGTCTCTGAGAGGATATATCAGCTCGTAGAAAAGAACGAATAGCTAGCTGACAGCTAATAATGTCCGTCTTGCAAAGGAAATCGCGGTCGGTAACTGATGTAACACCATGGCAGACAACCCAATATAGAACATTTTTACCATACACTGACTTCACCATACTGCGAAACACTGTCGCCTCTGTACCTAAATTTAGCAGCTGATCCACTACCCATTACCAACCAGTGTTTTGGAGGCATTCAAAATGACCTGAATAAATGATTTCTGAAATATAAGGAGTATCACTTTAGTGAATACACTGTACACAATATTTTTTAAAATCTTGAACACGCTGGTTAGATTCTGGAGTTTTACTGGCCGTTAGAAGGACCCTCTTAATTTTACATGCGTATGATGGGTGTGTCCGTTCACCCTTGATATGCCGTAGTCAAGCAGGCTACTGAGGTTTATGCTAAACAAGCGTATCTTCATAGAAGTACTAGTGGCAGATTTAAAGATACGGAATTTGAATGTTACTATAAAACCACAAAATTTACCAAAAATAAAATGACAACCTGACGAAACATTTTCCATTCTCTGTGGACAACAATACTTTGATTGCCTGTCAGAATTTTACCAGGTGCTCTGCATGTCACCACGGTGTACTCTGAGAAATCGTATCAAAGCTACCTAATAAGTTTTGTCATCCGCGCTTGTGCACAAGTAAAAGTTTATTCCAGGTTTTGCAAGTCGACGATCGCGGGTATTGTTATTTCTGTCACTCACATATTTCAGTTATAAATTAAACATATTTTTTTACACCAGCTTAACTTTCCCAGAAATCGACTTCTAATAAACTGCTCATAAATGACCTTCAAGCATTTACTCTGAAGCGATACACACTATTAAACGAAATGTCGCTTGGTTGTTCGAAATCTAGTCCACATGAGGCCAGCAACTCGAAACCCAGCTAGCATTTTCTTCGGGTGCACCTCAGAATTTTCGGGGCAAAAACTTCAGACACACTGCAGAATGTGGGACAGTAACCCGAAGTCTGCCCCAAAGTTCTGCAGTGCGTCCAAAGTTAATGCTAGCTTGGAATGGTTCTACTATCACAAAGTCTTAGGCTAGAGTGCTGACTGCATAATGCTAGCAATGGTATACTACTGTAGCGGTAAATAATTCCCCAAAATCATTAGCTTACAGCATTCTTCACTCAGCATTGGATACTGACCTTCACTGTTAAGGTGGACTCGTTAACATGTTGTGGTACATCCACTTAACCCATAGCAGGGGAGTGGCTTTACTCCATATCCTCGCTCACTGTAGCATCGTATTCCGTTGCTATGGTAATTTAGCGAAAATATTTGTTTTTCACATGCTTTTTATATGAAATTTTGCATTAAAACACTTTTCTGACGTATATAATATCGGCGGCATTAAGTACTTGAACTGCATTACATTTGCTGCACTTCTTTCACGAACTGTCGTTTGATACTGCTGCCTTGCTGGATGTCCAACTGTCTACAACATTGTGTAAGTAGTTTAATTATCCTATGTATCGCGCAACGTTTCCGACCGATTCCATAACCATGATTCATGATATACGCAACGTATCAGAAAGATGTGTGTGTTTTTGGTTAACAGACTTCTTTGAAATCGTGGAACAATAGGTGTCGATAAACAGAAGTATGTACAGTCTAGAGAAAAACCTGCCACCATAACATCAAGTGGAGTCAGTTACATTATCATGGCTAAGAATTAGTGGTGTAAGGGTCCCGAATTCTCGTGACGTGCAGACTGATTGTAGCTCAGAAAAAAAGATGAACCACAAATATGTGAGGGTGTCTTAAAGTAAAAGGCAAATGTTAAGTTGACGTGCATGTAATGGACATATTCCGGTCTGCATTCACTTTTGAATATTATTCCTTCTGGTATAAATTACTGAGGGCTGTTGCATAGTTGACTAAATATGTTATATAATTAAAGTCATGTATTTCCCAGGATATGGTAACATAAACATGGTCTATTGAGAGTTGAAGACATAACTACTGGAGAAATTTTAAATCTTGAAGGCAACACATTGGGAAGCGTGGGGTGAAATCATCGCAGATTTCGGACTACTTTTGGGTAGATTAGTGGGACCCGAAAGGGAAGCGGCGGGTGGGATGTTCAAGGGTGACATGGAGGAGATCGTGTGAAGAGGAACTGAAACAGTATGGATTAACATGGATGCAAGTGAAAAGTACAGCAGAAGACAGAAGCAAGTGGAGGCGTGCAGTTGAAGCCTTATGTTCCACTAGGAACCCAAGGGAACAATAATAATAATAATTGACCACAGCAATCACCACTGAACATTGGATGCTGACTCTCACTGTTTAAGTCGACTTGTTTAGCCCAAGGCTTCCGATCAAGAATCCATGCCATTCGGTACTCCATCGTGTCACTTGCGTGCACGATCACCAGCCAGTTAAGCATTCAACTCGGTCTAAGATTTGGTCCCGAAATATATCTCGTAGTTTGGACAACTAAATCGGGTCTTTTGCTTTGCCTTTGATACACGAGGAACGAACACTATAGAAGTTGTCGGTATAAGATCTTGCGTTAGTTTACTCAGTACAAACCGCGAACGTCGATACCGTCAGCCTCCAAAACATCTTGCATGGTGATTGTCAGACTGCAGCAGGTGTCTAGTCTTGAGTAAGGTGTTAGAACCAGTAAGTTTTCATATGATTTATAGCGTGATATCCAGTTTTAACATTACTCCGAATATGTACAAGGGAAAAGAAGACAAAGAGCTTAACAACTGTGACTAATCGGATCGGACAATTTGTGGAAAAGGTTGAATTAGGTAGGTGAATAAACGGATGACGACATTTCGTTCATGGAATCATATTTTTCGTATCACAATATATATATATATATATATATATATGACCTAACAACGAGTTTTATTCAGTCGTGGCACTCGTTAATACATTTGATGTAATGCACGTGTGCTTGGTCGGTTCAGCTGATATCCGATTCTAAAGTCTTTTTTTCGCGGTTTCACATGCATTATCCTCTGCGTTCTGAAATATACCATATTTTGTCTCTCTTTTCCATAGGTGTGTGTGTAAAATTCCTCCACCTTTCTGGTAATCTTCTTTCGATAAAGTTCACATTATTTCTGTTCTCTCTTCCGGGTGTGGACACTAGGATATAAGCAGAATAAAGACCAAGGTAAAAGAATGTACACAACGAACCATGGTGTGTGAACGACATTGGCACTATACTGCCCATCGGAAGAGTTTTACTAGTTCTGTCATTGTTAAGGTTTGACTTTGGCTGATGTTATCATATTGCCCTCACGACCGCACTGAGGTCATAGTGAGCTGTCGCCGTAGACGATTCCAAAAAGTTGCCAGCTCAAAGCACCGACTATCGTCTTATATTCATTGGCGACCTCTTCTCTGCACACCAACTGAATAAAGTGGATGTATAGTGCCAGCCAGCTCTTCAGATTATTTCCTCACAACTGTTAATGAGGCATGCACGCATTGCTGTTCGACAGCACTAATCCTGAAATATAATCCGCACTGTGGACAATCCAGTCGATCTTATGTTTCGGCTTACTAGCTGATATCTAGTTTAATTCGATTAAGAACGCAAGTACTATCGTATTATCTGTGATTTTCCAGACCACTGTTTTCTGTAGGAGTGTACTGGAAATATCAAATGCAGACGGGTTTGAAAGTAATTTCTTTGAGTGAGTGACCATCTCGATCTTTGGATTTAACTATGAATAGGATCCAGTTGCCAATTGCCTTCAATCAGATTCACCAGTGTGGTAAGTATGAAAACTTATAATGTGACACTTTCAAAAACTTTTGAAATGCGTCAGCAAAATGCTTAGACGATTTCTATAGAAGTCATTAAGTTACCTATTTTCAGTAAAATACTGAAAAGGAAACTAACTTTTAAAATGTGCACAGCAAATTCCATAGGCAGAAAGGTGGCAAGTAATAATTTCAGAAATGATTTGATTTAGTCGAATTTGCTACTAGTCAAGTTAGGTGGAGTTTGTCACAATACCAAACGTTAAAAGTTCGAGGTTATTTTGTATTCCCAATTTCGAGGTGCCAACACCTCTTGAAGATATTAATTTCCAATAATCTAAATCCAGCTAATCTCCACTATAACTTCCTGATTTCCTCTAACATGACTACAGCTTATAATCAGTAATACCGTTTTAGGAGTTACGTAAACTCTTTTGATTGTCCCTCAGGAAGCGTGTCTGAAATGTCTGGTTGATTCTGTCACTGAAATGATAGGTGAGTCCTTAGGACTGCGAAATTTAACTTATAGATATATATTTACTGAACACAGTGAATACCATATTTTTAACAATTTTAACATTTAACACGGAGGGAATGTTTATGTGTAATGTCAAAGCTAATCATGAATACAAGTTGAACTTACCAAAAGTTGATAAATGTCGGCTGAAGATCTAAGTAATAATAATATTTCATGCTTTGTGACGAGTTAACGGTGATTTAGAGGTTACGTGTTTGTTGCTTTTGCACATTTAGGTCGCCTCTTTACCTGGCTTGAAAATGTGTAACACTACAAACCTTTTCCTCTAAGTTCCTCTTTCCTCCTAGTATATGAAAAGTCAGAAACTCCTGGGAAGCTAAACCGTTTCAGGAATTAATACACATGCCGAATTCAGATGAAATGTCTAAATGATGCTGGTGATGGTTTCGAAATGTAAGAAGCGTATAGGGATCTTTTTAAGTTTCATAACATATAGGTGATCATGCGAAGAAGAGATGAAAGCATGTGGGCAGACCTGGAGCCAGGTGAAAACTCTAGCAGAGAACCGAACGCAATGGAGACGCATGGCTGAAGCCCTATGTTCCTCTAGGAATTAAAGGAAATAATAATAAATAATAATAGGTGAACTTGTGTGGATTGCTGACATGGCAAGGAAGATCGAAATATCTCTACTGAAAAAGGATGAAAAATTATAGACAGCCAATGTCTTGAAACACCACATGAACTTTTTGTCTAAGATATACTATTCATCTACTAGTGGATTTTTCTGAGAAATTTATTCCAACACACCTCAGTCAAATAGATGGGTACTTATATTTTGGCTTTTATGGCCGTAACTGTCAAATATCGACAAGTACATGGTTTCTGTGTAATATTTCCCTCAGGGTCTATTTTATAGACCTTCAGGAACAGTGTAGATTTTTTTTACCTCAGATGGACACTTTTATTGTCAAAAGATTATGACCGATGTAGACACTTATTTTATCTTGTAGTGACCCATTTTATTACTCATCATCGTACTATACTTTCATTGTGTAACTGTACTTCGATTTGTTTATTACTCTAAATCTTGCATGTTAGCAATTGATACATTTGTACTCGCTCAAGTTTTGAATTTTGATTACGGCGAGAATGCACATTCCTACACCTTCTCAAGTGTCTTCTGATTTACGTTGTGTGCGTCGAGTAAGCACAACGTTAGGACACAATTATAAACGAGAAGAAGTATCAGGATATACGTATACTCTAGTATAATCAAAATATAGCAGTACAACAATCTCACCCGCATTCATAAGTACATGAAACCTGGACACTTGGGCAAACTAAATTAAATACGACATTGCAGAATGAACACAGTTCAGAGTGTCATTACTGCGATGACGAAAAGAAAGTCGTCGGTGCGGTAATTATGTGACTAATGCAGTAAAATAGCCTAGAGTACGGGAAATTCGTATAATCATCCAATCTCTATACTATTTTCTCAACGACTCGCCAAGCAAAGTGCTTTACTGTCAAATTCCTTGGCACTGCTTCCGAATTAATACAAGCTGGAGCACTATCATATTCATGAGATAATTTTTCATCCTTAATCCTCTCTAATCTACAATACAAATAATAAGGGCCAGGAGATAACATTGTATTAATGGATGAAAATTAAGGCAAGTTCCTGTCTTTATGAGGGTAAAAGAGACAGATTTTTGCTACCATGAAATCCAATGTCGCGTTTGGTGTTTTATTTGACCACGTTAGTTTTTCTGATCAAATGAGTGGGCTCCTTGTTATTAGTATATATATATATATATACATATATATATAACAGTGGGGAATGTATTGAAATAATGAGATGAAAAGTTTGGCATTCCCGTCCTCTGAAGGCTTAAGACCTGCATGTAAAATTAGCAACTCTTCACCAATGAAAAAACGATAATTTGAAGTTCATGATAAAACTCGATTTTCGCCATATGCCTAAATTACCTTCATGTGCGCTTAATGTAATGATAAAACTTTTCTGAAATATAGTCTTGCGTGTGTGTGTGTGTGTGTTATTTATCTGTTTATCGACTAGTTAGTGCCCTTGCATAAGCTCCCATCATTTTTCGTGTTTCAGGGATAGTTGAAACCATGACTTCTTTTCCATTTGTGAGGCTTTTATTCCCTATTGACTGCGCTCAATGAAGAATTCCCCCAAGAGTGTCAAACTAGGCTTCTTCAATTCGGGAAGTACACGTTGTAGAATAAATATTGCTTTTCCAATTTATATACGCTACTGCTTGTTTGATTCATGATTTAGTTGCCGAAGACTACCTAGGTTTTTATTGGTATATTTTATGTAAATAAAGTGGAGGATTAGTTGTTATTTTTTAGCGTGATACTATAAGCATTATATGTGTAGAGAAAACTTGTCATAAAATATAAGCATGGTATTATCATTTCGAGTCACTTATATAGGGAGGAAATTTCAAGCCGTTTGCTATCGCTTTTCAATAAACTGGGAGCGAATACTAATTGTGTGCCCATTTGTTCTTTTGATAGAGGATCTGTATGTGAAAACAAAATGAGCGAGGATGGTAAATGATAGATTCGACCTTCTTTTTCTATGCTTATAAATAAACGTTCAACATTATACGATTTCTCCTACCTTCAAATTCTCATAATTCGGCGGAAGGTTTCACAGTACATGTTTACATCATTGAAACGCTAGTGTCCAAGTGTTTTGTCTGTACTTAGGGAGCATAAATGCTTTCTGAGGAATTTCATTAGTGATTCCATTGTCTAATATAGTTGACAAATGTGTCTTAACCGACTTTAACCATCATTAAATTTCCAGTTTGCATTATCTCAAAGTTATTTCTTCATATGTTAGAGCCCATCCGGAAGTTATTCGCTTATTTACTTATTAATTACATTCAATTAACAGACATATATCGTATCCTATTTCGCAGGGTAGGTTGGCAAGACGTATTCTGATGATAATTCCATTATCAATTTATTTGACATTTGCTTATCATGCTACTTGCTAGTGTGTTGCTTAGTCCCTATTCGGCTGACCTCACCTGTTGATACGCCATTCCGCGACTTTGTACACACCTTTTGATTAAACATCTTCAAATACTGAGTCACAACACTGAAAACGTTAAAAATATCTCCTCATCTTACACTGATGTTCAACCAGTGACTATAACAATGATTACTTCAAGGTGTAAACAGTCTGATGTTAAAAAGACCACACTCTAGGATGGAATTCTTTGCGAATAATTTTACGTCAGCTGTATTAACATTTTAACCGGACAAACGATTGGTTCAAATAAGGTTTGTTTGTCGTTTGTAATAACATTGCACCAATATCCTTAATGTAGCTGGTCACCGCTAGAGCAGCCGGTTTATAAATCTCACCGCGTACGTGGTCGATGTTTTTGCACTGAGACTTGAAAATAATGACTGTTGGGAGAGTATCGCAACATTATCTCTTTATCGAGTACATTAGATACATACTCCTGGTAAGGATAGCGATAATCGTTCTCCGTGATGTTAGTTAAGCAATAACCAGCAGCAATAGCAGGTCACACTTTTGCCTACCAGCATGCTCTAGTTATCAGGCACTGGTAGAGTGAGTTCTTCATTTCCAGAGATGGTGGCCAAACGTGATACGGTGAAAAAATTCGAGAAAAAGCCAAGATAGTATCACCTGATTTGAAGCCTATAGTACATCCTGAGCACTACGGTCAGTTGCAGAGGGTATTCCTTACTTTCTAATCTGGTTTCAGCGGATATACGAGAGCATCAGTGTTATGTTAAAGTGTTAAAATTTCAGCTAGTTTCATTCCTAAGGACTATTCATGGAAAAAGTCACATTCAAACCTTTGTGCCAAAGTAATCGGAGACAAAATAGGATTCTTTATATCAGGGCCACTCTCTAGGCATGGTCTTCATTTTAAAATATCGGCTGTAAACTTTCACTTAGTTCCAAATTTTGAAAACAAAAAGTCACGCTAAACATATAGTGTTACAATTCTTAAGATCAAATATTACGAGAGTTATAGCATTCAACCATGGTTACAGTTATAAAGATCAAGCGAGCTTGAAAAAAACATTTGAGAGGCTGGATCCACGGAAAATACATCATCATAAAAGGTGGAAGGACTGCTCGTCAAGGTGCAGTTGCCTTAGCGAAGTTACTTTCTATTTCTCGTAGCGCAATTTGCCTGCAGAACGCTCTGCTTCGTGAAAAGATCTGAATCGGATAGCCTAGTGCGCTTGTAGTGACCCATTTTATTATTCATCATCGTAGTATACTTTCATTATGTAGTTGGACTTTGATTTTTTTAGCACTCTAAAGATTGCGTGTTAAAAATTGATACATTGTTCTCACTCAATTTTCGAATTTTGATTACTGCGATAATACACGTTTGTACTTCTTCTCAAGTGCCTTTCGATTAATGTTGTGGATGTCGAGCAATCACAACATTACCACACAATAATAAACGCGAAGAAGTACTAGGATAAACGTGTACGCTGTTTCGGTGAAAGAGAGCAACACAACAATTGGTGAGCCCAGCATAGCTGATCAACGACATCATTTAAAAGTACACACATAGTGGATTTAATCATCATTGCTATCGTATTAACTTTGATAACAGCCTCAAACTGGGATATATATATTAGCGTATGGAGACTAAGTTACCGATATTGACAAGTTAGCAGAAATTGCTGACAGAATATATGAACGGATGTCTCTACAAGTAACATCTGTACTCGACAAATGGTCAGACGAACGCATAGAAGCACTAGAACGTAAAATATACGTTCTGATCGGGCAATTAATAACGATGAGGTTAAATAGACAACCTATTACATCATACAGAAAACAGCGTAGTTGCTCACGCAATGGACATAAATATAGCTTACAACAGATTGTATGCTGGTATCATCGAAAATTTAGTGTACACGCTAAACGGTGCACGCAACCATGTGCTTTCCAGCAACCTATGGTGTAGGGAAACGAAAAGGCCGGCGGTCGGTGACGACTGTGGCCACTGGCCAACACCCATCCCAAAGTCGTCTCTTCAGGGTGACAGATAAAATAACGGGAGCACAATTCCTGGTAGATACCGGCTCAGAAGTTAGTGTAGTTCCCTCAACACCCAGCGAACGTTTACAGCCAAACTCCGCATTATTCCTTAAGGGTGCTAACAGCTCTACTATAAAACTTTGAGAACTGGAAGACAAAAACTTGATTTTGGTTGCAGTATACCATTTGAGTGGGGGCTCGTCATTGCAGATATAAGCTTTCCTATTACTGCGATGGATTTTCTTCAGGACTACGAATTGCTGGTCGACTTTAGTCGCCATAGATTGATAAATAGCTATCGCAAAATATTGATTTCAGGCATCTTCACCGATGTCAAAAGTATCCACTTGATGATAGCTACACCAGATCAATTGTCCACGTACGACATTTTGCTGAAAAAGTTTCCTGAACTGACACAGAACGATTACTCCACAGCCTCTCTCAAACACAACGTAACACACCATACTGTAACTAAAGGTCCATCTGCCGCAGCAAAACCACGTCTTGTAGATTCAGCTAAAGTGCAAATAGCAAAAGCAGAGTTCAACAGATTGTTGGATCTAAGAATAATACGACCGTCAAACAGCCCATGGCCATCACCACTTCATATGGTACCAAAGAAGAACTCTACAGAGAAACGACCATGTGGAGATTACCGAGCTTTAAATAAGCAGACGACAGCAGATAGACACCCAATTCCGCATATCCACGATTTTTTTCATAGCATGGCAGGTGCTCAGATTTTTCCAAAATTGACCTCGTTCGTGCATACTACCATAAACATGTCGAACCTAAGGACATCCCCAAAACTGCGGTAATCACTCCTTTTGGCTTATTCGAGTTCGTCCTTCTGCCATTTGGCTTAACTAAAGCAGCGCAAACATTTATGAGATTCATCGACCAGTTCTTGCAAGGCCTCACATTCAATTATGCTTATATCGATGATATACTGGTCGCAAGTAAATCACCTGAAGAGCACCAGCATCACTTAGAAACACTCTTTAATAGTTTGACCGAACATGGGATTGTCATGAAGCGAAGTAAATGTGAATTCGGTAAGAAAACTGTAAAATTTTTGGGGCATCAGTTAGACAATCAAGGCATTCGACCGATAGCAGAACAGCTTCAGGTCAAAAAAGAATACCTCATCCCAGATTCTTTCAAAACGTTACGCCGATTCCTTGGTCTCGTCAATTTTTATCGCTGTTTCATTCCTCACTGTGCACATCTGGCGCAACTTCTGACAGATTTACTAAAAGGTCATGCATAGTCGCTACACATGAGTACTTCAGCAATCGAAGCATTTGAAAAGCTGAAACAAACTCTAAGCTCGGAAACTTTACTAGTACGTCGCGACGTCAACGCTCCTATAGCTATTATGACAGATGCCTCAGACGTCACCGTCGGTGCAGTTCTTAAACAATTTTCTGCTAGGAAATGGCAATCTCTCTCCCTTTTCTCCAAACGTCTAGACGCTACTCAATTAAGATATAGCGCATTCAGTAAGAAATTACTAGCAGTTTATCCTACTGTTAAACATTTCCGTCATATGGTCGAAGGAATACCGTTTACCATATAAACAAAACTTTAACCAGACACATGAATGCAAAGCACGATAATTACTCACAAAGAAAGTTCATTTCTCAGTTCACTTCAAATATTAGATTCATCGAACGACATAAAAGCGAGGTAGAAGATGCGTTATCCTGCATTCATGAAACGACAGAAGCAAAGAGTCAGGCAACAGATCGTTTATTAAGGAAATCAACACATATTTATAGATTTTCGTGTACATTATTATAGATTATTGTTAGCTGACAAACACAGTTTTCTGATTGATTGTTTCTCACTAAAAGTCAATCTTTAATCTCTTTGTTGCTGTCTGTTGAGTATCAGATCATCTATCTGCCCGCCTACGCAAAGTCTGCTGTCAGTCTTTGATCTTGTTTTCACATGACTAATATTTGAGACATAAACATTGATGTAAATTACTGTCTACCAATTTAGCTAGCAGCCAGTCAACTATTACGTGTGATGCTTTCAAATTTAAACTACATGCTTTTGTCTCATTAGAAATGCGAAATTCAGTTTTCTCTAATATACATGGAATTTCCCACCCTGGCATCCGAGCGACAGTTTAACTGTTAAGTGACCGATATTTATGGCCGAATATGAATCGTGAGATTAAACAGTGTACCAGATCATGTTTAGCCTGCCAAACTTCAAAAGTACAACGACATACAGTCTCACCTAATGGCCAGTTTGCAGAACCTGATGGTAGGTTCATACACACACACATTGACATCGGTGGACCATTACCACCATCGTCAACTGAAAACATCATTGATGGTAGTGAAGGATGATGATAAATAGAGTGACAAATTATATCTTGTTCTTCTTGGAGCACGTTCGACAATAAAGCAAGATATCGAATGTTGTCCAGCAGAATTAGTTTATGGAACTACTTTACGACTGACTGGAGAATATTTCAACCCAGCCACTGAAGTTCCAACTGACAAAAATACTTTTGCACAACAACTCAGACAACATATGAGCCTTTTTAGAGATCATCCCCCGGGACATCAGCACAACCAAGCATACATGCCTCAAAAACTAGACGATTGCACTCATGTTTTCATCCGACACGACGGTGTAAGGAAACCACTGCAACCATCCTATGACGGACCATTTAAAGGAATAAGCAGAACAAACAAAATCATCACTGTGGAAAGCGGAGGAAAACACGAGAATGTAGGCATCGATCGCGTAAAACCGGCTTTCATGGAAATAGAGGTGACCGAAGGTTTACACAAGTCATCAATATTATCCAGAGTTACGCCACAAAAGGATTCCTACACTCAAGATTCGAAATCTGGTGATATTCTGGCTCACAAAACAGAAACAATCACAAGGTCAGGCAGAAAAATATATTGGCAACAAAGATTTGTACAGACAATATATTTCAAAATCATTTACATACTTCATTAAGTTCATTAAACATGTAGTTCCTAAGATCTACAATTATAAATTTTATTATTATTGGAAGTATATGATAAACATTTTTACACAAGACAATAATATTAGTTCACACAATATAAAAGTTTTTTACTACAAGCTAACTAATCTATTCGTGCACTCCTGCGATCCAATAATTAAACCTACTGCTGTCATCAGTTACAATCTTAGAAATCATCGCAACCTAGCTGATATAGAGCATTGTCAGACTTACATGCGGTACAACTTCTTCCTAAATAAGTTTTCAGTCATTTGGAATAGACTACCAGCTGATGTTTGTGATGCAAACACACTTCCAGTGTTCATCTCCTCAGTCACCAGACTACTCAAAGATGACAATTCACTTCTGCGTCTGACTCGTACACCCTATTTTTCACCCTACGTAGATATTTTAAGTTCATCAAACGTGCAGTTACAACAAACTACAATTATAAATTTTATTATTATTGGAAGTACATAATAAACATTTTTACACAAGACAATAATATTAGTTCACACAATATAAAAGTTAGCATCACGGGACTAGTTAGTTAGTGCGCCAAAATAACCATAGTTACTAAACAGAATATAAATGTATATATACATATTAATCACTCCCTAAGTACTCCACTTGCTGTCTTCTGCGTAGCTGTTGTTTGTCTTCTTTTTCTCACCATTTTAGCTTCCATTTGACTTTTTGAATGAGAATGAAGAATGTGGATATTTGACCATTTACAATGACAAATGATCTGCAAACATTATTGGTCCCATATCTTACAATTCCCTCGTGAATTACGCATTACCTTTCCCCACAACGCAACCTGGATTACAGTTGTGAAATATACCTTTATACCAATAAAAAATACTGATTTATAATACTTCACGATTGTAACTTACAACATAACTGATCATGTCTGTAAAAATAGCTTGCATTTCTTGAAAACACCCGTTTATAAGAAAATATAAACTGTCACTATTATTAGTCTACATTGAGTACAATTCACTTGTGATGTTACGATGAAAATGCTGACAAAAGTATACAAGTGTATCACTTATTTTAAATTATTAGCAAATTTGGATATAAATCAAGAATAAGACTCGATGCCGTACACACCAAAGTTATACGGGGGAATGACTTCAAGCTTTATTTTTTTCCCAAGTATTCGTAATCCATCCAAAACATACTTGGGTTTTTTTTGTTAATGCGAAGACAATATTTCTATATTTCTTGATGTGTTCCATTGAATGACTAGTTATCATATTGTTCCCACAAACCAAAGAAAAACGACAGCAACCATATAATTTAACCATAAACCAAATTAATGTAATTTACATAATACTTATCCATGCCTGTACAATTGGTGTGTCCTACACAGGTAGGAAAAAATGTATTTTATTAAATTACTATTATTATATATGCTTACTAATCGTTTATGTAATTTATCATATTGGTGGTGCCTGTGAACAACCGTCCCTCATGTAAAAATGAGAATAAGTTATTATTATTATTATTATTATCTGGTTCATGAGGGCTGACCAGTCTGTAAGTAGATGGCTCAAACTGAACACGATAAGACCTAAGCCCTAAAAAAGTGGAAGACTAGCACGGATAACTAACGTATGCTTTAATAGCGATGAGCAGTGAGGATACACAATGCCAAAATAAAAAGATACTCGGTGTATCAAAGGTATCACAATCACGTAAGAAATGCTTGAAGAGTTTGACCGCTAGGTAGATGGGTAACAGATTTCTTCCGAAGATGATGTGGTTTGTTTGATTGCAGTGAAAACGTTTCTTATAGATTACAGAAATTATACCTCTATCATCTATTTTTGGCTTAGCACTTCTTTTACATATGCTTTGTATTTAGCTGCACATAATCTAGATAATTTTGAATTCATATGAGATAACTGATCACAATGGTGCATACTTAAATTTTACAATGGCTTCAATGCATCTGTCAGACAAGTTGAACATTCTCGCATTTCCTTTGATAAGTTCTCCTACAGTTTTCAAGCCTCATGAAGGAATAAGTGTGGATGTAATTAAATATTCCCAAGAAGCATCAAAATTGTTCCAAGGAGTGAGTGCCACGGAAGATTATAATTTTTTGTGTCTTTTACTTCGCATGCTCCGAACCTTCACAGTGGTTCCGTGTCTCAGATGTTTTATCGAAGGAGCACAAATATACACTACTAGGGATTCGTCCAAATCCTTACTGTCCAATAGCAGAAGCAAGATTTTCAAGCAACCTATTCACCCATCTATAGAAGTGCTTATTCTGTGAACGTCACCGATGTATACAAATACAGTGATTTAAGCTATGAGTAAGGTGGTCTCTAGAGAGTCGGACAGACAGTACGCCTTTTCACCGAAGGGCATGCGTATTCGAATAGTCCAAAGAGTTTTATGATAGTTCTCTTTTAATATCCCTAAATTAATAATAATATTAATTCTCACTCCTCCGTGCATAGCTGATGCCCGATTAAGGGTATCAGCAATATATAGTTTACAACAATATGGACTCAAGTATTAATTTACAAATCAGAGTGAATCATTCGCCTTACCTGCCAAAATTGTGTGCACAGTTAGGTTAATATTACATAGACGATTTTACGAATAGTATTGATACAACCAGTGGTAAAATATCTCTCCAAAGTAACGGACTCGTAGTCCTCCAAAACAATACCAAATCGTTTCACATAATAATTGATACTTCGTATAAACACGTAAGTTTATATGAAATGCATGCCATTTTTATAGACACGATTAGGTATTGCATGGAGGATTTCATCATGAGCTGACATCGGATAGAGAACCACTGGAAAACCTGGGAGTACTGGACAGCTGTCATAAAATACAATCGTTGATTATCATACATTAGCATTTTTTCAAAAGTTTAAATGGTAATTTTCAATTCGAGCAGTCGGAACAGGTTTGCACAAGTGTGTTCACAAACAGCAACATTAGAAAAGAGCGTGATAAATTTCAGCATACTAACACTGTTGTCAAGTTTTCGGAAGCAACTGTAAGTACTCGACGTAGTTGCATACCTGAGAGCACTTGCCAGATAACTCTCTATTTCACTCGGCGGACTGAGGATATAACTATAATATTTATTGCTGATAATTTCATCATCGTTAACAGAACCACTTACTTACACTAAAATTCAGTCTGTTTGTAATGTTTCGCTTTCTCACAGTGGTTGCGAAACGTCAATTGGGCGGACTGCCTGAGACGTCATTGCCTACGAAAATACTGAGGTGATATGTGAACTGTTTAGCAAGCACTTTGACAGACTATACACCTTAGAGAACGATGAGGCCGTGTACTTCCCACGTAAGACAGACGAATATCTAAGTGAAATACTTTCCACCACAGAAGATATCGATAAAGCTATCTCAGATCTTAAGCCTAGTAGCACTATTGGTTCAGACGGTATATCTTCCATTCTGCTGAAGAGCGGTGGCAATAACATGAATTTAATCCTACTCAAGTTAAACTAAGCGATGGCATATACCCTGCCAGGTGGAAGAAGTCTTATATTGTACCTATTCATAAATGCGGGCCCAGAGCTGATATCAACAACTACCACCCCATCACCATCACGTCTGTGATTTCACGTGTAATGGAAAAGATAGCAAATCATTCAGTAATTGCTCTCAAATGACCTAATATCCACATCCCAATACGGTTTCTTAAGTAGAAGGTCGTGCATTACTTGCAACTTAGATTATTTTGACTACACTATACAATGCATAGATAGTGGGCATTCAGTAGCAACATTATTTCTCGACGTCAGCAATGCTTTTGATAAAGTCCCACATATCAAACTCCTAACAAAACTCTAATCCTATGGAATAACTAGGAAGCTTATCAGATGGATGAATTCTTTTATCACAGAAAGAGAGCAATTAGTCAAAATCAACCACCAGCTGTCTTCATCAAAGTCAGTAACTAGTGGTGTAATAGAGGGTAGCGTTTCTGGCTCTATTCTATTCCTCTTATTTATAAATTACATAGTCTCTTTGATCAACTATGGCGAGCCATGCCTCTTTGCAGATTATCTCCAGATAGTATATGATTATGGGTACGATGATATGAGCGTTGAAAGCAAGATACAATATGACTTAAACAATCTAGGCGATTAGAGCGAAAGGTGGCAACTGACTTTCAACCTAGACAAGTGCCGTATAGACCACTTTGGACGCTGGAAACCAAGAATGTGCATATATATGTACGGTAAGCTCCTCTCAAAACTGATCACTGTCACAGATATCGGGATAACATACTCAGATTTAACCTTTTCTGATCATGCAAACAAGGTAGTATCTGACTGTAAACGACTTACTGGCTTTGTATTGCGTAACTTTTACACCCAAGAAGCAAAATTAGCTATATATAAGATAGGTATTCTCCTTAAACTTGAATATTATGTCCTCCTATTCAGTAACCTGAGGTCTGCAGACCAAAAAAGTCGAAAATGTCCAGAGATTCCTCACAAAACGCATAATAGGGTTTGACCAAGAAGTGGATTATGTTGACAGGTGTATACGAGTGAAATTAGAACCTCTACGGTTAAAGAGAGTGAAGTACAACTTGTTTTTACTCTGCAAAGTCATCAGGAAACATTGTTACTGTATCTCATCCATAACGTGGGCAAATATCAAATCATATCAGCTTCGAAACCACTACTACCTTATCAAGGTGGCTAACCACAGAAAATCAATTAAGGCAAACTTTTTCACCATTAAATATTGCATTCAATGGAACCAACTACCATCTCAAGTCGGATCCTGTGAAAACCCCGATGGGTTTAAACGGATTCTAGAAAGAATCATTAACATGTTCGCCCTAGCTCGTCTAAGAGACAACAACTGTTGGTAGAACAGAAATTGAAAGCAAGTCCATTCTTCAGTATAGTCACATACGTTTAACTTGACTCTACTAATTACGCAACGAACGTTTAATTAATTTACTGATTTTCCATTCTCTACAATCTTCAATAAGTTGTGTTGGTATAAGTGAATCTAGAAACAGTTATGTTAGCAAACACACCTTTTAGTATTTCACGTATATATACAGTTAATAGTACAATGCTATTTTTTGGGTCGAAATGACTTTACACAGTCAATAACTACCTTATCTCATATACTTTTCTAAAATGTATAATTTTATAACATTTCGTAGTATTTCTAACACAAAATAAGTGGAAAAGTTACTTTGCAGTATCTAACGCAAACTATATAAAAATTGGTCAAGAAAACTCACCATAACTCGTTCTGTTAACCAGCTGTATTTTTCAGGATCATTCTACACATTTTTTGTCACTAATTGTTCCACTACCCACTTCACTCTGCCAAATAGAATATAACTTAGTTGCTGTAATAATAGCTACTTCTATACTTTATACATCTTAAAGTAAACGCAATTTCTTAGGCGTTTGTAACAAATATTTGTGTACATGTATAAAGGTGATACTGCTAAGAATGTCTTCAGGTATCGATGTATCTGGTGACCTAATGGGAAGCACTTGTCATGAGAGCTGTAAATGTGCAGCATACTGTATGATTGGGACGGGTTCAAAGCAATGAAATGCTGGGACTACAGTTATCGCCAAAATAATCCCAGAGCTTAACAACAAAAAAGGAGGGTTAGTGGCGTATGCTGATCAGCAGATATGGTAGTGGTCACAAATGTGAACCGCTCCGATCTGTACGACAGCAACATGCATTTTTTGATAGCTCGAGAATTAAACATCAGTCTGGACCCTTAACAAAAAAATAATAAAGGTTGTACAGATCTAAATTATAAATAAAAAGTGTTTTTGCTCCTACCATCTACAAGCTTGTTCAGCTTCTTGCCAAGTTGCTACCCAATGGGCCCTACAGAAATTCGTGAGAGTTCTTACAGGTCAGCTTGTCCTCATGGTTCTAATTTTCCAGATCTTTGAATTCACTCCTCACTTAAATATCACCTATATCACTAAATATCACCTACCTCACAATAATCTCTTTATTTACGCACTATTATACTCTATCTGATATTAACTACCTAGGCCTTTATTAAAGCTAAAACTTGCTCATTGTTCATATTTTGTTAATTGGCTTAAGTCTGGTTGCATTGATTTAAAGCACAACAACAACAATGTTTGAACAAAGCTATATCTTCATCGAAAACATTATATTTTCCATGCCTAAACCAATATGGTTGGCGTTATTCATAATTGCGTTTTTACGACTTTGTAGCTGCGCATAATTTTCTTCTCTTCTTGAAACAGCGTTCAATCACGTGGAGGCATAGCACTCACCCAGATTTACGCTGTTTACTGGTTGACCACAACTATCAGCAGGAAACGAAACGAACTTTGGGTTATCGTCCAACACTGGTGGTGATCTTAGTAAAGGATTACAATTTAATATTTATAGGAACCTGTTCTGATTGCTTGTACAATAATTGAACAATTTAAACTTTTGAAGGTGACTCTAAACTATAGCAGTCCAAAGAGAAACTACCCAATGAACGGAATGATGACACTGATGAATTTATGTGAAGATATTGGTTTAACCTGATTATGAGGACTCCTGTGAGAAATTGGGAGGATTTTTTGGAACATATAGAAGAATATAATCCCTAAGTAAAAACTATTTAACATAGCATTAGATTTAGGCAGAGTTTGATTGGTTGTTGGCTAGTTGGTTTCCTATTGGTTTAAAATATAAGTTAAAGCAATAATCTTTTTATTTTGACACGGAAATTTATTATTCTGGAATAAGGACAAGTTGTTCAGAAGGTAAGGAGGACATTATTTTCTAGCTCATTCGTATATATACTATTGCGCAACTCTATATAACTGCATTAACATACAGTAAAAGATTACGAATGCTCCTGTTTTCAGAATTAAACATTTAACAGCATACGGGAATAATAATAATATGATAAATTACATAAACGATTAGTAAGCATATATAATAATAGTAATTTAATAAAATACATTTTTTCCTACCTGTGTAGGACACACCAATTGTACAGGCATGGATAAGTATTATGTAAATTACATTAATTTGGTTTATGGTTAAATTATATGGTTGCTGTCGTTTTTCTTTGGTTTGTGGGAACAATATGATAACTAGTCATTCAATGGAACACATCAAGAAATATAGAAATATTGTCTTCGCATTAACAAAAAAACCCAAGTATGTTTTGGATGGATTACGAATACTTGGGAAAAAAATAAAGCTTGAAGTCATTCCCCCGTATAACTTTGGTGTGTACGGCATCGAGTCTTATTCTTGATTTATATCCAAATTTGCTAATAATTTAAAATAAGTGATACACTTGTATACTTTTGTCAGCATTTTCATCGTAACATCACAAGTGAATTGTACTCAATGTAGACTAATAATAGTGACAGTTTATATTTTCTTATAAACGGGTGTTTTCAAGAAATGCAAGCTATTTTTACAGACATGATCAGTTATGTTGTAAGTTACAATCGTGAAGTATTATAAATCAGTATTTTTTATTGGTATAAAGGTATATTTCACAACTGTAATCCAGGTTGCGTTGTGGGGAAAGGTAATGCGTAATTCACGAGGGAATTGTAAGATATGGGACCAATAATGTTTGCAGATCATTTGTCATTGTAAATGGTCAAATATCCACATTCTTCATTCTCATTCAAAAAGTCAAATGGAAGCTAAAATGGTGAGAAAAAGAAGACAAACAACAGCTACGCAGAAGACAGCAAGTGGAGTACTTAGGGAGTGATTAATATGTATATATACATTTATATTCTGTTTAGTAACTATGGTTATTTTGGCGCACTAACTAACTAGTCCCGTGATGCTAACTTTTATATTGTGTGAACTAATATTATTGTCTTGTGTAAAAATGTTTATTATGTACTTCCAATAAAAATAAAATTTATAATTGTAGTTTGTTGTGACTGCACGTTTGATGAACTTAAAATATCTATGTAGGGTGAAAAATAGGGTGTACGAGTCAGACGCAGAAGTGAATTGTCATCTTTGAGTAGTCTGGTGACTGAGGAGATGAACACTGGAAGTGTGTTTGCATCACAAACATCAGCTGGTAGTCTATTCCAAATGACTGAAAACTTATTTAGGAAGAAGTTGTACCGCATGTAAGTCTGACAATGCTCTATATCAGCTAGGTTGCGATGATTTCTAAGATTGTAACTGATGACAGCAGTAGGTTGAATTATTGGATCGCAGGAGTGCACGAATAGATTAGTTAGCTTGTAGTAAAAAACTAGGTTTGGCTTAAGATTTCTTTTCCAGAGTGGTTCTAATCTTAGTCTGTCGCAACGTTCATAGTATTCGAGACCACTTTGTAAACCAAGAGTTCTTGAGGTAAATTACCGTTGCACTCCTTCTAATTTAAGCTTGTCATGTTGTCGCAGTCGGCTAAAAATAAACGGGCAGTATTCTTAAATAGGTCGGACACATGCTTTGTATAATAAAACCCTAGTTTCACAACAAAAGAAATTGAGAGTTATGCATCCTAGGAGCCTTCGTGTTTTACGTCTGGCATAATCAGTTTGTCCAGAGAACGTTAAGTTACTACAGTATCTGATACCGAGAACTGCGACTGAGTTGAGCTTGGCTAGTTTTCACCGATTTACTTCAAGAGTTAGGCCAAGGCTTCTGTTGCCGATACAAATCCAGCCACATTTGTCAATGTTAAACTTTAGACAGGATTCAGCACACCATGTTGCGAGACCACTTAGTTCAAGATATATTTTATTTACCATATCGCTTAATTCATGAGCGTAGCAGGAGTAAACGACTTTGAGGTCGTCAGCACATAGGAATGATTTACCTGAGGTGAAGCAGTTGCAAATGCTGTTAATGTATACTGTAAATAAAAGTGGACCTAAGACACTACCTTGCACAACCCCACTTGTGATCTGCCTAGGATAAGAAAATACAGATCCAACCTTGGTTATTTGTACCCTTTTGCTTAGAAACGATTTTAACCAGTTCAGTAATGGATTGCGAATCCCACATGAATATAGCTTGTAGGATTATTTTTGTCCTACATATTTAGTCCTTCCTCAATACTGACGATACAGAGTCTCGGCTTAGCTATAGTTAAAACAGAATAACTTGACTTTAACTTTATCTGTTTCTAAAACATAAAATAAACCATACAATTACACCAAGAAAAATGTACAAATCCATTGTCATTACAAAAATAGGACAAAAACGTACCGAACAGTATTGAAGGTACGGACAAAATGAACAGTCAATTAATTACATGTATATACAAGTAAAGTGACAGACAAAAAAGAACATTCAAGGTCATCACGTGGTGAGAGTTACAATAAATTGACCAATAATCGCGACAAAAAAGGTCACATAATATTGATTGGCTGTTTATCATATAGTCTATCTCTCTATCGCGATTAACACTCCCCGCGAACGATCACCACGTTGACCTTTCGTACGCTTCTTATATCTTGTTCCACTTCTTGAGTTGAAGTTTTCAAACACAGTGTCTTGACGTGGCCATCTTGGTCATAGTACATCTGCTTAACTATAGCCTTTCGCCAGAGACCTCTCTGTGCGTCAGCACTGTTAACTAAGACGAGATCATCAGGTTGTAGGTTGTGCTTTATATCCAACCACTTAGATCTTGTTTGCAGCATCAGAAGATATCCACGTAGCCATTTATGCCAGAGCAAATCAGTCAAATATTTTGGAAGTAGTTGACTATAGTGTTGGAAGAAAGCATATCCATACATAGCATTCGCTTTATCTTTGTAATATTGTAATTTTCTTAAGAATTCACCAATTGCTGAACGAGCCGCAGTTAAAGGCCTTTTTAGAACTAAGGAAATACACAAATCAGATGCATCGTCCTCACCGACTACTTTATGTGTACGTCCCATAGAATCGTCAGCTTCAATCAAAACTTGCAGAATCGCATAATAAGCACAATAATGTGCTTGACACCATGATCCAATGTCATCAGCATTTTCTGCTGGAGAATAAAACTCCATGGAAGTTACAACTGAAGGAATCATTGACAACCAATTAATATAGACTGCATCTGGGGCATTGCCTTGAGCACAGTTGGTATTCAGACCGAACTGCTCCAGAACAAGAGGTAAATCAGACAAATAAATTCCAACGCACTCAGCTTGACACTTGTCTATTGCAGATGAAAGGTTTGAAAACTTGCTGTCATACGTTCCTCCTGCTTCACACCAACCTTTTACAGGACCTCCATTTATGACATATTCAGTAGTTTTCGTGTGTAAATTTCGTTTTCCATAACAATCACGCCAAAACAGTTTACCTGAACCATATCCCATCAGTTCATGAAGTCCAACTTGTAATTCAAAGGAACTTTCAGCATGTTCCACGTACATTTGTTTGTCTTCATTACGTAGAAATTCTGGTTTAGGATCCTCGAGACGAACACTAAGTACATTATCCAAAGAAACATTTTTAAATCCATCAACTTGTCGTACATCATCATAGTTAAGAATATTAGTCCCAACAGGAATTCCAGCAGTTGCACACGTAACCACATCCAAACTAGTAAGGTCTGGCTGTAAGAAATTAACTTTTTCAAATGTAGAAGGCCATGATAAATTTGTTAACAACCTTTCAGCATTATTCACAAGTCGTTGGAATTTTTTAGACACTGATCTATTTACGACAGCGACAAATGATTCAAACTTTACACGAACGCCAAAGGGATCACGGTATGACTCTGTAAAACCAATATAGTTCCCAACAACAGGGTTCTTATCTTTAACCCATAACCTGAAGGCATCTTTGTGAGTGGCTACTGAGCCAGTAGTGAAGCTTTCAGCATACTGATGCCACATTTCTGATTCGATTTGGTTAAGCGAATGTGCTTTGAAATCTATATAGCAATCGACTAGTAACTTCATCAGCTCACTATAGTCACCATATTCAAGCTGCAAAGATGTGTCCGAGGGAAGCGAATCTCTTGACTTCTCACAACGTTGACTTAGAGGGATTTGCAGGTCATGGTAACGTTGGGCTAACTGTCTTTGTTCTTCTTGGATAATAGGAGCGTCGAAATGACTTTCTGCAGCAAGCGTGTCAGCCTGGACTTTGAATGCATCTATACGTTCACGATGAGTAGCTACATCAGATTCAAGCAAGTTGTGCCGCTTTTGTGCGTTCATCACACCGTTTAGATCACGAACGACATCCTCTGAGGCTATCTGAGCTTCAACATCATTCAACCATAACTCGACATCTTCTATGTTGCGAGGGTACTGTTGTTGCCTACTTGCTTGATCTAAATTTTTCTTCTTGTCTCCCATGGCATTAACGAGATGAGACCAAGTTTCATCCAACTGTTCAATCTTTACTTTTATTTCTAGTGAGTTGTAGTGGTTTGCATTTAACAAATCCTGACCTGTCTTTTTAATATCTTCGACGCGGGATTGGTTCGCTTGTATTTCTGCCTCAAGACTCTGACGCTTCTGCACCTTTGTTTGCAAATTCGTGGAGTCTTTGTAACTTTCATCAAGTGCATTTCTAAGTTTTCCTGATATCCATGACTGCATTTCATCTGCATCTCTATCGAACATTTGGTAGCGGTGGGAATCTTCAAGACGCTGACGGCGGTTCTGAGCTTTCTCCTTTAATGCATTTTGCCTATTTTGGAGACCTTCCTGAATCTCATGAACCTGTGCAGCCGCATAGTGGTTTGACTCGATTAATTTTGCAGCGAATTCATCAAGTTGTCGCATCTTTTCTTCTTGCGCTAAAAGTGACTTTTCGAAGTCTTCATGTTTCCTTATAAGTGCTTCGACAGAATCGAGTGAGTCTCCCACGTCATTTATTTCTAGGAGGGCCTCTTGCTTACCAATCCAAGATTCCGACTGTTCAGCGTCGCGGTAAAAATACTGAAGGCCCATACACTGTTCTAGCTGTTCACGTCTTTCCTCACACAACTGCATCAAGGAGGCTCTCTCTCTTTCAAGGGTGGAAAGTTTAGCAGCTATGTCTTCACTACAGGGATGGCCAACACTTAGTAATGCCTGACCTTCTTGGATGCATGCATCGAAACTGTCAGCTCGAGAATTTATCTCAGAGGTGTATTCCTTATGTCTTTCTACTTGGGCTTCAGCACCAGCTACATCCTTTGCCAAATCATCTGCCGATATTAACGTCTTCATGTCATTCATTCAGATACTCACGTCTCTCCAGTCAGCCAAAAAGCGATGCATCTTGAATGACTCTTCCAGTTTACCTCTCCTATCTACAGCCTGACTTTTCAGCCTATCCCATGCAGTAATTAAGGCGTCATACTTGCCTTGTATAGTGTCTTGCGAATCAGGATGCTTCTGTGCAAGCGCCTTAGCATCATCTCTAAGTTGAACAATCTTTTCATCTGTGTCAGTCGAATCCCTTTCTAATGCTTCGTGCTTCATTTGTAAGGCTTGGACTGAGGCAAGATCACGACCACAGTCCTCAATGGATAAAGGAATGGACTTTTCATTCACCCACGATATAGCTTTATCTGTGTCTCTAAAGAAGCACTGTATCTCATAGGCTTCCAGGAGCTTTTCTTATCGTTTTCTAACCAGATCCTTCAGACGTTCTAGAGCTTCGCGGACCTCTCTGGACTTTTCTATGACTAGGGCATCCTCAGGAAATTCCTCTTTTAGAAGTTCATCTGCCTTCCGATAGATATCTTCGGCACGACTTTCTTGATACTCGAGATCCTTTGTAAACTCATCAAACCTTTTTTGAAGTGTCTCAACATGTTCCAAATCTTGACCAAAATCCTCTGATGTTACGTAAGTCTCTTTTTCACGTATCCAGAAAAGTATCCCGTCGACTTGACTTAAAAACTGGACAAATTTAAGCGTTAGGTTAATAAGACTTGATTTTTCTCTGAAAATAGCCATAAGCCTTTCCCACAGGGCATGCAATTCATCAAGACGGTTTTTGATAATCTCTGTTGCGTAGTGTCCCTGACCAATCATTTCTTCTCCCGTAGAATCTAGAGCTGAGAGTGTTTCAGCATGAACTGTTACTTCGAACTCAAACTCTTGATGTTTCTGTTTTTTCAGCTGAAGATTACTGAGTTCTTTAAAATCCTCATTTGTATATGTTTGCAGTTTTTCATTGATCCAACACTCAAGTTCATCGGCATTCCACTTAAAATATTGATATCCTTTAAGCATGTCCAGAAACTTAGATATGGTTCTGGCGGACTCATCATTAAGAGAAACAGCGACTTTATGGAAAGTAGAAGGTTTGTAAGGCGATTTATTGTGACAAGAACATTCGCGACTACCTTGTCGTAATCTTTCTAATTCCATTTCTTTCTCCTTTTGGACTATGCGCAATTTCGCTAGCTCCAATTCTATCATATAGCGTGATTTATTCTCGTTGCTTTCAGGGAAATCAGCTTCATTACTCCTTTCTAACTGTGGAGTTAACGACGGCATAGTTTCATAACTTTCGTCTGCCATACTGTTCGAAACTTTCGTCTGGACTACTGTTCGAAACTTTCGTTTGCAATTACTGTCCGAAACTTTTGTCTGTAATACTGTTCGAAACTTTGTAGGATTATTTTTGTCCTACAGATTTAGTCCTTCCTCAATACTGACGATACAGAGTCTCGGCTTAGCTATAGTTAAAACAGAATAACTTGACTTTAACTTTATCTGTTTCTAAAACATAAAATAAACCATACAATTACACCAAGAAAAATGTACAAATCCATTGTCATTACAAAAATAGGACAAAAACGTACCGAACAGTATTGAAGGTACGGACAAAATGAACAGTCAATTAATTACATGTATATACAAGTAAAGTGACAGACAAAAAAGAACATTCAAGGTCATCACGTGGTGAGAGTTACAATAAATTGACCAATAATCGCGACAAAAAAGGTCACATAATATTGATTGGCTGTTTATCATATAGTCTATCTCTCTATCGCGATTAACACAGCTTCTCAAAGAGAATACTGTGAGATACCATGTCAAATTCCCTAGATATATCGAAGTAGAGAACAACAACTAGCTTACGTGCTTCGCGACTACTAGTGATGCAGTTGAAAAAGTCGAAGTGGCAAGTAACGCAAGACCTATTTCTGAGAAATCCGTGTTGAGTCTTTGTAAGATCTTCCTTCAGTAGATAGTCTGACAATTGATCTTTGACAACTTTCTCCATGATTCGCGAGACAACCGGGGTTATAATTATAGGTCTGTAATTGCAGACGTTTGCCTTATCACCGGATTTATAGTGTGTAATTATAAAGCTAGTTTTTCACTCATAGATATTGAGAACAATTTAAGAAGTAATAGGGGTATATCACACCCACTGTTTTTGAAAATTATAGAAGCAAGGCCATCTGGTCCCGTACTAGTGGAAGGTTTCAGGCTTTTAGCTGCTTGTTCTATTAATTGGTTGGTGAACACCATGCTTCCGAGGAAAGAGCTAGTAAGGGGGCCGGTTTCACTAGGAATGCGCGTTTCTAAACTGAAGTTTGCAAACCACTCACTGAATATTTCACAGATAGTGGCAGGTTCATTGTAGATAACTGTGTCGTGAAGTAAATAGGGGATATCCCTAGTCGACTGCATTCGTTTTTTAAGAAGTGTTGTTAAGTTATAAACTTTGGAGGTGCTTTCAAGTGCCCTTAACTCTTCGTCGAGGTCCTTTTGAGAGCGTTGGCGCTTGTCAGACTCAAGAGACTCATGGATTGAGTGCAGTAGTGATATATCCTTAGTTGAATAGTACTGTTTCTTCAACTTCCTTAACTTATTGCGGCACGCCCTCGGAATGTATTCAGCTTGGTGTCTACTTAATTTCACTACCTTCTTAGGAGCAACAGTATCTAGACAAAGGATAACATTCCTGTAAAATAGGGACACTACAGCCTCCAGGGAGTCAGTGGTAAAATATTCATCCCGGTGACAGAGTCGAATGAGTTCTTGGATTAATCCCCAGTCTGTATGTTTGTAACTACGACATATTATGCTCCCTGAATCCTGTTTGTTTCCTGTATTTAGTGGTGAAAAAGGCAGAGAGCAGAGTACCATTCTATGGTCACTACTGGAATATCTGTTGCCAACATAGGTGGGGACTGGAATTGTATTATGACAAAACACAAGGTCCAACATGTTGTCACCACGAGTAGGTGTCTGGACGTTTTGCTGCCATCCATAACAATCGATAGTGGCAAGTAATTCGTCGAAGCGTTGGGGGCCGGAACTACTTAACCAATTGACTTCTGGAAGATTGAAGTCATCTGCAATTATTTTGTAATTAGTGTTAAACGATGAGGCGTGTACGAATGATTTAGCTAATAAGGCATCAGTTTCTTTGGTTGAGCTTGGTGCTCGATAAACACAGCCTATGCTAAGCTTGTACTTATCTCCTTGTAAGACAACCCAGAGTGAATCAGGTACCTCGTTCAGTATTTCATCTTCCACCTTACTGACTACGAATGAGTTATGTATATATATGAGACATCCTCCACCACGCTTGCAGTCTCTATTTGCACGGTGTACAGTGTAATCATCTATGCCTATATGACCATCAAGTACAGAGTATGAGCACCATGATTCAGTAATCATAGCCACAGTAGGCTTGGCGATAAATAATAATGTCCTTAGTTCAGATATCTTATTGATAAAGGAACGTGCATTAATTAGTAATATGGTGGATAAGTCCCGGGATGCTACAAACTGCCTTAAGATATCACCGTATCCTAATTCTGTTTGTGCGTCAGCAACGCAAGAGTTTATGAATGATAGGGGAGTCGGACTGGGTGTCTGTACATCGGGGTTAGAGTGCAATGAGGTGGTCCTAGGTGCCATGGGTCGTACCAGTGTACAGCGTATTGTTATGGTGACAGTGGATTTCATCAAGGATGCTGAGCCATTACTAGCCAAACCTCGAGGGATGGTATATGGGTAAGTGATGTTAATTGTTTCTCAACCTCACTCTGAATGTAGATCAATGCAACTTCTACTACAAAGCAAATAGAAGAGAAGAGGTGAGCAGCAAAGTTCCAGAGAGCAAAGAAAAAGTATGTGGTCTCAGAAATGTACCTGGCGTTTGTGGTGTATGTTTATATTCGTTGTATATTATCACTCGTTAGACATACAGATTTATTTCTACTAAGTCCTTTTATGTATCTATGCGACTAGTTTATTTATCGTTTAAATAGTAATTAGGGTATTTATGTGCGTTTATTAGGCACTATAGTAAACTAATAATTGATTCGTCCTAAGAACAAATAGCTTGTTAATGTAATCAGAAGAGTGAAAGAGTCTGTACAGAGAGCGTTTGAAACTTATAACCGTATTGCAGTTCCTGACTTCTAGGGGCAGGTTGCACCATATTTTAGAACACATGGCTGTGAAGAAGTTTCCGTGGGGTGTTGACTTAAAGACTTTCATTGTCACTGTGCAAGTTTGGTTAAGCAGATCGTAATAGCCTTTCGGTGTGAATTGTGTGTCCTTATTGTCTGAGAATGATATTTTGTGCAGGAACTTAAAGCAAAATACTAGGTTTATAGTAAGTCGTCTTGTCCAAAGTAGTTCAAGATTTAGAATAATGCGCCGTGAGATGTAGTCTTTCTTACAATCGTAGCCAAGTAGTTTGAAGGTGAAGCATCGTTGGATACTTTCCATCGTCAGCTTGTCACGGGCGCGAGTGCTGCTAATAATGAATGGACAGTATTCTAGTAGTGGCCTTAAACATGTTTTGTACAGAATTAGCTTGTCTTTATAGTCGTGGAAGTTCCTGAGTTTGCATCCTAAGAGCATCCTCGACTTTCGAGGCTGTGATGCCACTTGCTCAGAAAGTGTTAGGTCACTAGTGTACGTCAGACCTAAGTCAACGATACTTTGGAGTCTGGTTAGTTTACCTGATTGAAGCGTTCATTCCAAGTCGATTGAGAGTGCGCCGAAGCAAATCCAACCACATTTGTTCAGGTTAAATTGTAGATTCCGTAAAGACGACGAAGCAGTCACTTTATCTAATTCTTTCTGCACAACATTCTCGAAGTACCCTAGGTCATCACAATGGAATGTATAAGCTACGCCTAGGTCATCTGAAAAGATGAATGGTTTCCCATGTGAGAAGCTAGCGCGTATTTCGTTCACTTAAAGTGTAAATAGGAGTGGCCCAATGACACTAGCATGAGCTACACCAGAAGTGATCGGGTTAGGTTTGGAAGTTACAGACCCGAGTTTAACTATTTGGGACCTGTTGTTAAGGAATGATTTAAGCCATTCTTATAGTGAGTCACGTATTTCTAAGGAGTTTAGCTAATGTAATGGTAGTAAATGGTCGACACGGTCAAATGCCTTAGAAATGTCAAAGTAGATGACAAGTACTAGTTGCCGTCTATCACTAATGCTGGTCACAAAATTGAAGAAGTCTAAGTGACATGTTAAACAAGATCTGGATTTTTGGAATCCATGTTCGTTCGGACTTATAATGTTGCAGCTAAGCATGTGCTTGAGTAGGTTATCCTTAACTAGTCTTCGCATCAGCTGATCAAATGACCTACAGCCTTATACAGGCTGCCTTACTTCGAAAATCGACATAGGCAGATTCTGATTGGCTGTTGGCTAGCTGGCTTCCTATTGGTCTAAAATATAAGTTAAAATGGCAATCTTTTTATTTTGACACGGAAAGTTACAGTCAGTTTAATTTAAGGCTTACCTTACCATAATATAACGGCGTGTTAATGTTTTTGGTGTGAGTGTAGTGTGATAGTCACACGGTATTTGGATTCATTTTTGGTATTTAAAGTACATTGAGATGTATGAGAATGTCTAGCAAGTGAATATAAATTAACAATAATTTTGATGCGTTTATTTTAAGTCCAAAATAGGATGTATACATTTTTGCTTACTAGGCGAATATAATTAAACTACAATTCCTAAACATATAATGTGTCTTCAATTAGGACATATAGATATATGTATGTATTAACTGATTCACTTTTTTAAGTTGTCAGTTTAGTGACATGTGGGATTTGTGCATATTAGGTCAGCATAAATCAATTAAATGTGCTAGGTCACAACAGTGGCTTATGAGCACTGAGATATATAGTGTTATTCATTTACTTCAAATTATAATGTTGTGTTCGTTAGTCATTGTTAAAACCATTACATGACGTTACAAAATAATCCTGCAGCCTCTACTTCACGAAAAGTGTCATCTATATTGTCTGATGTAATGGCTGTATTCCAAAGAATAATGCTTAGTTGTGTATTTTATACGTGGGTGCAACTAAACAAGCTTTTGATACATTTATGAAGGTAACAACTAAATTGTTCATTATTTCTTTGAAAGGAACACAATACATCCTAACGGCTTGATTCAGGTAAAAAAGACCCATCTGGCCCTATGGAATATAAGTTTGTGAGGTATGAATGCACTTTTGGAGGTATAGTTAAGTAAGCTTGGAACATTTAAAATACCAACCTTGCAACATTTCTCAGCAAAATCTAACCAACGCGTCAATAATGCCTTTCTACGGTAAATGAATATTTTATCTACTTGAAGTGAACCCAGTATGTACTGATATAACCCTGGTCCTTCTAAAAATTACTATATTTGGGTCTCACCTAATCAGGAACATTCTGCCTCTCCCCCCTGTACGATAATTATAGGAAATTTTCCCTGTCAGTATATTAACTTTCGATTACCAAATACAGCTGACTGTTTTTGGATGCTGTTCGGACAGATTTGAGTGATTCCTTACTGCAATGTGAGAACTGTTTTGGAGATTAACATATTGTTTACAATATTCATTCTGTGCAACATACAGTGGATGATGTCGAGCTGCATGGGGCATTAGAAGGATTCAGTGCATTTCCCTTTGAATTCTATATGCGCAAGATAAGACAGTCCGTGCACTGTGGATATGCTTTGGCTAAGCAGGCAGCTCAGTGTTATGTTAAGCACGTGCACTTAATGAAAAGTACAGATGTCAAGCATGTACCTAAAGAAGCTAGTACTAAGGGCGTGGAGTTAAGCAAAGGCAAGTTAACTTATCTGAACACCATATTTACTTCCTTATTCTCCGGACAATGTAATCTTGGCCTCAGGTAAACCGGGGAATATAGTTGAAATGGAAAGTGAAGAAAGTATGTTGCGTGTTCTATTTGACTAAATTAGCGTACACGTATTTCCTAGTACTTCTTCACGTTTATCAATGTGCGTAGACGTTGTGGCTACTCGACGCCCACAACGTAAAATCAGAAGGCACTTGTGTAGAGTGTAATCGCGCATTATAGCCGTAGTCAAATTTCAAAATTGTATCAAGGTAACGTTCAACAGTAAATTGACAAACGTTTACGAAGTACATATAAAATCGGTATGTGTAAACATATAATATGAGTATGCAAATTAGATTAAAAACGTATGTTTATAGTTGGTATAGGGGTACTACATAATTCCCCCACCAGAACACTGAAATATAAAAAAAATACATTTAAGTGTTCGACAAAAACATGCATCGGCGTAATATGCAGCAGAGATGGTACATAGAAAGCGATTTATTAAGCTGAAAAATGAGCAGTTTAATGCGGTCAATAAGGCCGATAATAAATGAGACAATAAAAGAAAAAATAGGATTGATGATCTTGGTAGAATATATAAGGAATGATACAATCGGCCGGGGATCTGTAGTCTGTATACGGAAACGATACGTGAATATTAAGCGCTATATGATTAAATGTAATAATACAGGAAATATCAATGTTAACATAGTAGTGACGTGATTGACGTATGAAAATATTAATCAGTTAAATGTGTAGTCAAATGACAATTACGAATAAAGATAAATATTTGAACCCTTATTAATTGACAAAATGATAATGATCACAAGGCCTGCATCCTGTATGTCGTACTTTAGCACATGTTAATCACACATGTTAATTATCCCGCATGCTCAAGGTCATTGATGGAGTGAGACGCTCAAAGGTCATTTTCGTCCATGTTAGTCGGTTATGTTGGATTGCAGTTCCGTAGGCGTTCGTTTACACATTGGTTTACGTTCCGTTGGCATTTATAGGTGATTCCCATGTACTGATAGCATTCTTTTGTAAAATAGTACTTTTCTTCACACAAAAATAGCCACATTTTAACGTGGTCTTCATTGAATGACACTATGTCGAAAGCTGCAGCTTCTACAAGAAGTAAACTATTTGTGTAGATGACATTACCCCCCAACTACCCCATCTTCTTCATTGTAGAGATGTTTTGACGCATTCAGCATGAAACACTAATCATTACAACCAATATGCTAAGTGTGTCGCAGTCAGATTAAATGACGCGAACACCAACATAACTAGCCAGGAAATGAGAATTCCTATCAATCCAGAAAACACATAACCAAATTTTATTAAAAATCACTGACAAAAAAAATTTGCCGAGCGAAATTTCAACCAACATGCCGGATAAGTCCAGCCCTCTTTCCTATAAATTAGACTTGAACCAGTATATTGTAATCTATTCTAACAAAGTTTCTAGAGGTTTTTTTCCATTTTTCCAATTTTTGATGTCAAAAAACGGTGTTCCATTTCAAATTGTACTTGTCGAATATGATCATGCCTGTACAAACGGTATGTTAATCATGTAAATGTTTAATTTATGTGAAATATATATATGATAATAAATATGAAAATTCGTATTAAGTTATATTTTGATGATTTGCACATAACGTTTAGGCCAATGAACTCTCCTACCAGAGCGTGTAGTTTTCATAGGTTTCTCTGGCGACGTTGAAGCTTGCGTGGATGTAGCTGTTGGCACGTCGTTCAGCTGGTCTTTATCGTTGGCTTCGAAATCGTCGATGAATGCTGGTTTGACTCTGTCGGCACTGATGGCTTCTGCTTTATTCAGTCGTTCTATCGTGATAACTTTATCATTTCTATTTAGAACTTTGAGTGAGCCATCATAAGCGGGTTGAAGTGGTCGTTGTATACCCTCTCTCCTGACGAAGACGTGAGTGCAATCTGTCAGTTGTGGCGGGATGTATGACGTTCGTTCCTGGTGGCGTGGAAGTGATATCTTGAGCTCGTTCATGTGTTGTTTTAGCTGGTGCACATAACCAGTCATATCTTGTGGAACTTGGTTACCTGGGGTGAAAAATTCTCCTGGTAGTCGTAATGTTGTTCCATAGACTAGTTCGGAAACACAGCAGCCAATATCTTTCTTTAGAGCAGATCGTATACCAAGCAGTACCAGTGGGAGTTTGCTTGACCAGTCGTTTTGAGTCAAAGAAGCAGCGAGCGCAGCTTTGAGTTGTCGATGAAGGCGTTCAACCATACCGTTGGAACTAGGATTGTACGCGGTTGTTCGTATTCGTTTAATGCCCAGTAATTCAGTTAGCTGGTTAAAAAGTCGGCTTTCAAACTGAGCACCTCTGTCCGTAGTGATAATGGATGGGACACCAAAATTAGCTATCCAGTTTTCGACCAAAGCCTTAGCTACCGTTTCAGCTGAGACGTCGGCTATTGGAACTGCTACAGGCCAACGAGTGAATCTATCGATGCAAGTTAGAATATAGTTGAAACCATTGGAAGGAGGTAGTGGACCAACTATGTGTACATGTATATGTTCAAATCTAGAGTCAGGGTTAGGAAAGCGACCAAGTGGTGCATTAGTGTGACGGCTGATTTTGAATCTTTGACAAGACAAGCAATTTCGTGTCCACTTCTTAACAACGCTATTAATGTTCGGCCATATAAATCTTTCTTTTATTAGTTTGATAGTAGCGCTGACACCGGGATGAGACAAGTTATGTAACTTCTCGAATACTGTATGTCTCATAGCTGCTGGAACGAAGGGTCGATATTTACCTGTAGAGGTGTCGCAGATTATTTTTGTCGTGCCAAAAGGAATTGCGTCGAGTTTTAGAGATGTTGTTTTAGAAGTCATGATCTTTTTTAGTTCGGCATCATCTCGTTGTAAGTTTGAGAGACGTTCGTAGTCGATGTCTGGGCATACAATGTTGTCAATGTGCACACGTGATAAAGCGTCTGCCATTTCATTGTTTTTACCCTTTACGTGTCGCAGATCGGAGGTGAACTGAGATATAAACTCGAGATGTCGTAGTTCACGCGGAAAGTAGTTATCCTGTTTTGCTGATAAGGCTTTCGTTAGAGCTTTATGGTCTGTAAAGACAGTATAAATAAATAAATAAATAATAGTATATTCTCATTTTGTACATGAGGGACGCCAGTTTACAGGCATCATCAATATGATAAATTACATATACGATTAGTAAACATATATAATAATAGTAATTTAATAAAATACATTTTTTCCTACCTGTGTAGGACACACCAATTGTACAGGCATGGATAAGTATTATGTAAATTACATTAATTTGGTTTATGGTTAAATTATATGGTTGCTGTCGTTTTGTTTGTGGGAACAATATGATAACTAGTCATTCAATGGAGCACATCAAGAAATATAGAAATATTGTCTTCGCATTAACAAAAAAACCCAAGTATGTTTTGGATGGATTACAAATACTTGGGAAAAAAATAAAGCTTGAAGTAATTCCTCTATATAATTTTGGTGTGTACGGCATCGAGTCTTATTCTTGATTTATATCCAAATTTGATAACAATTTAAAATAAGTAATCCACTTGTATACTTTTGTCAGCATTTTCTTCGTAACATCACAAGTGAATAGTACTCAAGGTAGACTAATAATAATGGTAGTTTATATTTTCTTATAAACGGGTGTTTTCAAGAAATGCAAGCTATTTTGCAGACAAGATCAGTTATGTTATAAGTTACATTCGTGAAGTATTATAAATCAATACTTTTTTATTGGTATAAAGATATATTTCACAACTGTAATCCAGGTTGCGTCGTTGGTGAAGGCAATGCGCAATTCACGAGGGAATTGTAAGTTATGGGACCAATAATGTTTGCAGATCATTTGTCATTGTAAATGGGCAAATATCTACATTCTTCGTTCTCATTCAAAAAGTTAAATGGAAGCTGAAATGGTGAGAGACAAAAGAAGACAAACAACAACAACGCAAAAGAAAACAAGTGGAGTACTTAGGGAGTGATTAATATGTATATATACATTTATATTCTGTGTAGTAATTATAGTTATTTTGGTGCACTAACTAACTATTCCCGTAATGCTAACTTTTATATTGTGTGAACTAATATTATTGTCTTGTGTAAAAATGTTTATTATGTACTTCCAATAATAATAAAATTTATAATTGTAGTTTGTTGTAACTGCACGTTTGATGAACTTAAAATATCTATGTTGGACGAAAAAGTGGGTGGAGGATTCAGACGCAGAAGTGCAGTGTCATCTTTGAGCAGTCTGATGACTGAGGAGATGAACACTGCGAGTGTGTTTGCATCGCGCACATCAGCTGGTAGTCTACTCCAAATGACTGAAAACTTATTTAAGAAGAAATTTTACCGCATGTAAGTCTGACAGTGCTCTATAGCAGCTAGGTTGTGGTGATTTCTAAGATTGTAACTGATGACAGCAGTAGGTTTAATTATTGGCTCGGAGGAGTGCACGAGCAGATTAGTCAGCTTGTAGTAAAAAATTAGGTTCAGCTTAAGACGTCTTTTCCAGAGTGGTTCTAAACTTAGTCTGTCGCAACGTTCATAGTATTGGAGACCACTTTCTAAACCAAGAATTCTTAAGGTGAATTGCCGTTGCACTCCTTCTAACTTAAGCTTGTCATTTTGTCTGAGTCCGCTAAGAATAAACGGGCAGTATTCTAAAATAGGTCGGACACATACTTTATATAATAAAACCCTAGTTTCACAACAAAAGAAATTGCGAGTTATGCATCCTAGGAGCCTTCGTGTTTTACGTCTGGCATAATCAGTTTGTTCAGAGAACGTTAAGTTACTAGAGTATCTGATACCGAGATCTACGACTGAGTTGAGCTTGGCTAGTTTACGCCCATTTACTTCAAGATTCAGGTCAAGGTTACTGTTTCCGATACAAATCCAGCCGCATTTATCAATGTTGAACTTTAGACAGGATTCAGTACACCATGTTGCGAGACTACTTAGTTCAAGATGTATTTTATTCACCATATCGCTTAGTTCATGAGCGTGGCAGGAGTAAACGACTTTGAGGTCGTCAGCATATAGGAATGATCTACCTAAGGTGAAGCAGTTGCAAATGCTGTTAATGTATACTGTAAATAAAAGTGGACCTAGGACATTACCTTGCACAACCCCACTTGTGATCTGTCTAGGATGAGACAACACAGATCCAACCTTGGTTATTTGTACCCTATTGCTTAGAAACGATTTTAACCAGCTCAGTAATGGATTGCGAATCCCACATGAATACAGCTTCTCAAAGAGAATACTGTGAGATACCATGTCAAATGCTCTAGATATGTCGAAGTAGAGAACAACAACTAGCTTACGTGCTTCGCGACTACTAGTGATGCAGTTGAAAAAGTCGAAGTGGCAAGTAACGCAAGACCTATTTTTGAGAAATCCGTGTTGAGACCTTGTAACAAGATCTTCCTTCAGTAGATACTCTGACAACTGATCTTTGACAACTTTCTCCATGACTCGCGAGACAACTGGGGTTATATTTATAGGTCTGTAATTGCGGACGTTTGCCTTATCACCGGATTTATAGTGTGGAATTATGAAGCTAGTTTTCCACTCATTAGGGTAAGTGCCAGTGTCCATAGATATCGAGAAGAATTTAAGAAGTAGTAGGGGTATATCACACCCACTGTTTTTGAAAATTATGGAAGCAAGGCCATCTGGTCCCGTGCTAGTGGAAGGTTTCAGGCTTTTAACTGCTTGTTCTATTAATTGGTCGGTGAACACTATGCTTCCGAGGAAAGAGCTAGTAAGGGGCCGGTGTCACCAGGAATGCGCGTTTCTAAACTGAAGTTTGCAAACCACTCACTGAATATTTCACAAATGGTGGCAGGCACATTGTAAATAACTTTGTCATGAAGTAAATAGGGGATGTCCCTAGTCGACTGCATTCGTTTTTTAAGAAGTGTTGTTAAGTTATAAACTTTGGAGGTGCTTTCAAGTGCCCTTAACTCTTCGTCGAGGTCCTTTTGAGAGCGTTGGCGCTTGACAGATTCAAGAGACTCATGGATTGAGTGCAGTAGTGATATATCCTGAGTTGAATAGTACTGTTTCTTCAACTTCCTTAACTTATTGCGGCACGCCCTCGGAATGTATTCAGCTTGGTGTCTACTTAATTTCACTACCTTCTTAGGAGCAACAGTATCTAGACAAAGGATAACATTCCTGTAAAATAGGGACACTACAGCCTCCAGGGAGTCAGTGGTAAAATATTCATCCCGGTGACAGAGTCGAATGAGTTCTTGGATTAATCCCCAGTCTGTATGTTTGTAACTACGACATATTATGCTCCCTGAATCCTGTTTGTTTCCTGTATTTAGTGGTGAAAAAGGCAGAGAGCAGAGCACCATTCTATGGTCACTACTGGAAAATCTGTTACCAACATAGGTGGAGACTGGGATTGTGTCATGACAAAACACAAGGTCCAACATGTTGTCACCACGAGTAGGTGTCTGGACGTTTTGCTGCCATCCATAACAATCGATAGTGGCAAGTAATTCGTCGAAGCGTTGGGGGCCGGAACTACTTAACCAATTGACTTCTGGAAGATTGAAGTCATCTGCAATTATTTTGTAATTAGTGTTAAACGATGAGGCGTGTACGAATGATTTAGCTAATAAGGCATCAGTTTCTTTGGTTGAGCTTGGTGCTCGATAAACACAGCCTATGAGAAGCTTGTACTTATCTCCTTGTAAGACAACCCAGAGTGAATCAGGTACCTCGTTCAGTATTTCATCTTCCACCTTACTGGCTACGAATGAGTTATGTATATATATGAGACATCCTCCACCACGCTTGCAGTCTCTATTTGCACGGTGTACAGTGTAATCATCCATGCCTATATGCACATCAAGTACAGAATATGAGCACCATGATTCAGTAATCAAAGCTACAGTAGGCTTGGCGATAAATAATAATGCCCTTAGTTCAGATATCTTATTGATTAAGGAACGCGCATTAATTAGCAATATCGTGAATAAGTCACGGGATACTACAAACTGGCTTAAGATATCACCATAACCTAACTCTGTTTGTGCGTCAACAACGCAAGAGTTTATGAATGATACGGGGGTTGGACTGGGTGTCTGTGCATCGGGGTTAGGGTGCAGTGAGTTGGTCCTAGGTGCCATGGGTCGTACCAGTGATTCGGGACACGTGGAAAATTTACCATTTGTTCCTGGATATAAGGATAGTAGATGTTGGGCCTGGGTTGACGGTTAAAAAGCATAGCATCAAATGGTCTACCCATCCACGTGCTATCCATCATACCGGTACACACCTTCGTGTTGGTTTTATAACTTAAAGGAAATTGAAAGGGAAGGTGCTTTGGTTGTAAGACTTTGGGGGTTTTGAGGCCTGACTTTCTATAAGGTGGAGCATACTGAAAACCACCAGATATACTTGTGTTTCGAGAGGAACTTTTCGTAAGAGGTGACGGTTTTTTGACAGTCTTACTCTCAGCAAGCTTATTGAATACAAAGTATTCTTCCCCATCATTAGTCTCAACCCGGCGAAATTTGTTCATTGTGGTGAGGTCACCACGTTTGGGTAAGAATTTCTTGGAACGGCTTGCAACAGTTCTACCTATTTTAACATCTTTTGGTGAGACGTTATTTACAGGGGTACTGGTATCTAAATCAGTCCCTAGTTCCATTGCCATGCGTGGTTGTTGTGTGGTCTGCTGAATGCTAATGTCAGCATTAGGTGACTGTTGCTGTGCACGATCGTTTTTGGGTAATTCTAAGCTAGAGGAGGTGACCAGGTTATTACTCCGCATCATTCTGCGCTGACACGGTGTTTTATCTTGAGCTATGGTTATAGACTTATAACTACTGTTCAGTCTTAGGTGATCCTGGCATTTAATAAACTTACTAGAATCAAGGGAATTACTGAACTTAAAAATAATGGGACAGTTAGCCTGGTTAGACTTTTTACGAAGTCTTTTGCATTCACATGGAACACTGGCCATGCCGCAACAAATCAGGATTTTGTGTTTAACAGTCTTCAGAGGAAGAGAATCTGGGACATTGCAAACTATAGCCTGGTGAGAAGAGGTTATACGCTTCATCACCTCCGCAGCCAAGCAGTCAATCATATTTTCAGCCTTATTTAGGGTGTCTGGAGACATTTTAGGATGCTTTCTTAACAGACAGGCTATTGGGTCTAAATCAGAAAGCTTGCTTTGAGTTACATCCAGCAAAGACTTAACCTGGCCAATATCAGAACTGCTCTCCGTGATATTTGACAATGGCAGTGACATTCTATCAAACTGACCTAATTTTTTCTGAAGTTCGTTTACTTGCCTTTGGATATCTTTCACAAGGAGGTCTAATTTACAGATCTCAGAGTTCTCTAACAGAACATCTTTCATCTGTATCACAGGAGTGAGAATTGCACTCAAGCCATTTTGTGAGCTAGTAGTTAATGCTGTATTACAGGGTGGTAATGCAGTTATAACCGAGGTTGAGGCACTATCTAAAACAACTGTGTTTCTACGAACACGTTTTTTAGAAATTTGGACCATAATTACAGGGATTATATGACTATAAGCAGTAAATAAATATCAGAGCAAACACGTGCAAAAATGTCACCAATTTCGAACGTAGAAGCTGTACCTTCCAGCATATGTCGGAAGTGCTTGATTGCTAAATAAACAGCCAATAACTCTCTACCAAAAGTGCTATAGCGACATTGAGTAGGATTCAGTCGTTTCGAAAAGATTGCTAGGGGTTGCCATTCGCCGTGTACCTGCTGTTGTAAAACTGCCCCGATGGCAACGTCTGAAGCGTCTGTCATGAGAGACAGGGGGCATCATTTTGGCGTCTGACTAAGAGCGTCTTGTCATTTAACAATTGTTTAACAGTTTCGAAAGCTTTAACAGCTTCTGTGGGCAAATGGAATGAACGACTATGTCCACGTAAGCAATCGGTTAATGGTTGTAAAGCTTTAGCACAGTTCGGTATAAAACGCCGGTAAAAATTAACGAGACCCAAAAATCGTCGTAATTTCTTAAAAGAATCTGGTAATGGATAATCTTTGATAGCTTGTACGTCATCAGGGACTGGTCTGCTCCCTTGGCTATCGATTAAATGACCGAGAAATTTCAGTGAGGTCTTACCAAATTCGCATTTGTCTAAGTTGATAGTCATTCCGTATTGGTTCAGTCTTTCAAACACTGTCTTCACATGTTTCAAATGCTCGGCTTCGTCTGCACTTGCAATTAGTAAGTCATCGATGTACGCGTAGACGAAAGGGAGACCACGGAGTACTTGGTCGATTAGGCGTTGAAATGTCTGAGCGGCATTCATTAATCCAAAGGGCATGCGTACGAATTCGTATAAGCCAAATGGTGTGGTAATGGCGGTTTTCGGAACGTCATCCGGGTGGATGGGGATATGATGATACGCTCTGACAAGATCGATTTTAGAGAAAACTTTAACATCTGGTAAGCTGCTAGCGAAATCGTGGATATGTGGTATTGGGTATCGATCAGGTACCGTTTGCTTGTGTAAAGCTCGATAATCACCACACGGCCGTATCTCACCAGAAGACTTTTTGGGTACCATGTGAAGCGGTGAAGACCAAGAGCTGTTGGACGGTCGAATAATACCAAGCTCTAGCATTTTATCGAACTCTGTTTTGGCGATTTAAAGTCCATGTGGGTCAAGGCGTCGGGGACGTGCAAAAACTGGTGGTCCAGTGGTTTTAATATGATGAACCACATGATGCTTCGGTTCTGTTCCTCGAAAAGAAGGTTGTTAAAGGTCAGGAAACTGATTTACCAAATTGGTATATGGAGATGTGTGTGCGTGTGACCATCAAGTTCAGTGATGATGCACGGCTAATCGTACCAGCAATGTACGTTTTATTGAGCGAATCTATTAGCTTGGGGCTCATCGGATCAACTAATAGTTTGTGTTGCTGTAGAAAATCAATACCGAGGATTGGGGAGGGAACGTCTGCAATGATGAAAGACCAAGTGTAGGTATTCCGCAAACCAAAATCCAAAGTCATTCGTTTACTTCCATATGTAACAATACTGGACTGATTAACAGCTTGGAGCGTAACTGCTTGGTCAGGATGTTAACGTTCCTGGGTAGACGGAGGGAGAACACTCACCTCTGCTCCTGTGTCAACTAAGAATGTAGTACCGGTATTTTTATCTGTTACATAAAACAAACGACTGTTAGATCGTAGGTTGCCGACAGTAGAAGTTTTCACACAAGACGATATATCTTTTGGTTTATCCTGAAAGTTGCAAGGTGAACGGCACCGTCGTGCATTGCTTCCATAACTACGGTGATACCAGCAAATATTATCGCGATGTCGTGACGTGTTAGGGGACCGAGAAAAACGTCGACGAGACGAGCTTCTAGAACGGCTTGGTTGTGTGCGTGTAGTCAGTTTTGCTAACTGACTCAGTAAGGTGTCGACTTTGTGTTCTAGAGTCTGTATTCTATCGTGAGTGTCTGGTATTCTGCTAGTGGAAGCGACAGATTGAGGTGCTGACCTCTCTTACATGCGATCCGCGATTTCGGTGAGCCTTTCTATGTCAATGTCGTCGTCTCCGAAAGCAAGAACTTGCTGGATGTTTGCAGGAAGTCGTCGCAGCCAGATTTGATAAAATAGACGTTTATCGATTTCTCTTCCGGCAACTAGGCTTTGCATATGCCTCATGAGTTGAGATGGGTTTTTATCACCTAACTCAACATTGCTTAACAGGCGATCGAGTGCTTGCCTATCTGAAAGCGAAGTGCATCGCAGTACCTCTTCCTTCAATTTGTCGTAAGGCGCTTCTGTGCTGGGTTGGACGATGTATTGCCGTACCTGCTCGGCGACTTCGTCTGGTAGTACTGTACTCAAAATGCAGAATTTAGCTGTCTGTGACGTTAGCTTATTGCTAGCCGAATAATGTTCCAGTCGAGCAAACCAAAGATGAGGGTCTCTGGGCTTAAAAACTGGTACAGTAAGAGAAATAGTACTAACAGATCCCAGCTCTAAGTTATCAGAGGTATTGGAAGACATGTCACAATTCGTAAAAAAATGGTTTAAGAGTAGCAAAATAGCAAAATTTGTGCACAATAAGAATATGGCAAAACAGAAAAATGCAATGCAGATGCTTACCACAAATTACTGCAGGTTGTGCTACGAGCAAACACAAGAATGAGTCCGAATTGTATAATAAATATATAGATCCGCGAAAGTTAGAGTTTTAATAATCCAGCAGGTGTAACGACACGTCGAGGTCAAAAAGTCGTCGTCGTCGGATTCAGCAATTTGTTGTCGAGGTCAGCAAGTTATCGTCGGGCTCACCAATTTGTTGCGTGTTCTATTTGACTAAATTAGCGTACACGTATTTCCTAGTACTTCTTCACGTTTATCAATGTGCGTAGACGTTGTGGCTACTCGACGCCCACAACGTAAAATCAGAAGGCACTTGTGTAGAGTGTAATCGCGCATTATAGCCGTAGTCAAATTTCAAAAGTGTATCAAGGTAACGTTCAACAGTAAATTGACAAATGTTTACGAAGTACATATAAAATCGGTATGTGTAAACATATAATATGAGTATGCAAATTAGATTAAAAACGTATGTTTATAGTTGGTATAGGGGTACTACAAGGATACCCTTTCGACCCCACTGTGATCTTAGTGATGATTTTACTACACCATTTAAATCAAGGAATTTAAGGATATACATATGTTCGAAATTTAGTCACGAGATGTAAGGTTCATTTATGAAGTGCTTATTTCTGTAGCGACCAACTGATGACATCGAGAGAGGTTGGTGACAATGGATTAGGCCACGAAATCGTACCTTCATAGTTTGAAAGATCGTGTCCAAAGGCGTAACCTGAAGAAAGGAATTCAGGTAATATTGCGAAACGCCTGCTTCGTTTTATAAGTCAACGTATGGTAATCACAACATTGTTTTTATTTCTAGGCAAATGGAAAAGGGATATATATATACCAGGGGATATAACAGTGGCAGTTATGTAAGCAAACTTTTCTAAATGTCAATGCTGAGAATGTGATGAGCATAATTTTTCGTCAACTAATATTTTATTTTGCTTATTTACAGCTTATTTATTATATCCTGGGATGCTACCAGTGGACCTAACTTGACGGATTTGCAGTGACATTGTACTACAGTTTCCAAATATGATTTCCAAATTCAAGCTCAAAAAAATTGCCACTATGTGCTAAATTAAGTCTCTTTGTTCTGAAGTTAAGCTAGTCCGTGCTGAAAATGAGCTGATAGGGTTTAAATAAAGCTGATAAGCAAAACCAGTAGGTTCTGATCTACTCCTGAAAATGTCTAGAAAAAGAACATGGTGTTGAATTAGTGTCAGTCATGCTGAAAACCACAACTGTGTTCTAGACTGTGCCATTAAAGAATCTATTTAAGAACAGATTCAGAATTTACTTACTATAGAACGTTGGAATTATTTCAGAATTAGTGAGATTTAATTCAGCATTATGGTAAGCTTGGGAGGAGCAGAAGCTAGACTAGAAGGGCTGTAGTAAGGCTGATAAGCTACGTCTGAAAATGCGTAGAAGAAGAGCAAGCTGCTGAGTGGTGCCAGTCATGCAGTAAACCAGCGCACAGTTCCAGTTTAAGTAAATAACCCTTAACTGTTCTGCCACTGTTTGATCCAACAATGGCAGAACAGTTAAGGAGTTTACTTACTGATGAATGTTACTGTATTAGCATAATATACGTGAAGTGGCGGATTTGCCATAATCCTTAACTACCAACATAATAACTGGGAAATTCGGGCTAAAAGTAAGCTTAATAGAAGCATCCAGTGACAAAAACTGACCCGCACACTGCAAAATGCGTAAAACATCCAAAGAAACCTTTAAAAATCAATGGGGAACGAATTCACGAAAACACAACCAGCCGACGCAGGGACCCATTACGACCTTGAAACTCCAATATCCAATATCCTGATTACGAGCTAGTATAAACCAGTGATTTCTTTGAGCTCGCTTCCTGATTGTAAGGTAGAGGTTCCAGATCTTCGGTGAACTTATGCGTAGTAAATCCCGCCACTCGACTGCTTCAGCTCTGGTAGACTCCAAGAGGAGTGGTGCGAGGACTGGTCAAGATTGTGGTTTGTAGTGTGCAGTATGTTAGGACTCAGCTACTGCCGTGAATGGAGTTTGACCTAACACCCGTTGGCCATTCGGTATAGTCATAAAAGTAGAATAGTAATAATAATAATGATAATAATAGGTTGTAGTGTAGATAATATAGGTTGAGATAAGTGAAATAATAAAGGTGAAATAATAAAGGTGACCAAAGAAAAGATAGAGTAGTCGGTACAGTGGGAGAAGACAGGACGGGTCGTGGGGATTTAGCTTGTATGCTTATCCATTGACAATGTGGTTTCAAAGTTTAAGAGGGTAAGTCATTGAGACACAAACCATGCATTTCTGCATGATTGTCCAGCTTCCGCTTAAAAGTCTCCACAGATGGCGCTGTAGTCACGGCCGCCGGTAAAGCGTTCCAGAGATGGCAAACTCGAAGCGAGAAGAAATGTGAACGCACTCGAGTCTTTGGTCTCTGGTGTGCTATCCTTAGCGGGTTACCTCGTGGAAGCCTATAATCACCTAATGGCAGGATGCTCTTATTAGGGTGGGCCTGGTCATTTAAGATCTTATAGACGGTGATGAGGTCTCCCCTGTGACTACAGTAACCAAGTGTGAAAAGACTTAATTTCTTCAGTCTTTCCTCATATGATTTGTTGCAGAGGCCGATCACCCATTTTGTCGCTCGTCTCTGGACACTTTCTAGAATGTTAGCATCCCTTTTGAGTAGCGGAGGAGCAATGATATTATGCACCTCAAGGAGTGGCCTCACGTATGTCGTATACAACGTTAGGAATAGTTCAGGAGTAAGAGCTTCCGGCTGCCTATGCATAAAGTGTAAAGTAGCGTAAGCTTTGGCGACGTCCGTCGTGTAATTTACACTGGTGTCTAGCTTTTCTGTTAAAATAAGACCTAGGTCGCGTTCTGATGGCACACAACTCAAGTTCTGGCCACCAAGGGTGTAATTTGCACTCTGTGACATGCCGGAATGAAGTTGCACTACTTTGCACTTCTTTAAGTTGAAAGGCATTCCGTTAGCCAGAGCCCAGTCTCCTAGAGTTTGCAGGTCAGCCTGCAATCTGTCGGAGTCTTCCGATGAGTTTATTGCTCTCCAAATCTTTACGTCGTCAGCGTAAAGAAGCTCAGAGCAATTCAGTTGACAGGGCAGGTCGTTGATAAAAATCAAAAACATCAACGGCCCTAAGATTGAACCCTGAGGAACCCCTGATGCCAAGGTGTGCCAGGATGATCGGATGCGGTTGACTTTGGTGCAGAATTCTCTCTCGCCTAAATAATCTTCCAGCCATGAGAGAAGTGCTCCAGAAACACCCGCTTTGCTTATTTTGTGAAGGAGCAGACCATGGTGAACTGTGTCGAATGCTTTCGCAAAGTCAAGAAAGATCACATGGACTGGTACCTTTACGTCCCAGGATAGTGTCCAATCGTTCCAAGCTAGTAGAAGATTCGTCACACAGGATCTTCCCCTCCTGAAACCGTGCTGTGCTTCATGGAGTAGGTTAGTCCCGTCGAAGTATTTTCTCATGTGGTTGTCAATGAGACTTTCCAATATCTTCGATATCACTGGGAGTAGCGCAACTGGTCTGTAAGTGGTCGCGTTCTGCCGGTCACCACCCTTGAAGATAGGGGATAGGATGGCTCGTTTCCATTCACATGGACGTTTCCCTACATCAAAGGAGTGTTGAAGCACATCGCTAAGGGGTTGGCAGAGACTTTCTGAACACTGCTTCAGGACGGATGATCTCATGGCATCGCAACCTGCAGACTTTCCCGAAGCCAGCTTTCTTAATTTTACGAGTACCATAGCCGGGGTAATTTGAAATGTACCCAGCAGGTTTTCGCACGTTGGTCTTGCATTGTAATCTTGATGTTTTGTGGGGGTAAATTCCTCGTTACTGTTTAGTTGCCTGTGAAAGGCTAGACTGAATGTCTCTGCCATTTCAAGACTAGTAGGAGATTTCCCATCAGAACCCACTAGATTGCAAGCTCCCTGGTTGGTCGGTTTTCTTTCAGACATAAACCTGTATAGGCTTTTGGGGTTCACGAGAAGCTTATTGGCGAGGTTTCTCTGAAATGTCCTTCTATCACTCCGGACTCGTATGTTACACCGATTCCTGAGTTCGAGGTACACTTCATGTTCGGGTTGACTCTTCGATACTCGCCACGCAAACCAGGCTTTTCGCTTCGCCTGCAGAAGGCGTTGTGTCCCCCTTTTTAGCCATGAACGTTGCTTTCTAGCTTTAGGTGTGACTAAAGGAACAGTGTCTGAGACCGCCTGGTGAATGATCTCCTTTACCACTCCCCAGTGTTCTTCTACTGTAAGCTCTGTCCCATTTTTTGGCCAATTTGCTTCAGACAAAAGTCTTCGCATTTCGGTGTAATTGGCTTTGTTATAACACAGATAGGGCTGTGTATTGTCCCACTGTAAACGCTCGCGGAGGACTATGTCGAATGTTATGACCGCGTGGTCACTACTACCTATGGGAGTCGTGATCTGAACGTTTTTCACTAGTAGCGGGTCACTAGTGAGCACGTAATCCAGTCTAGAAGACTTCCCATCTGGGCCCCATCTAGTATCCATTCTGACCTTTTCAGTGAATCCGGCCTCCCTGGTGGTATGCAGCAGATTTCGATCAAATATATCATGGGCATATCCCGTCATCAAGTTAAGAGATGGGGCGTTGAAGTCTCCAGCTATGAAAATTTGATCATAACCCATGTCTTGTGTCGCTGAAATTGCATTCAGCAGTACCTGGTTGTGGTCTGCTCCACATGAAGGTGATCTATAAGTGCTGCCCACTAGATACTTACAGTACCCAACGGTGAAATGGCACCATATGGAGTCAGGGAGCTCAATGAGGGGAGGGTCCATTGCATGGACACATCTGAGCTGTTTGTCGACGTATATGGCGACTCCACCTCCTTCTTTCAGATCCCTATCTCGCCTGACTAGGACCATATCATTTATACTGACTTCGCTGTCTGCCACCGTAGGGGTTAGCCAGGCTTCCGTCAGTATTATGATTTTGGAGTTCAGCTGTGATTGTAGGTATTTAAGTTCAGCTATTTTGCCTCTTAGCCATCTCACATTACTGTACAGGCAACTGGTAGTCAGTCTCACCACGTCCCCGTATTGGGGGATGGTTGACGTGATGTGGGCTGTCGGTTGAGGAGTTATCCTACGAACTAGTTGGCCGATTCCCCGGGAACCGGCCTGTTGGCGTTTTTTTCTTCTGATTGAATCGGAGCACTTGGATGACACTGGCTATCATCGTCCATGCTGCAACGCTGTAGTGTGACTAGGGGTTGGGGATGTTCTATGACAACGTTTTGCTCTCTCCTTTGGGTACGAGGCCGGCTCTCGCAGCAGCGAATATGTCTGCTGACCTTGTCCTTGGTCTCGTACCATCTCTGGAGAGCAGCAGTCAAGTGGTCTCGGGAGCTGAACTTAACACCTAACAGACGTGGAGTGTTAATTGACATTAGGTGAGTGGGTCGAGGCAGTCTAAAAATAGAGACAGCCCCTGAACTTCCCAGACCCATCTGGGATGCCAACCATCTCCATTGCTGTACACCGTGACAGTGCTTTTCACAAGCGTTCCCAGTTACCAGTTCGGGAATGCCGTGAACAACCATGGAGGCAGAAGGAATAAGCTCTGGCGACTCCCTCGCCATCTGTCTTTCCTTCCGTGGCCTATCTGGCCTAACACGTATATTGCAGGTCCTCCCTATAGAAAGGACTAGGGAAGTCAATAAAACTTTTTCGGCATCTTCGGTAGAGCCTAGTGTTACCCTCAGTGGGGATGGTTTGCCTTGAGGAGCAGCAGTGCCTCTATACAATCTGCACAGTTTTACTGGTTGGATGTCCAGGCCCAGTGTGCTACATAAGTTGGACCACTGTTCCTGATCAAACAGGGCCCTGTTTTCCAGCAGACTACTGCTACAGTCTGGTACATTAAAGAGGATAACGCAGTTTGATCGACTAACCGTGGATTTAGGTTCGGTCCTCGCACATTTGTCATCCCCCTTAGGACCGTTTTGTTTCATCTGGTGCAACTGGGTATTATTATGTGTCGCAGTGCTGTGGCCACTTTTGCTGGTGGACGGTAAGGGTCTTTTCCCAGCGACAGGTACCCTTGGTGCTTCAACCTCTGTGTCTGGGGCAGTTATGGCAGGAATTGCAAGTATAACCGGTGTGGATTTTGGTATCCCAGATTTACATGCAATTGTGCTGTTTTCTGAGTTGGTGGGAGTAAAACGTTTCACGTTTTTTCCTGATACCTCTATGCCCCCTTTAGCTTTCGAGGAACTACACGAGGCTGCATCAGGATGGCAACTTGGGCAAATGTACCAGAACCATGGGCATGGGTTCTTACGCATAAAATCGTAATATACCTTTGGTACTCCGGTGTCACATCTACAATGTACCCATTGCTTACAAAAGTTGCATTCGAAAGCAGAGTCTACTTATTCGACAATAGAATTGCAGACCTTGCAATCGTCTGCCTTCTTGAGGAACGTTTTCGTCGTCTTGCGACGTCGTGAACGTTTCTTATTGGCCTTCCTGTTTGTTTCAAGGCCTACTGTGGATATGGGTGTCATATTATTCCCACTTTGTGCAGATTTACCACTCGCCTCTATTAACTTAGTCGTGTTAACAGCGATGGAGCCACATCCGCTTAGTTGACTTTTCACAGTTTCACTGTAGGACTGCGGCGACATAGATAATCTGTTCACGCAGGGAATATTTGCCCTGGTCTTCAAGACCGGTATGCGAGATTCCATCACCTTCACCTGTTTGCCTAATTTGGCTGAAGCTCTGGTGACTACGGTGTATGGTCTCCCATTACTTATCTTGGGGTGAGAATCTATAGTCATTTTACTCCTAAAATAATACCGATGATTAAATGATAAGAGACAGTGGAGTTTTGTCCAATAGACTGACAGCAAAAGACAGTAGAAAGCACAGAACAGAAAGATAAAGTATATAAGTAAAAGCTTTTGACTTTACCTGTAACTTTCGGGTTATTCGGCTTCACAACAATCACGTAACAGACCAACAAGTCCTGTATATTTGAAAGAGTGAGGGGGATGTTGCTACAGAAGTAGCACCTGAAGCTTAGGCAGTAGTTCGAGACAGTGGGAAGTACCAAACACAGGCTCGAAGAAGAAGAAATGGTTGAATAAAATTCGCCGGATAGGAAGATCAGGTTTCCCAAACGAATTATTCATAAAAGTGGATATTTCCTGTTAGAGAGGAAAATGCACGTCGTATTCAAGGAGCGCGCGAGAAACTGACTATAGCGTCTTTCTTGTAATGTATGTAATGACTTAGTGCGTTGTTGAGGAATTCAAATGGATTTTCTGGAAACAAGTGTTGTTCCTTCTCTGGTCTTAACTGGTGTCACATTGATTGACGCGATTTAGGGATTGGATTGTAACATGGTGTGTTCTGTGGCTGCGAAACGTAGTTACTTAGTGCTGAGTTAATGTCATGCGTTTAATACTAGTAACTTATGGAAATAGTTCTTCCTTCATGATATCTAGAAGTCAGGAGCACACTGTCATTGGCAGATCTAGTTTTACTTTGTGACTGTGATTGGTGAGTCGGCTGGTGTTGTGGTAGTAGAAAAAACAAATCCAAACCTAAGTTTTTCCTAGATATGAACATATTTACTTATTTTGGCCACAATTTGATCTTTTCATCAAGAAACTCTTAGGGATATCAACCTTTACTTAGTAATTTGGATCCAAAAGTAAAACCACGTTACTTAGTTATTCAAAAGACAGAAGTTTGAGTGGAATAGTGCTCGGATGCTTTTTCTAACGAAACCGAATAATGATAATCCTCAAGCCTACCAATATGCTGTTAACTTTCAGTCTTAATTCAAAGACAAATTTAGTTACTCACTAAATTAATAGTTTCAGAAAAATGCCCGATCGTGTTTTACTTCAAAATATGTTTATACTTGCCATTTGATTTTGTTTATCCAGTTATACTGTTATTAGGTTACACTGTCCCACCTGTGATCCTATCAAACACAACATCCCTTAAATCATCAATAAGTTACCATCACTTCTAAATAAATAACCTTAACTATTCGCATGTAAACGATGCTATAAACTTTATCACCTACGTGATGTTTCGACTTCCAAATATTCACTTTTCCCTTACGTGAGCACCTGTTTCAATTTCAACGGATAGTTCTAACGTTTGCCTGCAGAATTAGTACTTTTCGTTAATTACCAACCGAAAGGGAGGCGGCGAGTTGGTCGTCAGTAGAAGGGTGACTTGGAGGAGGTCATGTGAAGAGGAGATGAAAACATGTGGGCAGACTTGGAGCCAGGTGAATACTCTAGCAGAAAACCGAACGCAGTAGAGACGCACGGCTGAAGCCCTATGTTCCTCTAGGAATTAAAGGAAACAACAGTAATAATAATGCCGTCCTTACAAAATATGGGTACTGATAATAATCACTGCTAACAAATTTACCACGAGAACAAGAATGTACTCCATATTGACGACAAGATAACTCAGAGGTGGATGTCTCTTCTAAATGCACTAATCAATACAACACATGACCCCAATCTCCCAAACTCTGCAGCTCACAACATTTGATTAAGTTGGTATTCACTATTAACAAGCGGAATGTCCATTTAAGGTATAGGGAATAAATTTATTAGTGATTTAACACAGAATACAAAATCAAAGAAACTGGGAACCACTTTCTTCAGCAACAAATCGCATGAGGTTACAAAAATTACCGATTAGCTGAAAAAAGGAAACACGGTTTAACGTGATGTATGCACGAATATCACTAGTAATACAATCATTAAAGCGTTAGCACAGTAGGAATTCATAGAAGTTTATATTAATGTGCGATTACATCAGTCACTATTTCTGGCCCAAGTGGATGTTTTGACAAAGTAATATGAAGACGTATTTTGTCTGAATCGTGTAGTGTTGTATTTGCGCAGTGAAGTATTGTCGTCTGCAGTTACGTGCTACCATCTGTTGCAATTGACGATATTTTGTTTTACCACATCAATTGCAGACCTTCGTGAACACCTGAGGCAGACACGGATAGTTATCCGTCGGCTCTATGGTCTACCAAAGTTGAACATACCTGATCTACGACATCGACGAATTTTTGATATGTTCTCGTCACTATGCCATCCAATTGTCAAGTAGTCGTCCAAAATGTCAGAGTCTGTGAAGCAAAACTATGTAATTACTCTCTCTGAGATACTACTTAACCTACCAAATGTAAACAGTATTCAAATATGCCCAACAGAAGATCACTTTTAACACTTTCAAAATATTTGACCATTGGATAAGTGATGTTTAGAATGATAAAGGTGTTTGTATTTCCCAATGAATGAGAAACGAAATGCGCAAACAGCGAAGAAAATTTTCTTTTCAACGATTCATTTTCATGAGCTGTACAATCGTAATTATAATTAACAAGGAAATCTTTAGACCAATCATATGCTGGTAAATTTTGTCCTTGGAAAAATGTATTACATAATGTAAGGTGTAAGAAGGGATGACTAATTGTAAGTTAGAAAGGAGACAGAAGTTGGCATGACGTAATAAGTGTGAGATAATGAATAATCAATAAGCTCATGTAAAATGGACAGGAACTAGTGGAAAGGCTATAAAGTGTTTTTGTGTAAAATATGTATGAAAAACAATGTTATTAATAAACAGTAATAGAGTGGTAATAAAATGTGGATGATGGGACAAAATGATAATAAAAGTATTAATAAAATAAAATAGTAATGGTAATAATAGTGAACTTACATAATAAAGGAAAGAGGCAAAATTGTGATAAGAACTTTACTCTGGCCATGGTAAGGCAAGAGAATGTATGTATCTCTTTTGTATGCAGAGGTCCGGTTTTAGATCTCGAATAGCTAATGCTTCAGCTATGTACAGATGGCGAATCCGAAGTCCCTTTGTACGATATTGAGGGACTCTGTGTAACACTGTGAAGCATTCATGTGGGGGTGCTCGGTGTCCAGAGATGACAAGGTGTTCGAGGATCGAGCTGTTGCTACTCTTCTTTTCTCCTCTGGCCAACCAAGCGGGGTAGTGTTCCAGAATACGTTTTTGGACTTGACGTTGCGTACGGCCAATATACTTTGCTCCACACGAGCAAGTAAATTGATAAATACACATTGAGGTGGCCAAAAGCGGTATCTTGTCCTTAGCGTTAGACTGGATTAACTGTCTGCAGGAGAATGTGATACGTAGAGTGGCTGTTGGAAATGTCTTCTTCAGACATTTAGAAAGGCGGTTTCTGAGAATTTCCACTGCGACATCACCTTTGAATTCTAGGTTCATGAAGAGAGTCTTCTTAGGAACCGTTGCGATGTTTGACATCGGAGGCTTCTCCTTCATGTTTTTGTCAATAAGTCTTGGTGGATATCCATTCTCTAGTAGGATTTTATGTAATAAATTTAATTCATTATCCACCATGTCTTCTGAGCAGATTTTTCTAATCCTTGAGCACAACGTACGTACCAGGTTTCTCTTTCGGATTAGTGGGACGAAGCTCTGAAAGTTGATAAACTGTCCAGTCCATGTTGGCTTGTGGTATATTGATCTTTGGATCGTACAGTCGTGTCGTCTGGTGAGTAGCACATCAAGGAATGGAAATGCGTTGTTCGATTCTCTTTCTAAGGTGAAACTTATTGATGGATGCGCTGCGTTGAAGGTTTTGAGTAGAGAATCTAAATCACAATTTTCATCACAGATTATAAACGTGTCATCTACGTATCTCTTGCGTAAGTGCAGTTGACTTATCAAGGGATTGAAGATGTTGTTTTCCAGACTCGCCATGAAGCAGTCGGCTAGGAGTGGACCAAGAGGAGACCCCATAGCTACTCCATCTTTCTGTACATAGAACTTTTCATTGAATTTGAACTGGATATTGAACGTACATCTGAGAAAAAGTTCCTTCAGGTAGTTTATTGGGAGAGGAACTTCTAGGTTGTTGGTTTCGATGTAATCACAAATGAAGCAGATTGTTTCAGTTAGGGGGATGCTTGTAAATAGAGAGACGACATCTAGTGAGATCATTTGTCTTTCAGACACGTTGACATCCTTCACTGAGTCGATGAAGTCAAATGTATCTCTGAGACTATATTTTGTCATATGTCTTTGAACTGGTTCGAGGATATCAGCTGGCCACTTCGCGATTTGATGATATGGTGAGTTAACCATGTCTATGACCGGTCGAAGTGGGACATTCTCCTTGTGCACTTTAGGTAGTCCATACAGTCTTGGAATAGTTGAAATGCAAGGTTTTATTTGCTCATAAACCTCCGGTGTTATGACTGAATCTTCTTTCATTCTCTTCAGCAATTTTGTAAGTAGGTTTTCAGTTCTTTCGGTTGTGTCTTTCTGGTTGGGTGATTCGAAGAATTTGGTGTTATCTGATAGTATATCTGTCAATTTCTCATTATAATCGGATCTATTCATTGCTACTATACCATTGCCCTTATCAGGACGGACGAGGATTATGTCTTTATTTTCTTGGAGCTGTTTAAGTTGTCGTTTGTGTTCCTTGGTCAGTAGATAACGGTGGCTCGGTCGCGTATGAATGTACTTGTAACAGCTGTCAAGGATTGAAGTTTTGAATTGATTCAGATCTTTTTCAGAAGTAGGTGACAAATCGGATGTCTCAAACTGTACTTTAGTTTGTAATTCGTTGAATTTACTCGATACATGGCAAAATTTTGGGCCAAGTGATAGCACTTGCATTTGAACAGGAGTCAGAGGAAAATTCGAGAAATTAAAGACGTATTTCTCCGGATTCTGTGGAAACGACGAAAGAGTTTCAGATGGTTTCAGGCTTTTTGCTAGTCGTGAGATGGTATCGTTGCGATGTTTTTGTATGACACTAGATGCATAATCCTGAAATGTTTGTCGTTCATCGGGCTCCTGTTCTCACCACCAGTAGATTCTGTTTGCTTCTGGAGACATTTACGAATATGATACGTAGCCTTTACTTGCGGAAATCGATGAATCCTCCCTAAATGGACACAGCAACCGCTTCTAAACCTTACGTCCATAGCTTCAATATATGTTGGACACTACCTCTACGCGATTCCCAAATTGTTGTGTGAATTGACTTTGAATGGACGCAAATAACATGGCGTCAGGATAGTAACAAAAAGTGGAAGTTTATGAAATCAAACTCAATAATAGGACAAAATGACGTGCACTTCAGATGTCCTTACGTACCTAGCCAAGAGGATGGTATTCAAGTCCACCAAATTACTAGAATGTTGCGGTGTGCATTTAACTTAGTTAAAAATGTCAGAAATCAGTGAATGTAAGTGATCGTATAACATATTGCAGTTTCTGCCCACTTGTGAACACTAATCTGCGCTTGTATCTATGCATTCCATTGACATTTAGCTATCAAAACGCCACACGAAAGTGCGGAAGAATGCACGAATTCGATATCAACCATATTCTTCGGTTCCTGCAGGGGAAATAGGTACTGCACAATTAGCGAAGTACAAGAATAGCGTCCCAGGAGTGCGAACGCTCAAATAACCTTGAACGCTTGTCAGTCGTTGGTTGAGGAAACCTACCAGTATTCTACCGCAAAAATGAACGGTGTTCATCTGCTGAGACGCAGATTTCATCCATATCACGTTTTTCAATACTGCTTAGGTAATGGATTAATAGGACGTACTCGGATATGCAGTTGTGGTGCTTCTATGAACCTGCAGCCGTATACTGGTCAAGTTAAACTTTAGACACCAGTAACTACCAATCAGCGAACGACGTCGAATTATCCAATGAGATTTACGAACGTAGTTCAATGTTGTATAGCGCTTGATTCATTTCAAATGCGTGCCCTTACAAGGTTACCTTTGCAATTCGAGGAGGATAGTGTTTTTCAGTATTGCCTGGACTTAGGCTTGCTTCGAAAGGAGAGAAGTTGTTCGTGTGGTGGTGTAATGACTCTAAAAAGCTATACCAGGTCAAGTGATGGATTTGTCCATCGTTGTGCAATATGCTGGAAGCGAGTTAGTATTAGAGAGGATAAGCTGCAATTTTTAATATTTCGTAGGAACCTTTTTTGCTGGGTCACATCTCTCCCTAACCCAGATTTTGTATATCTGCAACTACTGGGTACTGAAACAGCCGGTGAGAGCCGCAGCTGCCGAGACGGAGAACAGCCTCGACTCAACACTTCAGTAGTACCAGCACTGCAGAGACATCGCCTCATGGAAAATGGAGAGAATTTCTCCGTTGTTAGGCGAGGATGACGTAGTAATTCATGTAGATGAGACTGTGTTGCTAAAAAGAAATACAACAGTGGTCGACAGCGAGCGAATAACATTTGGGTCATAGGTTAATACGACGCGTCCCTCCGAAAAGGATTTGTTGAAAGAGGGCGACTACTCTGATACCTATTATAACAAGACTTGTGAAACGGGGATCAATTACACATACCGACGAGTGGAAAGGCTACAATTTATTGTCATCTCTGGGATACATTATTCACAGAGTGAACCACTCCAGTGGTTTCGTGGACCCAGTTTCGAGGACTCATACAAATTCCACTGAAAGATTTTGGGGTCGATTAAAAATAGGATATGGGCTATAAATAGATCTCAAAAGGATCTCATTTATAGTCATTTAGATGAATATATGCATAGAATGTGGTGTGTCTTCTCTATTGATAGTCCCATGCTGAAGTGATAGTTGTTTCTGTCTCGTTGTAACTGTTTAATCCTTTTTTCATGCATTTTTCTGTAAATATACGTTTCCACTTATCATAAACGCCTCTTTCATGTGATTGGTCCGTTCAAGGTCGTTTGCTGATTGGTTGTTACTAGTATCGGAAGTTTAACTTTGTCGTCTTCTAGGAATTTTCTTTGAAAAGTCGAAACTTTCGTTGACCAATATCCTGTCTCTGTCCCATTACTGGGTTTTTAAGTCCAGATTGTGATCAAGTGCGGCTCAGACAGACATCACGTTAACGTCTACTGTGCAGTGGTTCCAGTTTTGTCGAGATTCAGCGTCGTGGAAAATGAATAGTTTCACTCAAGTGTTGGGAGGAGTCGGTGTAGTCGATCATATCGATGAAACGCTTCTTATAAAAGGAAGTGCAATATTGGACGAGCTAGAGCTAACAACATTTGGGTTCTGGGAATTTAAGACACCCAATTTCGGGAAAGATTTATCAAACTTATTCCAGATTGGAGTGCAGACACACTTCTCCCTATTATACAGAGGCTTGTCTTGCCGGGCATTACCATTCACATGGATGAATGGGCGGCATTAACCGATTATCGGATTTGGGATATATACACCACCGAGTTAATCACTCTGATGACTTCGTCAATCCCAGAGCCGGTACTCATGCGAATTAAATATGAGGTTTTTGAGAAGACTCAGAAATAGAATAAGAGCTATTAAGGGCTCTCAAAATCAAGTTACTTTTAGTAATCTAGATGAATACATGTACAGGAATTGGTTTAATTTAAAAACTGATACTCCACATTATAATTGAGACAATTTTTATCTCATATTAGACAAAAATACCCTGTTTAATGTGTTTTTCATGTCTTTTGATGTCAATATACGTAATCTTTTTCTGATTGGTCGGCTAATGGTCACTCGTCTGTTCGCATCCTTTGGGACGCTATAGTAGAACATTGTTCGAGAATGCTCAAGAACAATATCGAACAACAATTTTCACATAAATTCATCCAAAAAGAGCAAACTAAGCACCAAAACCAAGTCAAATGCGTATGCCTGGACGACTAGCCCCAACACGAATCAACTAAACCACGCAAATGCCGTCAAGGTAAAGCTGGAGGCGCCACTTCAAATAAAGGATATGCCATATAATCGCCCATAGGGTAGATGAGTCACATGCTATTTGGATGCATTATTGGTCTTTAAAGTACATTTAGGTGTATGAGAATGTTTAGTAAGTGAGTATAAGTCAGCAATAATCTTGCTACATTTATTTTAGGTCCAAAATAAGACGTATGTTTTTTTTGCTTACTAGCCGAATATAATTCAACTACAACTTCTAAACATTTAATGTCTTTAATAAGGATGCATTTATATGTGTTAACTGATCCACTTTTTTAAGTTGTCAGTTCAGTGACGTGTGTGATCTGTGCTTACTAGGTCAGCATAAATCAACTACAATTTACTAGGTCACAACAGTGTTACATAAGCACTGAAATACGTACTATTGTTCATTACTTGAAATCACTGTGTTGTGTTCTTGAGGAATTGTTAAAACCATTAAATGACGTTACAAAATACTCCTAATGCCTCTACTTCATGAAATGTGACATATATCACGGCTTTATTCGGTAGAACAATGCTCTACTGTGTATTTTATACGTGGGTACGGTTTAAGCAAGCTTTCGACGTATTTATGAAGGTACTGACTAAATTGTTTACTATTTCTTTCAGAGGAATCCAACACATCCTATCCGGTTGCTTCAAATAAAAAAAGAGGTACAAATGCACTTTTGGAGGCAGACGTGCTCCCCGAGGGTTTGACTTTACAATACATGGTTACTTGGCTTTGCGTGTAAATTCTGATATTTTTAAGGTTCAAAAGTATTTAATGTCAGTCAACAATTAAATAACGGCGTACATCTGAAGAATACAAGATAACAAAATACCAAACTGTTCATAACCATACATGTACATTAAGTTTCCTGTCCACCAATGTACCTAGACGTTGGCTATCATCAGAGAAAATGACAGTTATGCAACCGTTTACTGAAAAGGAACACTGATATCCATGAAATCATGTGTTTAGCGCATGAGAAATTCGGCAAGGTTCTCCTGTATTATGATATTAAAAACTTGCGGGCTAGGATGAATAAACACAAGTCGTATCAAATTGAATGAGGCAGTAGAATAGAAATCGGTAGTTTACAAGACATCTTTCATCGACTGAGGCAGACAGGTCCAGTTAGTGTTCTGAAGGACAATGCAGACGCCGAATAAACTCTTTTCGTTCTGAAGTAACGCTAGTCCGTGCTTAATATGTCCTATGAGTCCTGGGACAACGCTGACAATCAAATCCAGTAGGTTATGATCTACTCCTGAGAATGCCTAGAAAAAGAACAGGGTGCTGAATTAGTGCCAGTCATGCTGAAAGCCAGCACTAAGTTCTAGCCTGTGCCATTAAAGAATCCATTTCAGAACAGATTCAGAATTTACTCACCACAGAATGCTAGAATCATTCCAGAATTAGTAGGATTTAATTGAGCGTTATAGTAAGCTTGGGATTTACAGAGTTTACTTACTAAAGAGTGTTACTATATTAGCATAGTATACGTGAATTAACTCAATCATTGCAGGTTTAACACAATTCTTAACTGCCAACATAATAACTGGGAACTTCAGACTTAAAATAAGCTTTATAGTAGCGTCCAGTGACAAAAAGTGACCTACGCACTACAGAATAGACAAAATATCCATAAAAACCTACAAATTACGATGGAGAACGAATTCACGAAAACATATAAGTAGTGGACGCAGGAGTCCATCATGACCTTGAAACTGGCTATAGAGTCTTTCTTTAGGGAAATGCAATCCAACGTGGCCGACGAATATGGACATTTATTTCATATTACTCCCTCCTACGTCTGAAGCATCTGACTGGTTGCTGGAGGTAGTTTCGTTTAGGGCTGTTATAGTTTAGAGTCACCGCATGCAATTCTTTTAGTCTTACCGGTTTAAACGAAATATAAATTATTATTAGTATAAACTGCATGAATGTTCGCTCGTAATCCAGAGACAAAAGCAACATTAGGGATCGTTGATATTGAAAAGAGCGCGCCACAGTTTACTTCATTTGGCTATGTGTTGAAGCTGATGTGCCGTATTCTAAAGGTAGGATTACATCAAAATTATCAAGGTAAGGCCAAAACATTTATCTTCAGGAACCGATCTTGGCACAAAAATAACTACGATGATTGCCAAACGCCAAGGGGTAACACTGTAGGAGAAATATAGTGTACATGAATCTTTATTTCCCAGAGGGCGAGGATATACGCCATCGCTTTTTAAATTTACCCCGCTTCAGGTTTTGTAGCCTTTCATTGGCTAGAACGCGATAGGTAGGCGCTGTCATGTGTGGTTTTGTGTGGTTGTGTTTCGCGTGGTTTGCAAGCAACTGTGATGAATCTAAATGTATCATTTGAATATTCTAACGTTGTTTCACTGTTTTTATACAGACACAATGCTCTTTTCAATGCATTTTCTCTTCAGACTGGTTAGGCATTATGGTGAATGTCAGTGACTACGTTCGTGCTGGCCCTAATGCATTTCTTGAGTTGTGGTTGAACGTACACTGTTTTGTGCTTCTATATTTCTCCCTCACATAGTCTGATATCCTGTGTTTCTTGCGAATTCACCGTGACAACCGGTGGCAACAATGTGCTTCGTTAACGAAGTCTTTTTCTAGAATTCCATCGCAATAATCAGTGCGAGCGGAAGCAGCACATATGTAAGAAGCTGCGAACGCATTGGAAAACTTTCAAAAGGCGAGGACCTTATATACTGCTAACAGTGACGACATTTTTCACATACCACTATGTGACTACGTTCATATGCAGAGGGAAAACAGCAAATGAGACATTGTATAGCGATGAGACAACCTTGTGGAACTTCATATAGCCTGTGTGTTCCACTGTAATATTTTTGTCCCTCAGACCGCTAACAAAGTAACGTTAAATCTATTCATGTAGTATGATTTGATGGCACAATCACTGCCAGTTAGTAATATTGTGTATGCGTAATATTCATGATACTTTCCGCACCATTAATATGCTCCACATTTCAAAAGAAGTGTAAAATAGGGTGAATGAATTCATTGAATACTTAGGTCATATGTGGTAATGCATGTTAAGTACGCAAATGCTTAATTTATGTAACTGAATTTAATCAGTATCACTTTTAGGAACGTCAAGTCGTAATGAGGTCTGTCAGTTAGTTAAACTCAGTGGAAGTAGTCGCATTTGGACAAAGACATCCGAAAAAAGGCTGACGAGCGTTTTACGACTTATGACCAGATACATTTGCATCATCAGTTGTAGGAATTGATTCTACATACATCAACATGTGACGGTGAGTTCACTCACTCACTTATAACCATACAGATATCCTTTGTTCCAGTTGGTGATATCGGATAACTTTGGATGTTATGTTTACTTGAATTGCAGAAGAATTTAAAAGCGACGCAATTTGGACACTGGGCAGTTTCCGTTGAATAATGGGAGAAGAATTTGGCCTTTGACTGTGGTCAGCCCATACATGTTAATAAACGTTTTGCGTTGCAGTGAAATAAAATTCTCTTCCAAATATTATTGTGTTCTACTTGTTCAGCATGCGGTGGGAGTTCGGCATGCCAAAACCGGTACTCCCTAGAATATGAGCTGATTACTATCGTTAACTGTGATTCTGTACGAACACTACCGATCGATATAAGTGGTGAATTATAAGAACTTCAGTCAGGCCCAAATCTACGCGATTGCGTCTCTTAGCCATAGGTAAATCTGTAGGGACCAATTACAAAATAACCCGACCTCTGTATTTGAAAAATAAAAATAGAACTTAGGTACTGCAGTGGACTTTGATTCCGTATAAGATTAAGTGTATTCAAAAGTAGTGCATGATTATCATTTCACTTAAAGCGCGATGTCAATCCACATGGTTATACTGCAAAATGAAGTCTGCATGAGACGAACAATTGAGTAGATGGAGCTGTGGCAATCGTAGTAATATTTCGGTTACACTGAATAATGCCACCAATTACCTTCTCAGTTCTCATTGTTAAGTCAGGCCTCCATCTCGTCATGATGACAAATTTAGTTTCACTCACATAGAATAAGAAAAGTGTGGCAAGCGGGATGTTAAATACATCTAACGAAGAATAATAACAAGCGAATGTCTTTACACAATTGTTTGTCGTAATTATTTTGGTGATGTCGAATTTCTGTGACTAGGTTGACTGACGTTACTTGACATCTGCAAATAAGTGAATAAAATGGATTTTTGAATCGCTGAAGATACAAGAAAAAGTAGCACAAAAGCTAATCGCTTTACATTTGCCTACTTGCGCTGAAAAAGGTTTATTTCCCCTTTCCATCCTTTGGTCAAGGCAGCATAATTCTGTGGTTTTCACTGTCGCACACATTGTTCATCATGTCAAATAACTTAATACGCCGTTTAAACGGGTGTTTACATGGAATGCGTACCATTTCTAAGGGCACGATAAGTTGTGTTGTAAATCGCAATCATGAAGTATCACAAATTAATACTTTTTCAAAAGTTCAAATCGTTCGATTATTGCACAAGCAATCAGAACAGGTTATCACAGTATATTTCGGTAAGTGCTACGCCCTCATGTGACTAAAAGCTATTTCAGGAGGAGAACAACGTCCTGATAAACTGCCAAATGACATAAAGTACAACTATGGATAACACATCATTGAAAGCAAACGTAGAAGATGTATACGACAAATAGCTATAGAGTCCTTGGAATCGTAGTATACATTTGCAATGTTTAATGCCAACCATATTGTTCTTATCATGGAAACCATGACGTTTTCGATGAATATATAGCTTTGATTTCGTGTTTTTCATCAAAGCAGCCAGAATTTAAGGAAGCAACAAATATAAACAAAGACTAAGTTTTTGCTTAAATAAAGGTCTTGGTACTTAAGATAAAACAGAGCATAAGAGTGCGTGAATGAGAAGATTATTGTGAGGTAGGTAGGTGATATTTAAGTGAGGAGTGAATTCAAAGATCTCACGCATTTGTGTAGGGTCCATAGGGTAGTATCGATGTTTTGGCGCCATTCTAAACTTTGAAATATGGTTTTTCTTTTTTCTTTCCTTCACGTTCCCCAGTGGAACATAGGGCTTCAAGCTTGTGGCTTGAAGTTTCTGTAGCAGTGTTTATTTTACAGGATGGGGTCGCTAGCCTTATGCCCAACCTTTCCTCTTCACCAGCATTATTACTGGCTCAGAGAGGTAAAGGAGTGCGTCGGCCGGGGTTCGAACCCCGGACCATGTGCATGGTCGGCGAGCGTCCTAACCGCTATACCATCGACGCTGAAATATGGTGCACGCATCCAAAAATTTGTGATTATGGAGATTGGATTAGCACAAATGCATGCAGTAACTACATATACTCAAACACTGTAACCTGAACATCACAAAATCCCTATAGATAATCTGTTGAATAATAGATTGTTCCAAAATTGACTCGTAGTGCAGCGTTTGTATTCTTCATAGCCACAGGTAATCCACGAAGGAGCTCATAATATCTTAGTGATCTGAAAATGAATGATTATTAGGACTTACGTGCCAGATGTACTAGTGGTGGAATGCACCTGCTAGCCATTGTTCAACAGAAATGTATTATTATTGTTCCCTTGGGTTCCTAGTGGAACATAGGGCTTCAACTGCACGCCTCCACTTGCTTCTGTCTTCTGCTGTACTTTTCACTTGCATCCATGTTAATCCATACTGTTTCAGTTCCTCTTCACACGATCTCCTCCATGTCACCCTTGGACATCCCACCCGCCGCTTCCCTTTCGGGTTCCACTCGAGGGTCTGGAGCGCAATGTCACCCAACGGCCTCCTCAGCGAGTGTCCAATCCATCTCCACTTTCTCCTGCATATTTGTTGGACGATTGGTTCCTGTTTCGTTTGTTCCCATAGCTTCTTGTTTGTGATTCTTTCCGGCCATCTGATCTTCAGTATAGAACGAAGACAGTTGTTGATAAGGGTCTGCAACCTGTTGGAAATATTCTTTGTGACCCGCCAAGTTTCTGATCCGTATAGCAAAACTGACTTGACGTTTGTATTGAAAATGCGAGTTTTGTTGTTGATGCTGAGTGACGAAGATTTCCAGATTGGTTTCAGGTTGATGAATGTGGTTCTCGCCTTCCCGATTCTCGATTTGACATCCTCGTCCGTTCCTCCTGTGGTTGAGACAAAGCTCTCTAGATAAGTGAAAGAAGTAACCTCTTTCAAATCCCTCCCGTTGATGGTGATTGGCGCTGGATGTTGCTGCCATGTTGTTGTTGTTGGTTGGTTATTTTCATAACCTCCGTCTTGTCTATGTTCACCTGCAGTCCTGTCTTTGCTGCTTCTTCGACCAGTTTGTCGGTTTTCGCTTGTAAGTCTTCGATTTTGTGTGACATCAAACATAAATCATCTGCGAAATCCAGGTCTTCTAGGTTCTTCACGTCGGTCCAGGATATCCCTGTCTTCTCGTTTCTCACTGTCTGACGCATAATCCAGTCCACCACAATTAGGAATATCATTGGTGATAATAAGCACCCTTGTCTGACTCCTGTGTTTACTCCAAACGCATCGCTGAGTTTTCCGTTGTAGATCACTTGACATGTGCCGTTGTCATACAGCTGTTGAATAAGGTTGATGAATATTTGGGGTACGCCGTAGTACTCGAGTAGTTTCCAAATTACTTCGCGGTCAACGCTGTCGAAGGCCTTCTCAAAGTCTATGAAGTTGAGGTAGAGGTTTGATTGCCATTCCATGCTTTGTTCGATGATGATGCGTAGAGTTGCAATTTGGTCAGAACATGATTTGCCTTTCCTGAATCCAGCTAGTTCTGGTCGGAGTTCTGTATCCAGTGCGTCCTTTATTCTCTCCAGGATGATGCGACTCAGGATTTTACTTGGCGTCGACAGGAGGATGATTCCTCGCCAGTTCTTGCAGAGTCCTCAGTCGCCCTTCTTTGGTGGTTTCACTAGGTAACCTTTCCTCCAGTCAGTAGGCACCTTTCCCTCTTTCCAGATCTTTTGCAATAATGGAGTCAGCATATCTGCTGTCGTCTCGGGGTCCGCTTTCAGTGCTTCCGGGGGTATTCCATCTGGTCCAGCTGCCTTTCCAGCTTTCAGAAGCTTGATTGCATTCATGACTTCAGTTTTCGTTGGAGGATTGGTGTCAACTTGCAGTTGTGTACGTGCCGTTGTTGGTATTTCTGGACAGGTTGTAGGTGGTGGTCGGTTCAAGAGTCCTTTGAAGTGATCTGCCCATTGTTTAATCTGTCTTTCTTCTTTGGTAATTGGGTTCCCTTGGCTGTCTTTTATAGGTTTCACTTGTGTTGATCTCTTTCCGGATAGAGATTTGGTTATCTGATATAGTGTCCTCAGGTCCCTTTTGCCTGCTGCCTTCTCAGCTTCAGTAGCCAGGTTGTCGTAGAATTGTCTTTTGTCCTTCCTGGCACTCTTCTTCACTTCTTTGTCCAGTGCTGTGTAAGTTGAGCTCAGCGTCCGTCTTTGCATTGAATCATTTTCTCTTTCACCATTCTACTCTCCTCTATTAGTTTCCAAGTGTCCGCTGAGAGCCATTCCTTGTCTTGTTTTTTCTTTCTTCCTAAAACCGTTGAACACGTTTCATTGAAAATCACCTTCAGAGAGTTCCAATGGTCTTCCATGGATGATTCCTGAGGGGTGCCACGTAGTGTTTCCTGCTTTGCTCTGACAGTTGCAATGAAAGTGTCTTTTGTGGTTGTGTCCTTCAGTTTTTGCGTGTTGAACTTGCGTTGTGGCCTATCCCCAGGTATCCTCGAGGCTTTCAGCTTCACCTTGAAAGTCCCTTGCACTAGTTAGTGGTCTGCTTCTCTCCTAGAACTTGTGTCCAGTAGGCTCCGTCTCCACTTCCTTGAGATTGAAATGAAGTCTATCTGGTTTTTGGTGTGTCGATCTGGCGAAATCCATGTCGCCTTGTGTATATCCCTGTGTTTGAACACACTACCACCAATCACCAAATCATTGAAGGCGCAGAAGTCTGAGAAGAGTTCACCATTGTCGTTCATTTCACCGAGGGCTTCGCGAGCCATGGTGAGTTCTCTTCCTGTATTGTCTCCTCCCAGTTTCGCATTCATATCTCCCATCAGGATTTTGATATGGCTCTTTGGGACGTTGTCCATTACTCTTTGTAGTTGACTGTAGAAATCCTCCTTCTTCTCATGTTCTGAGACGTTTGTAGGTGGGTAGCATTGAATGATTGTAACCTTTTTTCCTTTTGAGTTGAACCTGGCTGTCATTATCCTGGAGGAGATTGGTTCCCACTGCATGAGAGCTTTAGCCGCTGTTGGTGACATCATGATGGCTACTCCCTCGGTGTGCTCGTGATTGTCCTCTGGGTGACAAGAGTAGATTATTGTCTCTCCAGTTGATAGTTGGCTCCTTCCACATCCGTTCCATCTGCTCTCGCAGATTCCCAACACTTCTATTTTATATCTCCTCATTTCTGCGGCTACCTGAGCGGCCTTTCCAGTTTCGTACATTGTACGAATATTCCACGTCCCCATCCTTATTTTAGCTTTCATCGAAAGGAGGCACATCGCTGACTGGCTTCGCGAAGGCTTTCACCAGCCTGCGTCATTTCACTTCCCCGATTTCAGCGAAAAATAAGGTTATTGTTTGTATTTTTAGAATTTTGAATATATTTGTGCGTTGAAGTTTTAGTAGCAATTTGGTTAAGTTTTGGGGGTGGAGTTGCTAGCACCACGCCCCAACCCTCCCTCTTTATCCGGGCTTGGGACCGGCTTGAATACTAGTGACCTAGTAATCTAGGCGAGGTTAACAGAAATGTATACTAACTACAAACTCTGTTACATTTCAGAAGGACCATCTGTAATAATATTCTAGTCCCAGTGCACACTGATATCAAGATAGGCTGATGCTTTTTAATGCACTGAGCAGTTACGGGCTTCCGAAATTCCATGTGACAATGTAAACTCAACTTGTTACATAGCTGTACAGATTTAACTTCTAAAATAACAATGCTTTCGCTCCTAACATCTACAAGCCTGCTCAGTTTCTTGTCAAGATGCTACCCCATTGGCCATACACAAGTTCACCAAACATCCTACAGGTCACCATATTCAACAGGTTCTAATCCTTCTAGCCAATTCTCTCTGAAATGTCTCTTATATGCTTCACGATAATCCTTCTACCTAATTACTATTATACTCTATTTTATCTCAAATTCGTAAGGCTTTCATAAAGATGAAATTCACGTTTTTACTTTTTCCTCATTCACATTCTTCTCTCTCATAAAGTCCGGCTACTCTGATGATGAAAAAAAGCATAACAACATCACCCATGTTGAGAATAACTACATTTTTATAGAAAACGTCATAGTTTTCAGTGGTAAGACCAATATGCTTAGCATCATACATTGCAAATGTGTATTATCATTTCAAGTACTACATAGCTTCTTGTATTTATCTTGTAAATACACTTTTAATAATGTATAATTCATAATTGCATTCTATACCACTTTTCAGCTGCGCCGGATTCACTTCACTTCCTGAAATAGCGTTCAAGCACGTGGGGGCTTAGCACTCACTCAAATATATGTTGTTTATCAATTGGCCATAACTATTATCAGGGAACAGAACGAATTTCGGGTTGTCGCTCAACTTCGATGGTGACCTTCGTGAAATATTTACAAATTAACATTTGTCAGAATCTGTTCCGATTGCTTGTACTGTAATTCAAAAATTTGAACTTTTGAAAAAGTGATAATGTATGCTAAATCACAATTGTAATTTGTAATTGATCGTGCCAGTGAAAATGGCCTGCGTTTCATGTAAACTTATACGTTTATACGAATTATATATTATTATTAGCCCCCCAAGTGATGCGAACGCATAAATGACCTTTAGCTGGCCAGTCATGAAAATGGGGGATTTTTCATAAAAAATGACGTATATTTACCAGAAAATGCACGAAAACACACTAAACGGGTTATCTTTCTACGACATGACTTAAAAATTCGTCCAAGTTATAATGAAAAGTGTCAGCCGCTAAGTTAGACTAGTTTCCTTATGTGTATTCACCGAAGTGACTGAAGATGAGCTGCTTTTTAATCGTTCCTCTCTATTATCCTGCTGTGCAGGCATCTCCGAAGCCTTTGGTTGACCTTTTAAGGTTTCCAGTAAGACGATCGGTGACCACTTACCAAAAATATGTGGATAATAAAACAAATTAAAATCAGTGATGTCAGCTATAAATCAATCCCTAATCGTAACCCTAACGTCAATCCTGACCCTAGTCATAACCCCTATCCGAGCTTAATTCTAACCCTAATGCTAATTATTACCCTGGTCCTAACCCTAACCCCATTACTCACATCAACCTTAATCCAAACCCTAATAGGCTACTATCACATTATCGAAAATACTTAAAAACGTGATCTGAGCGAAATTTGCTGGTTGGCTGGTGAATAGCATTGATTTTCATCTATGATAATGACAGTTGCCATTGGCCAACGACTAGCATGCATTCAAGGTCACTGGAGTGATTCGACGCCTGGAATACTATTGTTGAGCTCCGCCCGTTGCATCCCTCTGATTTCCTTAACCACACACATAGTATGATTAGCTTAAATATTCCATATTGTCCATGAAACATAATTATGCCCTCTGCGGTTTGACCTTTTCCGCCCCCTACTTCATAATTATAATTCACATTTCGTGTAAGCGGATTAGTTTACATGAAATGACATTTCTACAGGCCCGATTGTATGTGTCATGAGTTACAATCGCGAAGTATCATAAATCAGCACTTTTTCAAAAGTCTAAACAGTAATTTTCCGTACAAATATTCGGAGCACGTTCCTTAGAAATGTTATATTGTAAACCTTTCACTGAGGTCGCCATCAACGTTGATGGTTCCGTTACGATTCCTGCTGATAGTTATGGTCAACCAATGAACAGTCTGTATTTGGGCAAGTGCTTTGCTCTGCGTGATTGGAGGCTATTTCAGGAGGAGGAGAACGTCCTGAGAAATTGCCAAATGGTGTAAAATGCGATTATTAACAGCACATCATTGAAATTACGTTTACAGGATAAATTCGAGAAGGAGCTATGGACCTCTTGGAATGATAAAATGCATTTCCAATGTATAATGTTAACCATATTGGTCTTGTCAAGGAAAGTACGGCTTTGTTCTAAAACAGATGTTTTCGTCGGGACTATTTTAATCTAGAAGTGGGTTCAAAGATCCGAAAGATTAGAACCTGTAAGATATGCTGACCTGTAAGATGTCTGGTGAATTTGTGTAGGACCCCTTGTTGTAGCACCTTGACAAGAAGTTGAGCAGGCTTGTCGATTTTGGAGGCAAAAGTATTTTTGTACAATTTGGCTCTGTACAGTCATTATTGTTGTTCTCCTAAAGTAATGTCAGGGATATAAACTCATGTTTACTTACCGAGCTGTCAAAAATGCATGTCGCTCTCCTACAAATCGGAGCGATTGAGATTTCTGGCCACCACCATATCTACTATCCAGCTTGCAGCAATCTCCCTCCTTTTTTATGTTAGGATATCAGATCTTTTGCAATGAATGTGTAGTTGAAGCATTGCATTCCTTTGAACCCGTCTAAACTATACAGTATGTTGCAGATTAACAGCTTTCACGACAAGTGCTTCCCATTAGGTCACCAGACACATCGATACCTGAGGACATTCTCAGCAGTATCATCTTCATACATGCATACGCGTGTACAAGTAGGTTACTACAAAAGTCTAGGAAATTATGTTTATTTTAAGAATTATAAACTTTAGAAGTAGCCCCTTTACAGCAACTAAGTTATATTCTATTAAGCAGAGTGAAATGGGTAGTGTAACAATTAGTGATAAAGTTATGTGGAATGGTCCAGAGAAAAACAACTGGTTAGCAGAGTTTGTTGTGCTTAATTTTCGCGACAAATTTTTGTATGGTAGACATCACACATTATGGAGTATTCCATCACCTTAAAGTATGGAAAAAATACTAAGAAATCCTTCAACATTATAAATTTTTGAAAAGTATATGTAGGCGCGTGACTATTGAGCGAAGGTTATCATTTCAACACAAAAGCAGTACAGTGCATTATGCTGATTAAAAATATCTGTATGTGAAATATTAGAAGCACGGTTGCTAATATAACCGTTTCTAGAAGTACTTACATTTACACAACTAATTGAAGATTATAGGGAATAGAAAATCAGTGGATTTGCTAAACATGTGTTGCATAAATACAGGATAAAAGGTTTTGAAAATTAAAACATAATTTTTAATTACAAGAGAATGGTAAGCCATAGTCTGTTAAATAGAGTGAAAAGGATTGTGGTATGATTAAAGTAAGGGTAGGTAGAATCAACCCGAGGAAAATGGTCGGTTTGCTTGACCAATTTATATGACATGCATTAAACATTGACATTGCTTATATTATGCAAAAACCATTACGAACCATTTTAGGATTGTACGTCTGGGATAATCATAAATAATCTAATGACTCTGCAGACCTGTTTGATAAAATATTGACAGGATTTAAAATAAGTTGAATAACCAAACTTTGAGTCAGGCACTGAAGGAAAAACTGGGTGAGTTTTACCACGTTTTAGATATAAGAAGATGGCCTGGGCAAATGGATTTCCTCACATTGGGTATTAGGGGTATTGCGCTGGGATCCGTGATACCACAATAAGTTGAACAGCCTATACAAGTAAAGTATGGATAGGTATACCTAAGCACTTTTGTTGATAGGATCTGACTAAAGAGGCGTTGGTATTCAGTCGGAGATAGGCAACTACGTACAGTAAGTGGAAGTTTGTTCTATAATGCACTGTACTGTATTTCGAAGAAATATGAACATAATTTTCACTGGTAAGGGGTTTTTGGTAAAGTATGTCGACGATTCCTAAGAGTGCATGTGTTTGTTGAAATCTATTGGGTTACTACTTCTGATGTACCCGTGTGAAGAGAGGAAGAGGAGTGAATGATTGAGTTTTAGGCATCTTAACTAATGTGGCTGAAGTCCATTTTTGCATCTATCAGCGTAAGCAAAAAGAAGCAGTCATGAAAATAACACCCATACAAAAAGAGTTGATCGAATTATGTCTACCTGATACAAAGCGTGAAGCATAATCAACATACGAATGAAATATGAGAAAACAAGGTCGAGACTTACCACAACATCACATGGAAGGATATAAGTTACTTGGAAATCATTTATAATCCACCAACTGCTCTCCTTTCCAAAAGGAATGCGGCGATATTTTATCCACATTGATGAGGAAATACATAAATCCACAGTTCCCGTTGTATACATTCAGTGGAGACTGCAGCCAACAAAGTAATGCATTTAAAGCATATGCACACTTCCCATAATCACGGCGACACCGCGGTATATATCAAAATCGCGGAGAAATCAAACCCAACACGTGATGTAATTAACTGAATCCGAAAGGCAAACAAGTTGTAGTACGTATTTGAATATTCATCCATATGTCGATTATGATGACAAATCCAAATCACTACCTATACAGCGTCAATAAATCTCGATACCTATGAAATAACGAAAATATGCTGATAGCTGCATTTCAGATCTCAATGACCCATTCGATAGCAAAATTCTGCTCCTTCATGCCTCTTTCGACATTTTTGTATGGATTGATTCGCAGTTACTCAGGTTCCAGGCCGAAAAGAATAAAAAATTCACCAGTTGCTGAATTATGATTACTTCTCTGGATGTTTAACTGGATCATAACTGCTGTGGTGAGCCTTTTGCAGATTATATTGCTTTAAACATCGTTTACGGTAAACTAAGTAACGTTTTTTAAGCCACTTTTATACTTTTTGTGACTAGCCCACCATATCGACCGAATGTAACGCAACACTCAGTTGTTACGCTCATGTTCAACCAATTCAAACAATAATTGTGCCTAGGATTATGCCATATAAACTGTTTTAACTTATACAGAGCGTACTTACGGTCAATATTTCATTGTCTTCCCTTGTATATATATTTCGTGTTATTGAAAAATTTTAAACATGTTTACTCCATGTGTTCATTATTCTGATATTGATGATGCCTGTCAACTGGAGTCCCTCAAGTGCATAAAGTGGGAATATATTATTGTAAGACGCATTTTATTGTTTTATGAGGAAAATGACTTCAAGCTTTATTTATTTTCCCAAGTATATGTAATCCATCTGATCGGACGTCACAATCTCTCTCCATAACGTGGATATATTTTTACTGATTTCTGGAATATTGTAGTGGATATTACACCACTCATCAACTTTAACTTATATTGGCTGCTACCTTAGCTTCCAAATACGCAGTTATATCACCGCCAGTTATCAAGTTTGGATCCACTCTTTCGCAGTGCTCATCCTCCTTTTTATAATCTAAGAACAACGTCACAGTGAAGAAAACTATAGAGAAGTTCATTATTTTTTGGTTTATAAATCAGGATCAATTTTTAGAGCAATTGGTTTCTCTATAATCTGTATTTTACGGTTTAATACTTTTGTCGATTTATTGTTTATTTATAAGCAATAAAATCCATACCGTGCCTATAGTAGTTCTTAGTCTATATATCCACTCGATATATTATTTGTCCTTATACTTGTTTTCGATTTAGCTCAGCTTCTACTTCAAACCATACTGATCCGTGTTCAACAATGACTCAACGTAATAAACGAGTACTTTCTATACGTAAGAATAGTTAAGGTCACTCGGCTAAGAAGATACGTACATCCCTACACGTTCCACCTAGTATCAACAACGTCCCCGAAGTCATTGTGTCCGATTTATTATCAGAGGTATACGCAACTGCTAAACAAAATAAGTTGGACCTTATTTCTCTAGGAAACTCTGTGAAGGAATTAAATGAGAATATAAACACCGTTAAGCCGTTACTGCTTACTACTCATGATAGTAATCCGGAAAGTCTGCTGAAGGCTGAGCGTATGTTAGACTTTATAGCCAATGAAGTGACTAAACGGATCATGTCTTCGTACAATGTTCTCGCTTACAATCTGCCTGATCGGACGCCTGTGGACAAAATTAAAGTGACATGTCTCCAAGCGTGCGGTATACCATCAGCGAATTGCTACCTAATCAGACTCAGGAAAAATCAGGAAAGTATACTTGTCCTGTGCTGTTTAAATTCAGTAGTCCTAATGATGCTAGGAAATTCCAGTCGTCTAACAAGCTAATTAGTTCATCTACACCTTATGACAATGTTAAACTTACTCATGACCTAACTCAATGTCAAAGACGTAGCCGCGCAAGTGTGTCAAGTGTCGCAAACACATACGTAACTGCAGAATGTCCTAGAGAAGACTCTCTCGCCTTAGATTTAAGTAAACCTAATGTTACAGACACGCGTGAAAAAGAAATACCCATAAACAATAAAGCTTTACCTAGTAAACTCAACAGTGAAGCAAATATGGCCATAGACTAAGATGCATCTTTAGTGGTTGCAGGTATCGACGTTCGCGAGTTGTACGAATTATACTAACGCAAGATCTTATACCAACAACTTCTATAGTGTTCGTTCTTCCAGTACCAAAGATAAAGCAAAAGACCAGATTTTGTCGTCCAAAGTACGTAGTATATTTCGGGACAAAATTGCGGGTAGAGATGAATGCTTAGCTAGCTAGTAATCGTGCACGCACGTGACACGACGGAGTACCAGATGGCGGGGATGCTTGACCGGAAGCCTTCAGCTAAACAAGTCGACTTAAACAGTGACGGTCAGCATCCAATGTTGAGTGATGATTGCTGTGGTTAATAATTTTGGGGAATTATTTACCGCTACATATCTTTAGAGTTATGCTCGCTAGACACATCACCATCAGCTGCTAATACCACTCCGCAAAAGGCTAAGTTTTGGAATGTAGCATTCAATATAACCTCCCCGAGTAGCACTCATAGTGGTGTGCACACCAAACGGAGTAAAATAACCCTGCCATCCAGAATACCTTCACTCAAACCCGTCACTGATAGGCTACTCAGCAGCAAACCAAATAACACTAACTTAGTTGACTCCAATCCTATCATTAACCCAGGGAAGCTGAATAAGTCTTCATGCTAACACCAATATAACCTCAATGAAAAGACAGGTAACCCGCCGATTCACCCAACATTGAGCAAATCTTCATGCGATAGACAAAACAGACGCTATATGTCTGGGCACCCTAAAAATAATTTGAAACCCTACGGGCAGGCATACACCTACCACGACACAACTCTCCTATCTATGGCTAATGGAGACAAAAGTTTGATCCAGGGACCCCTACAACAAGGAACAAGTGGGTTAGGCTTCTTTCCTAAAAGTGGCCTTCTGACTCACCACATCCTTGACAACCACCGGATACAGTCCACCCAAGATCATCGATGGACTAATATTTACGAAAATAACTTGAACACACAAAATATTAATCATAACTGCGATGCGCGTAACTTTACTCCAGCACACTATCCACAAGAAATGCCTACCTCCCCTTCATCCAATCTAAATTTTCTCAGCCAACATGAAATTTCAGCCTCAATATTGACGCAAATAGCACACATACTGTCAAGCCACTTATCACCGAAGGGGAGGGCGATGCATTTCAGTCACGGTATTATGAACACCTCACACCCGCCAGGGTAACCAACGGTAGCACATCTCTCTGTGCTGATACTGGTGTAGTGCACTTTTCCAGCACTGCCAGTACGTTGCCACCATCTGAGTTAGCACCCATCAAACAATCTGCTCTAGATGCTACAAACCTTGAGGATAACTTTTTTAAAGATATATGCGATTTCACCGTAATCTCTTACTCCCTCTCATTCTGTCTCATCAATGCTCGCTCTTTACTTAACAAAATGTTTGACTTCACGACATTATCCTTAATATGCAACCCACCTCTTATAATGATTACTGAAACATGGTGCACTCCTCAGATATGCGATGAAGATATTTCTATTGATAACTATTAGGTATTCAGAGGTGACAGAAACCATGGCAGAGGAGGAGGATGCGCTATGTATATCAGGTCTGATATTAAGGCCACACAGTGCTTCTACCCAGAGCTCATCACAGATATTGACTCAGTCTGGGCTATTCTTAGGCTGTCTCACTCCATTTCATCCCCCATTTTCAGCTGTTGAAGGTGATATGAAGCTTGCTAGCGCTTCCGCTTACGCCACTTCACTACCTCACACGGCTGAAATTATATGTGGGGACTTTAATATGCCTGAAGTAGTCTGGCAACCACTTTCCTCACCAAAACGGTATCATGAATTTTTTAACATAATAGAAACAAAAGACTGGCAACAACACGTACAGCATCCTACCAGGCTATCTAAGATTTTAGATTTAGTTTTCACTAATGGTATCATCCCCACTACCCTTCGAGTAGGTAAGGAGTTTCCTGGTAGCGACCACAGAGTGGTATTAGGTACATTCAATATTTGCACTAGCATGAGTACGACAATAAGCGCCAACAAAGTATTACTCAGGGGTTACAGACACGCTCAGTGGAATGACCTGAAACCACACCTACGCACCCTAGACTGGGGACCATACTTTACATGCAGCTTGGCTATAGAGGCGAACAACTTAATCTACGAGAACCTAGGATTTGCACATGACTTCATCGCTCCAGCAAGACTTGTGAAAACGAGGCCTAAACAGCCTGACTTCATCCCCGTAAAGATTCGAAACCGACTGCGTAAGCATGCTAGGCAATTCTACAGATGTAGTGACTTTTCATCACTCATTACACTCAAGCAAACTTATGATTCATACAAATCTAATCAGTTATCTGAGTCCATCAAACTAGAACGCATCCTCCTTTCACGGCCCGATAATACAGAGGCATTGGTAAAACTAATCAAGTCGCGAATTAACAACAACAGAATAAGTATCCCTAACTTATTACTAGATGGAGAAAAACTATACGAAGACCCACAGGAGATATGCGAGTTATTCAGCTCCCACTTTTCTAGCTACTTTACTAACGAAGAAACAGTAGGTAGTCTTGATGTTCCGATAATACCATATCACTTTTTGGGTAATATAACATTTACCCAACAAAAGATTTCCTCCGCTATGGCATCCCTCCGGACATCATATAAAGCTGGACCTGACGGAATTCCATCTATCTTGTTGAAAAGAGGTGGTGAGGACATACCCATTATCCTCCTAAAGTTTTTCAATCTGTCCCTAAATAATGACAGTTACCCAGAGTGCTGGAAGCTGTCATTTATAACCCCTAGGCACAAACTAGGACCAACTTCTAATATCGAAAACTACCGACCGATCAATATAACGTCAGTAGTTTCTAGGGTTATGGAAAACGTTATAGGGCAAGATATTGCTTCATACCTCCACCTTCACAAATTGTTTACTCCAGCACAACACGGCTTCTTGAAAAGTCGATCATGCTCCACCTGCCTACTTGACTACTTTGATGATGATGTTACCGCTAAGCGAGATCATGGTTTGCTTGTCACAACCCTCTTCTTTGACTTCAAAAAAGCCTTTGATAAAGTCCCACACAAGAGACTAATCTTTAAGCTAAAGTCGTACGGGTTGCAGGACCCCTTGTTATCCTGGCTCATTTCTTTCTTGGAAGATCGTTCCCAAGTTGTGAAATTTGCAAATAATTACTCGTTACCCAGACCCATACGAAGTGAAGTAATTCAGGGTAGTGTACTAGGTCCATTGCTTTTCGTAATCTACATTAATGATATCTGCAGCGTAATCAAGCATGGTACCCCGTACCTCTTTGCTGACGACTTAAAGATTGTATACAGCTTCCCCCATTCTACACTGAACGAGGGATTCACACATATTCAAGATGATCTGGATAGATTACATAACTGGAGCACTGATTGGCAACTGCCATTCAATTCTGATAAATGTGGTGCCTTATATTTCAATAACTCCCACCCGTATTTCAGGTTACACCTACGTGACTCCTCTCTCCAAACCCTCAATTCCATAAAAGACCTGGGAGTTACCTACTCACAGAACTTAACATTCAGTCAGTATGCAAAAGCGCTTGTTTCCAAATGCCGAAGACTCACAGGCTTGTTGCATAGAAAAATGTACACAACTGAGGCTAAAGTCCTTTTATACAAAGTCATGGCTCGCCCAGTAATTGAATACTGCACAACTGTCTTCGGTTTCATGAATAGGTATGACAGGGTTCGTATTGAAAATATTCAGCGAAGTTTTACACGACGCCTATCACACAAACATGAAGGACTGACTTACGCGGATAGGTGCAAAATATACGGACTTCAGCCACTTTGGTAAAGGCGCCTGAAACTCAACCTTACATTCCTTTTTCGCCTTTTACACGGCTACCTCAAAAGCAGTAATCCAATAGCTTTCAATAATTTAACCATATATACTCATAGAAATCATGAAAATACTCTATCCATCACCCGGTACCGGACAAAACTGCGATCACTTTTCTTCAAAATACAGTACAGTGCATTATGGAACGAACTTTCACTTAATGTACGTAGTTGCCGATCCCCTACTGAATTCCAGCGTCTCCTTAACGAGTTCATGTCAACAAAAGAGCCTCGGTCTACTTATCCATACTTTGCCCATATGGGCGGTTCATTTAACTATGGTACTACAGACCCCAGCGCAATACCCCCAATTTGAGGAAACTCATTTGCCCCAGCAGCAGTACCGCACCTAAAACGTGATAAAACCAACCAAATTTCTCCCACATGCCTTGATCTGAGGTTTGGTTATTCAGCTTATTGGAGATCTTATCAATATTTCATCAATCGGGTTTATAAACTCATAAGACTATCTATAATTATCGTGGACGTATTATCCCAAATTAGTTGTAATAGTTCTTCCATAATATAAGCAAACTGGTACTTTGTAATGTCTAAAGCATGCCATATGAAAAGTGGCCAGGAAAACCTAGCAATAACAAACTCAGCTAACCAACCATTTTCCCCAAGCTCATTCAGCCTAACCTTATCTTTAATCGTACCACTATCCACTACACTCTAATCCGTAGATTGTGACTTAATTTGCCCCAGTACTGAAAACTCTTCTCCCTTTTACTTTTAAAGATGTTCTAACTACTAACTGAGCAGTAACCGTTTAACTAACTCACTGATTTTCTGTTTACTGTAATCTTCAATAAGTTCGTCAGTATAATTATTTCCATAAACAATTACATTAGCAACCATATCTTTTATTATTTTACATATATGCTTATATTATTAGCACTATTTTTGAGTTGAAATGACTATCTTCAGTCAACACCTACCCATTTTCATTTAATTTTCTTAAAAATTCATATTGTTGAAATTATGTAGTATTTTTCCATTATGTAATTGATGAGTCACTTTGCAATGTGTAACGCACACCATATAAAATCGGTCGTGAAAATTTAGCATAAAAAGTTCTGCTAACCACTTGCCTTACTCAGGACCACTTTACATAACTTTATCACTAATTGTTCCACTACTCATATCACTGTGATAAATAGAATATAACTTAGTTGTTCTAATATTAGCTATTTTTATACTTCATAACTAATTTCTTAGTCTTTTGTAGTAACCCACTTGTTCACAAGTATGATGATAATACTGCTAACAATGTCCTCTGGTATTATTGTGCCATGTGACCTAATGGGAAGCACTTGTCATGAAAGCTGTTAATGTGCAGCATACTGTATGATTGGGATGGAGTCAAAGCAATCCAATATTACAACTGCAGTCATTGTAAAAGGTCTCAGAGCATAATGTCAAAAAAGGAGGGAGGGTGGCGCATGCTGATCAGCAGATTTGGTAGTGGTCACAAATGTGAATCGCTCCGATCTGTAGGACAGCAACATGCATTATTTTGGCAGCTCGAGAATCAAACATGAGTTTAGATACTAAATGTATAAAAAAATTAGACTTTAAAAAAAATAAAAAAATAAAACAATAATGACTGTACAGTTTAAGCTTGTAAAAAATAGCAATGCTTTCGCTCCTAACATCTACAAGCCTGCTCAGTTTCTTGTCAAGATGCTACCCCATTGGCCATACACAAGTTCGCCAAACATCCTACAGGTCACCACATTCAACAGGTTCTAATCCTTCTAGCCAATTCTCTCTGAAATGTCACTTATATGCTTCACGATAATCCTTCTACCTAATTACTATTATACTCTATTTTATCTCAAATTCGTAAGGCTTTCATAAAGATGAAATTCACGTTTTTACTTTTTCCTCATTCACATTCTTCTCTCTCATAAAGTCCGGCTACTCTGATGATGAAAAAAAGCATAACAACATCACCCATGTTGAGAATAACTACATTTTTATAGAAAACGTCATAGTTTTCAGTGGTAAGACCAATATGCTTAGCATCATACATTGCAAATGTGTATTATCATTTCAAGTACTACATAGCTTCTTGTATTTATCTTGTAAATACACTTTTAATAATGTATAATTCATAATTGCATTCTATACCATTTTGCAGCTGCGCCAGATTTCCTTCAGTTCCTAAAATAGCGTTCAAGCATTTGAAGGCATAGCACTCACTCAAATATATGTGGTTTATCGATTGGTCATAACTATCATCAGGAAATTGAACGAATTTCGGGTTGTCGCTCAACTTCGATGGTGACCTTCGTGAAATATTTACAAATTAACATTTGTCAGAATCTGTTCCGATTGCTTGTACTATAATTCAACAATATGAACTTTTTGAAAAAGTGATAATGTATGCTAATTAACAATTGTAATTCGTAACATAATTGATCGTGCCTGTAAAAATGGCATGCATTTCATGTAAACTTACCCGTTTATACGAAATATATATTATTATTATTTGGGTATTTTGTTAATGCGAAGTCTATATCTCTATATTTCTTGGTGTGTTCCATTGAATCACCAGTTATCCGATTTTCCCCACAAACTAAAGATAAATGACAACAACCATGTTATTCAACCGTAATCCAGGTAAATATGTAACTTAAATAATTCTTATCCATTCCTACACCACTTGTGTGTCCTATATTTGTATGAATAAATATGTACCCTATTATATTATCATTACTAACTATACTTACTAATCAAATGTGTAATTCATCGAATTGCTGACGCCTGTAAACTGGCGTCCCTCATGTAAAAAAATGAGAATATACTAATTTTATTATTCATATATGTGTAAAAGGCGTCGTATAAAGCTTTGCTGAATAATTTCAATAAGAGCCTTATGATATCCATGCATAAATCCGAACACGATTATGCAGTGCTGAAGTGATGGAAGAATCATAACTTTGACTAAGAGGACTTTAGCCTCCGTTGGCTCAAAAACAGAAGTCAGTATCTACAGGCCGATCAATATCAAACCAATCGCATCTAGAATTATGGAGAGACTAGATAAAGATAAACTAATCAAGCATATGCTTAGCTGCAACATTATAAGTCCGAACGAACATGGATTCCAAAAATCCAGATCTTGTTTAACATGTCACTTAGACTTCTTCAATTTTGTGACCAGCACTAGTGATAGACGGCAACTAGTACTTGTCATCTACTTTGACATTTCTAAGGCATTTGACCGTGTTGACCATTTGCTACCATTACATAAGCTAAACTCCTTAGAAATACGTGACTCGCTATAAGAATGGCTTAAATCATTCCTTAACAACAGGTCCCAAATAGTTAAACTCGGGTCTGTAACTTCCAAACCTAACCCGATCACTTCTGGTGTAGCTCATGCTAGTGTCATTGGGCCACTCCTATTTACACTTTAAGTGAACGAAATGCGCGCTAGCTTCTCACATGGGAAACCATTCATCTTTTCAGATGACCTAGGCGTAGCTTATACATTCCATTGTGATGACCTAGGGTACTTCGAGAATGTTGTGCAGAAAGAATTAGATAAAGTGACTGCTTCGTCGTCTTTACGGAATCTACAATTTAACCTGAACAAATGTGGTTGGATTTGCTTCGGCGCACTCTCAATCGACTTGGAATGAACGCTTCAATCAGGTAAACTAACCAGACTCCAAAGTATCGTTGACTTAGGTCTGACGTACACTAGTGACCTAACACTTTCTGAGCAAGTGGCATCACAGCCTCGAAAGTCGAGGATGCTCTTAGGATGCAAACTCAGGAACTTCCACGACTATAAAGACAAGCTAATTCTGTACAAAACATGTTTAAGGCCACTACTAGAATACTGTCCATTCATTATTAGCAGCACTCGCGCCCGTGACAAGCTGACGATGGAAAGTATTCAACGATGCTTCACCTTCAAACTACTTGGCTACGATTGTAAGAAAGACTACATCTCATGGCGCATGATTCTAAATCTTGAACTACTTTGGACAAGACGACTTACTATAAACCTAGTATTTTGCTTTAAGTTCCTGCACAAAATATCATTCTCAGACAATAAGGACACACAATTCACACCGAAAGGCTATTACGATCTGCTTAACCAAACTTGCACAGTGACAATGAAAGTCTTTAAATCAACACTCCACGGAAACTTCTTCACAGCCATGTGTTCTAAAATATGGTGCAACCTGCCCCTAGAAGTCAGGAACTGCAATACGGTTATAAGTTTCAAACGCTCTCTGTACAGACTCTTTCACTCTTCTGATTACATTAACAAGTTATTTGTTCTTAGGACGAATCAATTATTAGTTTACTATAGTGCCTAATAAACGCACATAAATACCCTAATTACTATTTAAACGATAAATAAACTAGTCGCATAGATACATAAAAGGACTTAGTAGAAATAAATCTGTATGTCTAACGAGTGATAATATACAACGAATATAAACATACACCACAAACGCCAGGTACATTTCTGAGACCACATACTTTTTCTTTGCTCTCTGGAACTTTGCTGCTCACCTCTTCTCTTCTATTTGCTTTGTAGTAGAAGTTGCATTGATCTACATTCAGAGTGAGGTTGAGAAACAATTAACATCACTTACCCATATACCATCCCTCGAGGTTTGGCTAGTAATGGCTCAGCATCCTTGATGAAATCCACTGTCACCATAACAAGACACTGTACATCATCCTATACAAGCGGTACCTATCATCTTAAGTGGTTTACAAATAGATTTCTACGTGTTTATCAAATTACTTGTGCGAAATAACCATGCAGTGACAAATGGCAATCTTGGCTGACGTGGGCGCAGTTAAACAAATCTGCCTGGAAAAAACCAACATTAATCTGCAATCAGTAAAGTTCTAATCTGGTATTACTTACGATAAAATGGTGACAAAATCATACAAATTAATCACCAGTTTCAAATTAATACCTAATTTGGGTATAAATCAAGAACAAGAAACGATGCCGCACACATCAAAGTTATGTGGAAAAATTGACTTCAAGCTTTATTTTTTCGCAAATATTTGTAATCCATTTAACACATACTTTGGTTTTGTTTGGTAATGCGAAGACAATATTCCTGTGTCTTAATGTGCTCCACTGAATGACCAGTTAGCAGGCTGTACCCACAAACTAATGTCAGAAAGGACAGCAATCATGTAATTTCACCATAAATGAAATTTATGTAATGTAAATAATACTTACCCATGCATGTACAACTGGTGTGTCCTACATAGATAGGAATAAATGTATATTACATTGTTCAGTATGACAAACCTGTGAATCTGCAGGATTTGGAAACAACTGATTTTGCGTATCGACCGAATGTTACGTTTCTTGAGTAGTAACTCCCTGATCTTTTAAGGAATTAGGGTTTGAAGGAAAGAGTCACTTACTTGTAACCTGAATTTCGGATGGGAGTAATTGAAGTATGGGACACCACCTTTATCAGAATTGAATGGCAGTCATTGCTCTAGTTATGTAATCTATCCAGATCATATTGAATACGTGTGAATCCCTCGTTCAGAGAATAATAAGGGAAGCTGTATGCAATCTTTAGGTCGTCTGCAAAGGGGTATGGGGTGACATGCTTGATTATGCTGCAGGTGACGTTCATGTGAATTACGAAGAGCAGTGGACCTAGTACACTACCCTGAATCACTCCACATCGTATAGTTCTAGGTGACGAGTAATTATTTGCAAATTTCACAACTTGGGAACGGTCTTTCAAGAAAGAATTCAGCCAGGATAACAAGGGGTCCCGGAACGCGTACAACTTTTAAGAATTAGTCTCTTGTGTGGGACTTTATCAAAGGCTCTTTTGAAGTCAAATAAGAGAGTTGTGACAAGCATGATCACGCTTAGCGGTAACATCATCATCAAAGTAGTCAGGTAGGCAGGTGGAGCATGATCGACTTTCCAGGGGGCTGTGTTGCTCTGGAGCACACATTCTATGAATGTTTAGGTAAAAGCAATATCTTGCCCTATGACATTTTCCATGACCCCGGAAACTACCGACGTGATATTGAAAGGCCGGTGGTTTTCGATATCAGAGGTTGGTCCTATTTTGTTCCTAGGGGTTATAAACGATAGTTTTCATCGCTTTGGAAAGCTGCCATTATATAAGGACAGAATTACAAACATTAGGAATATAATGGGTATGTACTCACCACCCCTTTTTAGCAGGAAAGATCGCATTCCACCTCGTACGGCATTATATGATGTTCGGAGAGATTCTAAAGCGGGTGAAATGTTTGTGGGGTGAACGTTATGTTACCCAAAAAGTGATTCGATGGTGTCATAACAGGACACTCACCGTATCTTCCGTGGTAAAGCAGAGAGCAAAGTAAGATTAAATAACTTGCTTATCTCCTATGGGTTTTCATATAATATTAATAATAAGTTAAAGATACCTATTCTGTTGTTGCTAATTCGTGATTTAATTGGTCCTACAAATGCTTCTGTATTATGAGGTTGCGAGTACGATAGGAGCTCTAGTTTCATGGAATCAGATATATGATTAGCTTTGTTTGAATTGCACACTTGAGAATGTTGTGAGTAGTGAGTGAGAAAATCTGCTTCATAAAATTGAACCGGATATTGATAATATTGAGGATTCATGTAATTCGTGAATGATGCAGATCAATGTAGAGAAGTGTGGTATGTTATGCTCAGCTCACCTACGAATAGCACCACACATAACTATATACGATCAGACTATCACTATCTTTCTTTCTGTACTCGACCTCGGGCTCGGTTATTCTGCTGATTTTAAATTCTCTCTCTATGTCACCAACCAAGTTTCCAAAGCCAGAAGACTACTTGGATTTATATTTCATGTCTTTCAAACACAAGAATCTAAAGTGCTACTTCATAAATCACACATACGACCCCTCCCTGAGTACTGTCCATTTATCCTAGACAGCACCTCTGTTAAGGACAAACTAAAGATTGAAAGTGTTCAAAGGAGATTTACATGTAGAATCTTAGGAACGAGTCTGAAAGTTCCCTACAACTATCGTTGCACAACTCTTAAGATCGAACCCCTTTGGTTCAGAAGCCACCGACTTAACCTCATTCTCCTATTTAAAATTCTCAAAGGAATAGTATACTTTCCCAATAATAACCTTAACTTTACTTCTTCGACGTATGAACTACGCAGCAACGGGTCTTCTTTAAGTCATATTCTTTGTCGAACGAAATCTCGTTCCAAATTCTTTACAGTCAAATATAGGCAAATATGGAACTTCTTGCCAAGTGAAATCAAAAATAGCACCACAATACAACGATTCACCTAACTAGTAGATGAATATATCTCTGAAAACGGTATTGAAACAGTTTGCCACATGCTGAAAATTCGTGATATTGTTTCTTTTCCATTTGACTTATCTACCTAAACAGCTCTGTTCACTCAACGCATTAACAGAAACAGTCAGTATTATCATGCTTATTTAATATAATCAACGTTGCGCTAATATTCTTTTCAGTTCCTTTTATAGTTGATTCAATTATTTGTTTAGCAAGCCTCATCTCAAGTTATCTGCAATCCTCTCATACCAACCTGTAGTGGAATGCACAGCCTGACATACCACGAAAGCTGCACTGAATCTACATGAACTACCCTTACACCTCATATCATACCTTTTCAGTCATTCAACTCCATTTAACCCCAGCTGCTGACTGTCAAATTAATCAAATATTACGGCGAATATCCCTGGCAAAACTGTATTTTGGGCAGTTCTGTGTGGCAGGAGTTCTACCTCAGGGTTGAGTAGTAAACAACCTGGATATGGCTGAGACTAGCTAATGTTGTGAGTAAATACCATCTACGTCTACGCAATTTCCAGCCCTACGCGGGATCGTCTAAAAAATCAGCTTAACTACGCTGAGTCTTAAATATTAACTGATTTTATTTTACTGTTCTGTCATTATAATCATGTCTAGTCAAATCCTTCTGGACCATCTATTATAATAAACTCTTGTCTCTTTCTATGCATATATATGCATATTTAATGGTGCACCTCCATGTAGTGTTTTTCATACCATATCAAATTGCCCTTTCGTTTACATATGTTTATAGCTGAAATCTAGGAGGTAGACTGCAAATCTCTGATTCCCTTACATTTTATTGTACATATGTATATTTTTAAAATGCTGTTAGAGACGATACACACAAAATGACTGACTGAATGTAGTCGTTCACACCAAGAGTTTTGTTGAGTTAGCTAGTGAATGCAAAAATAGTCTATGTAACACATGTCAATAAAATATTTATTGAGAGTAGTGTTTCGCCGCTGCCTAGCACATCGAAATGTGGGAGGGTGGTGGCTGGTATTCAACACATATGATGGTGGGGGCTTAAGACAACAACCTTTTTCTGTGAGAAAGTAGTCTATTGCTAAAGCTACTGAGTGTGAATAACTTCAACAAGAAGAAAACCTGCCTAAGTGCCATCGGTTGTGTATGAACTCTCTGAATACAAGCTCACGGTATGATTTCTCTAATTCAGAAGGACATCTGACTGTATAAATCAGAACAAAAGCACAAATATTACTAAATTTTCGCTTTTCTCCTGCATATTCTATGTAGTTTACAGTTTACAATTTATTCAGGATAGTAAGCTATATGCCTGTGTTAATCCTTTCGATTTGTTACACACAGGAGGTCCAATCTCGCCTTCAATGAATCAACGGATGGCGCTGATACGACGTGTTCCGGTAAGGAGTTCCAATGGTTCACAATCCAATGCGAAAAACGGATCTCCAAACGCAGACGATTCGACCGTGGTTTTTGAACCTTGAGGTGATGTCCTCGCAATTGGTTGGTGCTAGAAAGAAGAAATAAATTCGATAAATTTGCTCCAAAATCGTTTTTTAGGATACGGTATGCTAGTATTAGGTCACCCCTAAGTCGTCTGTATGACAGTGGAAATAAACCCAGTCGACTTAACCTCTCCTCATATGAGAGGGTTGAGAAACCTTTTATTAGCTTAGTTCCTACTCTTTGCACCCTTTCTAATAAGTCTATTTCGTATTTGAAACACGAGCTGGCTGCCTGGATCCCATATTCCAAATGAGGTCTGATATAAGTCGGATATAATATACGAAATATTTCAGCGTCAAAATTCACAAAAGCTTTGCGTATGGCCCATAATATTCGGAAACCCTTAGTGGCTGCAGCTCTACAGTTTGTTGTTGTTTTAAAGTCATGCTGCACAACCACTCCCAAGTCCTTGTACTCAGTGACCACTGGAAGAGTAATGCCATTCATTGAGTAATTGTGCACGTGACTATGAGATACATGCATAACTACACTCTTGCTTAAGTTAATCTCCAAGGCCCAGTGCTTACACCAATCACTTAACAAGTTTAAATCTTCCTGCAAAGCAAGTTGGTCACTGTCATCGTGTAAAGCCCTCCATATCTTGATGTCGTCGGCAAACAGTAAGCAGGATGACCTAACTACCGATGGAATCTCATTAACATAAATCAGGAAAAGAAGTGGGCCTAGAATTGTACCCTGAGGAACGCCACTCTTAACCGATTCCCATGTTGATAAAACCCCGTTAACTCGTACTCTTTGTCTTCTGTCCTTTAGAAAGTCTTGAATCCAGTCGGCAACCACTTTATTGATTCCCATACTACCTAACTTTACTAGAAGACCTGAATGAGAAACCCTGTCAAACGCCTTGCTAAGGTCGATGGATATGGCATCCACCGGTATATTAGCATCAGCTGAGCTTGCCCAACTTTCTCTGGCCAAAAGAAGGTTGATCAAGCAAGAATGACCTGCTCTAAAACCATGCTGTTCCGCAGCGAAAAGTTTGTTCCCTTCAATGAACTGAATGATAGCATCACGAATTATTTTTTCTAGTAGTTTAACAACAATACTGGTCAAACTGACAGGACGATAGTTCTGAACTAAGTTTCTAGATCCGGTTTTGAAGACCGGACTAATGATGACATCTTTCCAGTCTCTTGGACATTAAGACTGGTCCAGAGACATATTGAAGATTACCGACAATGGCTCGGCTATGTTTTCAGCCAATGCTGTTAATATACGTGGGTGGAGTTCATCAGGGCCACTGGACTTACCAGGATTGAGCCTTAGAAGGTACTTTAGGACAGTATCCTTTCCAATGTATAAGGATGCCATTTTCAAGTTACCTTCTGGAAAAGTTACAAAGCTGGTATCAATATTATCAGAGAATACTTGACTAAAGTGCTTGGATAAAGCCTCAGCCTTAGTCAAGTTATCCTCAATATATATATAGTTTGGTGTTTGGATTTAACTTCTTCAGTATCTATTCTAGACATTACCCTATATAGATGGGAACAATCATCATTCGTTTCGCTCTTTTTTAATGAGGTAAAATTGAACTAACCGTTAACACGTAACACTAAAAAATTCAATGACTATTAATTCTCCATAATAAAAAGGGAATAAACCTTGCGATTATCGCATACAAATTGTTTGAAATATTAATATATGCTGTCCACCTCTGCACCTCTCTGCCTACTTTCTTCTGTCTTCTCTTTTCGAAGTTATTGCATTGAAGCACTGCAAATGTACAGTAATGCTGCTTTCTATACTTCTTTTACTTTAACAATGTTTTGAATTCACCAGAATCTACATTTGGTAGATATCCAGAATATCGTAAGCATATATGATGAACGACAGAACAACCTCCGTCATGAAATCTGTTTGTCAACGCGACGTTGGTCCCATGTATCTGCTAATATCAAAATAGTGCTGTACTTACTGTCTACTATGTAGTTTTATGAATTTTAAAACACTCATAAATTGATTAAATAATGACGATTATGAGCTCTGCATCCTGTGTCTTACTCTAACACCTGAGTATTATCTTTCTTCTCACTATAACACACAGACCACAAGCACGACGGACGATGGAAGAAGGCAAAGACGGCGGGGAAGATACGTTTATTTCAAGCAAAACGAGGCTTGAATAGCCCGGGGTACAAGTTACTTATCGTCATTTATAACAAGTTTAGAGAACCGATCTTCCTCTTGCTCTAGTGATGCCGTTAAGCGATGTAGAGGCGATGCTATGGTGGCGAATGCGGGGACAAAACGGCGACAGTACGATGCTAAACCCAAGAAGCTGCGAACGTCTTTACTACACTGAGGTACGGCCCAGTCGGAGATGAGGCGAGTTTTCGCTGGGTCTGTCTGGATGCCATCTGGGGAGATACGGTGGCCCAAGAAAATAACTTCTTGCTGAAGAAAGGTACACTTAGACGGTTTTAACTTTAAGCCAGCCGTGCGTAAGCGTTGAAAGACACTACGTAGGTTATCTATGTGTTCCTCGGGAGATTTTCCGTGGACAACGATGTCATCAAGATATATTAAGCATTGGTGTGGAACTAACCTATCCAGGACGACTTGCATCAGCCGTTGAAAAGTGGCGGGGGCATTAAACAAACCAAAGGGCATGGTGCGAAATTCATACAACCCAGTCGGAAGGATGAAGGCAGTCTTTGGGCAGTCGGCTGGGTGTACCTCAACTTGCCAATACCCAGATGCTAAGTCTAACGTGGAGAACCATTTCGAGCCACTCAGTGCGTCGAGAGTAGAGTCAATGCGAGGAATCGGGAAGGAATCACGTCTCGTCACGGCATTCAACCTGTGGTAGTCGATACACATACGGAGGGATCCATCTTTCTTCTTAACTAACACAATAGGTGACGCCCATGGGGACGAGGAAGGTACGATGATCTTTCTATCCAGCATGTCCTGTAGCAAACGTTCTAGTTGGGGCTGATAATGCACCGGGATGCGTCTGGGTAGCTGGCGTACTGGCGGATGGCTGCCGGTATCGATACGGTGCTGGACCACTCCAGTTCGTCCTGGATTAGCTCCATCATCAAACACATCCGCGTATTTGCCAATTAGTTCTAGCATTCGCTCTCGGAGAGGAGCAGGAGCGGATGGGTCAACTGAAATTTGATTTAAGGTGGTAGATACTGGTACCCTTAACATCGAAGAGGTCTGTTTTTGAGGGCTATATAAGGCTACAGGGACAGAATCAATTGTGACGCGAGAATTGGCAATATCTATCAGGGTTTGGCGGGACGTCAAGAAGTCTACTCCGAGGATGAGGTCCATGTTATTTGCGTACAGATAAGGAACCGATGGTGCACATTTAGGTCTCCCAGGCGCAGCTGCAGATCTGTAGCAGATCGAGCCTCCAATTTAGCGCCGTTAGCCGTCGTCAAGATATTATGTGTGGCTACTGGGGGTGAGTGCTGGGGCAAGCGTCGAAGGAAGGCAGCCTTTACGAGCGAAACTGACGCACCGGTATCTAAAAGAATTTTAGGGGGTACGCCATTAACATATCCCCATAACGTCAAAGGTTGGTATAAACGAGAGTATGTAGACAAGTTAAAAATAGGGGACTTACTGCGTTCCGGCTGACGGTTGTGTCCGCACTTGCGGGCCTTCTTCCCGTAACGCTGGCAGTAGTAACATCCACGCGTGGCGTCCCCATTTGAATGCCATTGGCTTCTGGAACGATCACGACGGACGGGAGTCGCGGCGGCTGCTGTTGGCAGTGGACATAAAGAGCTGCTGGGTGTATGCGTGTAATCATTCTCCGCGTCCATAAAACAGAGGATGATTCGCTGTAGTTCGACTGTGCTGGTTGGGAGCTGACGTCGTAGGTGTGTGCGCAGTTCTCCGTGCGTTATTCCCTCGATGAAGCGTGTGCACACTGCCTGGTCTCGGCTGGTGAGATCCTTGTGACAGTCAAGGCCAGCTGCCAGGAGCTGGAGAGCATGGAGGTAGTCCAGGAAACTCTCCCCTGGTAATTGTCGATGGTAATAGAATCTGAGCATGGTGTGTTGCGAGCTTTGCCCCAAGTCGAAGCATTGGTCGAGTATCTCCCAGTTGGTACGCATAGAGTTTGCGTTGCTGAATCCGGCCACCTTTGCGCGAGCGTAAGCATCATCAGACAGGCTGTTGAGGACGTGAATGAAATGGTGACTCACGGGAGCGATGTCAAGATGCGCTTGCATGCGATGCTTCCAAAGTCTATAGTCTGCGGAGAGCTGGAACATGGGTGGGCGAGGAAGTGGCGAGACGCTTGGCAATGTGGGGCACATTCCTCCGGAAAAAGCTTGGGAAGAGCGTCTTCAGGGTGATTTGCCATGTTTCTGCGTAGAGAGAGCACCTCCGACACCAATATAACACACAGACCACAAGCACGACGGACGATGGAAGAAGGCAAAGACGGCGAGGAAGATACGTTTATTTCAAGCAAAACGAGGCTTGAATAGCCCGGGGTACAAGTTACTTATCGTCATTTATAACAAGTTTAGAGAACCGATCTTCCTCTTGCTCTAGTGATGCCACGTTGACGTTTCTTTCTGAAAAAGAAGAAAAAGAAACTTGTTTAGTGGCATTATATTGGTTTCTATTGCGTTACATTACCTTCCATTAACGCAACATTTCGTAATTGCCGCATGAATTTGACTGACTATTAGTATATTGTAGACTATAAATTAGACTTGAAACAATGTATTGTAATCTATTCTAACAAAGTTTCGAGAGGTTTCTTTTCTTTCCTGTCCTTGTTTTTAATCTCCCTTGGTCTATCTAGTAAGACCGAGGCCACTGTTTGTCACGTCATTACCTTTCTATTTGCCTCCACGAGACTTTTTTCCACTTTTACTCCTAATACCACGTATAATATTTCAGATTTACTCAGTCTTTTTCTTCTCTGTCCTAATATCTCTATCCTGAACCATCCAAAACAACTTCTTTCATCATTCTTCACCCTGTTGACCAAAAAGCCTCATACTCCTATCGCCTGTGTAAAAGTTGTGAGCCCCCCACCCTCTTCGCATAGTATCCCCCTAACAGGAGAGTTCTGCTGCCTCTTTCCAAAGCTAAACTTGTTCATGCATCTCAGATTCCAAATCGTCAACACTATTTCTTTATTTTTACAAAATACCCGTAGCTTTTTGCTTCCTCCCAAACTTTTTAATGGGGGGTAGCTTTCGACCACATTTTAGCACCCTTTCAAAATATTGGGTGGTGGAGTTGGGTGGGTGGAGTAAGCAGTGGTTGCTGAGGACTGTCTAAAGCTATTGACGTTGCATCAAGAGTGACCTGATTGTGAGGAAGATCTATGACAGCGGAGTAAGCAGTAAGAAAATCGACGCCCAGGATCAGGTCCCATGTAATATCGGGGCAGATAAGACAACGGTGTTTAACTACTAAGCTCCCCAGGCGTAGCTGTAGGTTGGTGGCCTCATGCGCATTGATCTTAGTGCCATTCGCCGTGGTCAGCACATTATGAGTGGGGACAGGGGATGGATAGTGGCTCAGCCAGTGTAGCAGGGATGTCCGGACCAAGGACACTGATGCCCCAGTATACAATAAAATCTTAGTTCGTGCACCATTAACAAATCCCCACACAGTAAGAGGTTCATTATTACATGAAAATGTAGACAAATTGCAAAAAGGGGACTTACTGTTACCCTGGGGACGGTTGTGCCCGCACTTACGAGCTTTTCTTCCGTAGCGTCCGCAATAGTAGCATTCAGTTGTGGTGGTATCTGCATCTGGACGCCTCTGGGGACGCGTTGGGTTGCGCGGGGCGGTGGCAAGGGCGGCTGCCGTCGATACCGTTGAAATGGTACGGAAAGAAGTACTGGCCGACGATATTGTGTCGCGCTCAGCGTCCATAAAACGCAAAATGACACGCTGCAGCTCAGTTGTGCTTGCGGGGGGTTGGAGGAGTAGGTCTGTTCTTAGGTCACCAGGCAAAACACCTTCGACGAAGCGTGTCCGCACCATGCGGTCTCGGTGACTGGGATCAGCGTTGTCGTCGACTTCAGCTGCCATCAATTGTAAAGCGTGGAAATAGTCTAAGGGACTTTAATTAATTGTCGACGACTGAAAAACTTCAGGAGGGCATGATCTGAGCCCAATTGTAAATCGAAGCAGTTGTCAAGTATCTGCCAATTTGCCGTCATGGATTTGGTGTTGCTGAAACCTGCAGCGTCCGCACGAGCAAAAGCATCCTCAGAGAGAGCATTTAGGACATGAAGAAAATGGTGGGCTGGTGGAGATATGCTGAGAAATGCCTGCATGCGTTTCTTCCATCTCGGATAGTCTGAGGACAGCTGCAACGTTGGAGGGCGGGGCAACGTTGGCACAGTGGGCGAAGTGAGTTCACTGTCTTCTGGAAATAGCTTGGGGAGGCCGTAATCTGATGATGAATCCATGTTGACTGTCGAATTGAGCACCTCCGACACCAATATAACACACAGACCACAAGCACGACGGACGATGGAAGAAGGCAAAGACGGCGAGGAAGATACGTTTATTTCAAGCAAAACGAGGCTTGAATAGCCCGGGGTACAAGTTACTTATCGTCATTTATAACAAGTTTAGAGAACCGATCTTCCTCTTGCTCTAGTGATGCCACGTTGACGTTTCTTTCTGAAAAAGAAGAAAAAGAAACTTGTTTAGTGGCATTATATTGGTTTCTATTGCGTTACATAACTTATAACTTACTTGATTCAAATTAAACATTGCAAACTTCTAATTCAGTTTCTAGAACTCTTTTTCATTTTTTCGATTTTTATGTGACAAAACAGTGTTCACTCTAAAATTGCATTTTTCGAATATGATCATTCCCGTAGAAAAGGCATGTGAATCATGTAAATGCTTAATTTATGTGAAGAAAATGTTATTATTATTGTGAAAGGCCAATAAATCTGCAGAATCATCTAGCATGTTTATACAGGCAGCTTCGAAAATTTACGGGGATGAAGTCTTGCTTTTTAGGCCATGTTCTCACTAATCTTATCGGAGTGATGAAATCATGTGCAGATCCTAAATGCTCTTGGAGTAAATTGTTTGTCTCTATCTGACCTTCATGTTAAGTATGGCTGCCAGTCTACAGTGCATAGGTATTCTTACAGGCGTGTCAGTGACTCTTAGAAATACTTTGTGGGCATTTATTTTTGAACTCATGCTCGTAAAAATACTGAATATTAACAGAGAAAAGACAAGAAGTTCAGTGAATGGTTTCTTCGACAAATTCATTTTCACAGCTGTACATTCGCAAATATACATGGTTATTTTTCATGTGTGTACATTGAATTTGTTGAACAGAAATACAATTATGCTAACAACTCTGCTGATTTGACTTCATTTTCCGCTGTTTGCTTGTTTTTTTCTAAATACTCAAAACTCTTGTATTCCTTCAAAACTATATTTTATTTGGTTTTTATGTGCACTCTGAGCGCAATTCTTTCATCAAACTATTCATGTTTTTACGAAACTCTTCTTTAACATTCGTTTGTGGCAACTCATCAATTTTGTTACCACCCTCTTGTATCTAAATCCAATTCCCCTGGAGGCCTTTTCGACTACGTAACTTCACTAATAACTGCTAATTGTATTTTCGATTGACAAATTTAATGTACATAGACACAAAACAACCACACATATTTGCGAATGTACAGCTGTGAAAATGAATCCACCGAAAAGAGACTCTTCGCTGGACTACTGGGCTTCTCTGTGTTGATTTTCGAATGGAGATTTTTCACGAATTAAAATTTTGCATGTACTAAATAGTACTCTGTGGTCGCTGCCAGGATACTATTAACCTACTCGAAGAGTTGTGGGAATAAAAACGATGGTGAAAGCTAGTTTTGAATTCTTAGACAGCCCGATAGGATATTTCACGTTTTGTTGCCGGCCTTTTGTTTCCATAATGTTCAAAATTTCATCATACCGCTTCAGTGAGCAAAGTGATTGCTAGACTACGTTAGGCATATTAAAATCTAATAATTCCCATTGTAGTATTAAGAACACAGCGAAGAGACTCTTTTCAACGAATTTATTATCAAGCTGTACAATCGTATATATATGTTTTTTTAAAGAAATTATATCCGGTGAGGGAATTAGGTCAAAGGTGTGAATACATGAAATAATAATAGTATGAAATGCAATTAAAATATTTGTGATTATAATCATAGTTTAATGTCAAGTGGCACAATAATTAATGTCGTATATAGAATAATACGTAAGGTGTATAGATTTTGGAAAGGGGTACATAATTATAAGATAAGTAGATGAATATAAAATGTTACATAACATGGTGTGAAATTTGATAATACAGAATTCAATATTGTAAAAATAAAAATATAAAAATTAATAATTTTGGGTTTAAAATGTCAAGTGGGTCAAGTGGAAAAGATTCAGAGTGAGAATAGTAATAATAATAATGATAATAATATTAATAATAATAATAGTAATAAGGGAAGAGTACATAGAATAACTAAATATAATAAATAAATGTCTATCCCTCTCCGGCCAAGGCAGAAGTAGGGACTGTACATACTTCTTTAGTACACAAAGGTCTGGCTTAAAGTCATGAATTTCCAGGGCCTCGGCTGTCTTTAGATGTCTGTAACGAAGAAAACGCGGAAAGTTAGCATAGATTCTATATATGATCTTAAAATCATGATCAGGGTTGACAGAGTGGCAGAAGTCGATCAGGTGTTCCAAAATAGAGCTTCCCACACACCTCCTTTCTCCCTTATAAAACCAAGCTGGAATACGTTCTCGTATCCGTGTGGAAAGCGTCATCTGACTACGGCCAATGTACCTAGCTCCACAAGAGCAGGTGAACTGATAGATGCACATGGAGGTGGCCAGATGGGGGAGCTTATCTTTTACAGAGGTAGACAGCAAATTGCGGCAAGTGAACGTCATATGTAATTTCGCCACAAAGAACGTCTTACTGACTGATTTAGAGAGACGATTTTTGAGCATATCTGAAGCTTGATCACCTTTGAATTCCAAGTTCATGAATAAAGTTTTCTTTGGAACTGTGTCGGTGACCAGTTTAGACTGCTTTTCTTTCATGTTGCTGTCAATAAATCGGTTAGGGTAACCGTTTTCTGCCAGCGTGGCTTTTAAGAAGTCAAGTTCCAAGTCAACGGAATGAGAACTACAAATTTTCCTCATCCAAGAGCAAAGCAAATGAATTAAATTCCTTTTCCTGGAGATAGGCACCCAACTGTAAAAATTAGCTAGTTGTCCGTTATAATCACAAATATTTTAATTGCATTTCATACTATTATTATTTCATGTATTCACACCTTTGACCTAATTGCCTCACCGGATATAATTTCTTTAAAAAAACATATATATACGATTGTACAGCTTGATAATAAATTCGTTGAAAAGAGTCTCTTCGCTGAATATTGTGTTCTTAATATTAAAATCTTCACATGTAAGGATAAAAAGTGAGCACTGTAGGAGGGCGTACTCCATTATGTATAAAATTTTATTTTGATAATATAGGAAGTGCAATTTTAGCCGCATGAGATACTGAATTGGCATAACCGAACATGTAAGGAGGCTTTATATCACTTTCAGCAATTGAAAATGGCGGCTTATATATTCAACATAAAAGATTGGAATTGGTGTGAGAAAGCTTTAGAATAACTCATACTGAGTCGGCAGCTGTGATGAACTTTGGGTAGAAGCATCGTGTGGTCTCAATATCGGACCTGATATCAACAGTATATCCTCCCTCTCTTCAATGGTTTCTGTCAATCCTGAATAGGTAGTAGTTTTTAATAGAAATATCCTTGTCACAAATCTGATAAGTTCATATTTCGGTAATCTTAGTGAGGGACGAGTCGCAAACTACAGATAGTGTCGTGAGGCCAAACATTTTGTTAAGTAAGGAGCGAGCATTGATGAGACAGAATGAGAGAGAGTTGGGAATGACGGTGAAATCGCGCCTGTCTTTAAAATAGCTGTCCTCAAGCTTTATGTTGTCTGGGGTAAGTTGTTTGATAAGTGATTACACAGATGGTTGAACCTTGTGAAGTGTTCATAATATCGCGACTTGAATGCATCGCACTCCTTTCTTGAAACAGTTGGTTTGACATTATTTTGTGCAATTTGTGTCAATGCTGATTGTGAGATTTCGAAATGTCCTAGAAAATTTAGATTGAATGGAGGGGATGAGAATATTTCAGGCATAGGTAAGTATTATTTAAATTACCTAAATTTGTTTTATGATAAAATTACATATTCGCTGTCTTTTTTGCTTTAGTTTGTGGGAACTATCTACTAACTTGTCATTCAGAAAGGCACATTAAGAAATATAGAAGTATTGTCTCCGCATTAGCAGAAAATACAGGTATGTTTTGGATGGACCGAAAATACTTGGGAAAAAATGAAACCTGAAGTCATTTCCCCAATATTGCAACTTCAGAGGCTGACGGTATTGACGTTCACGGATAGCCTTCAGCTAAACACGTCGACTTAAACAGTGAGAGTCAGCATTGAATGCTCAGTGGTGATTGCAGCTGCCTAGATCTAACGAAACAAATCAGCCAGACTGAAATCATCTAAACCGAGCAAATTTCCTCAAGGTAAAGGTGGAGGCGCCACTTCAAACAGGGGATGTGCCATATCAACGCCCTGTGACGTCCACTTCTGATTTTAGCAATAAATGCTAGCAGGTCTACAAGATGTCTGCAGTTAGTTCCTACCTTGCTATTTTGAACTTCAGAGGGGCTGTCTGAGCTTTGAACGTGATAATATAACAGGGATTTCCGTGATATTCACTATGTTGGTATAAACTCTACTAACTGAATGGAGCTGTTGATCCACCTCGTCAGTCTAAACTCCCCTCCTGAAGGTAGTTCTCATCTGTCTAGCCAAGGCAATATTCTGTTCAAGATTATCTCTTGATGTTAAGTGGTCATCCACGCAGAAATACCTCTCGATATGTATGAAAGCATATCAGATCTTTCGCCAGCAAGGTCTCGAGAGTTGAAAAGGTATTAAGCTGACACACCGAAATATGAATTTTTAAACTAGCATACAATTTGATTCTAAATCTGAAAATTTTCGTTTTACGTTTCATATACGTGCTCCAATCAACGTTCGCATTACATTCTAGCTTGACCGCTGTATATTATTTCTTTGGCAGTGAGACTCGCGTTTCTCCAATTTCATAGTTGCAGCAAATATATCTTTCACTAATTAGTTATGGTGAGTCATACAAAAAAGCCACGAACTCAGTCACCTGTTAACCTGATGACTGACAGCACATATATGCTTGCAACAATGAGCAACACAGCCCTTGCGAAATATGGAAGTGAGACGCACAGCTTGCCAATACGCCTCGAGCATCGACCTGCCGTGTCACTACCATCTACTGTGGCTGAAACTGAGGGCGAAACTTGCTGACAACCAGCAACAGCATCACCTCTACAAATTCAGCACCTGGCCCTGACATAAATCTCTTCACTTCACCCTATGTACGTGTCACAAAACTTCAGATACCAAGTCCAGCTCCAACACTTACTTCAGAAATAGAACGACTTAAACTGTCTGTAGAAGAACTGAAGACTGAGATGCGGGACATAAGGTGTAGAAAAGTTATGAATGCAGGATTTTCAGAAAATTTGGCCAACTTATCTGAACTATCAACACAGATTAGTGATATAAAATCACAGGTCTGTGAACTTGCCCCTCTGAACATCTTGACTAGGACCATAAACCCTGGCGAACTTGACAGGGAATCAGTAACTAATGATAAACTTCATCACAACAGAGGTTTTCAAAAGACTTGATACTAAACTAAGTGTGATTGTCTATAACATACCAGATAATAAGGGGTTGAAAAAGGTTCAAAGCATCTTACTTAGGGCGGCTAAAATGCTTAACTCTCAAACAAAATATCACAGGCTGAAGAAGAGTCAGCACGACCACTGCAGTCGTATACGCCTTCAGTTCGAAACTCTTATGCGGGCTAAAAAATTCACCAATACACAGCGTATCTTATTATAGGAAACGAGCTACAAACAAATAAAAGTTGTAGTGCATAAGAGAGTGTTTGAAAGGTGTGCTTACAATCATTCACTAAAACTAATGCTAATGGAATATCCACACTTAATAGGCAGATTAACAAGTCATGGACATCAAAAGGTACCAACGATTTTTTATCCAACACATCCCTGTCAGTGACAATTAAACAGCTGGTGGGGATGTTAACTCTTCTGAACCCGTACCACTAATGTCGGCTCCCTATCGGGAAGAAAACAGACTTGGGCTAGTACACACGGAAATATTAATCACACCCAATGTCTGTACAAGCATAGGCCAAATAAGTACTCTGAACCAAGTCTCCAACCAACCCAAGCCTAGAACTACGTCATCGTATAGTTTACCTAATAATCAAACCCATTACTCAGTAAAAGTTGGATAGTAACTCGACAGACATAGGTGAACATGGTACCCAAACTAGTTGCAACACAGGGTTGTTATGCCACGCAGAAACAGTGAATGCCGACCCACACTTGAACCTTATAGACGAGCTTTAATACTTCAAACACTACTTCAAATCTTAACTCTATTTAATAATAATATAATACACATATTTCACATAAAGTAGGCATTTACATGATTGACATACCGTTTGTACAGGCGTGATCATATTTGACAAGTGCAATTTGAAACGGAACACCGTTTTATGACATTAAAACTGGAAAGAGAGAATAAACCTCTAGAAGCTTTATTAGAATAGATTACAATATATTGGTTCAAATCTAAATTATAATCTATAGGGTACTTATAGTCAGTCAAATTCATGTGGGAATTACGAAATTTTGCGTTAATGGAAGGTAACGTAATGACATAAAAACCTGTATGATATCACTAAACGAGCTTCCTATTTCCTACTTTTCAGAAAGGAACGCGGACGTGGCCCTGCTAGAGGAAGAAGAAGACCGGTTGTCGAAACTTGTTATAAATGAGGACAATTAATTTGTACCCGGGTATTTTGAGTCTTGCGTGGTGATAATAAAGACCTTTTCTCCCGCATCTTCGTGTTCTCCCTTCACTGATTGTGCCTGCCGTCTTTGAGTGTTACCGTAAGAATAGAGGTGGTACACAGGTGCTAGAGCAAGACACACAGGATGCAGAGCTTACGATCATCATCATTTGATCAATTATTAGGAGTTCGAAAATTTATACAACTCCACAGTAGAGGGTAAGTACAGCATTATTTTGGTGTTAGCAGATACAACTGACCGACTTTGCGATGATAAACAGAATTCAGAATGTAATTTGTTCCGTTGTTCATCGTGTGTGCTAACAAGGTTCAGAATAACGCCCAAGTAATACAGACGTAGATAGCAGCATTACTGTAAATTTGCAGTGCTCCAATGCAATAATTCCGAGAGGAAAAGAAAGAAGAAAACAGAAAGAGAGGTGCAGAGGCAGCCAGCAAATAATAATTTAACCAGACAATATGCAGTAACAGCAGGGTTTTTTCCTCCTTTCTGTTACTAATAATTTAGAGTCATTGAGTTTCATAGTGTTACATGCTAACAGTTAGTTCAAGTTTATGGTAGTAAACAACAACAAAAAATATAGAATAACAAATTTGAAAAGAAAGAACAAAACGAATAATGATTTTTACACCTATATAGGATAATGGGAATAGAAAGTGAAAAAGTTAAATCCAAACGCAAATTATGTAAAATATATAGAAGGGAAGAAAAACAAAAAGAATGATGATACTTATTTATGCTGTTGTTCTGATTTATACAGTTAGATGTCCTCCTGAAGTAGAGAAATCGTACCATGAGCTTGTTTTCAAAGAGTTTATACACAAGCTTTGTTATACAGGCAGCTTATCTTACTTTATTATTACTTTTTTGAAGTCATTCACACTCAGGAACCTTAGCAATAGAGCTCATTCTCACAGATAAGGGTGGTTCTCTTAAGTCCCCACCATCATATCCGCTGAATAGCGGTCACCACCCTCCCACCTTTTAATCTGCTAGGCCCTGGCGAAATACTCCTCTTGCTTTTAGAAAAAGAATTTTTTATTGCTACGTGTCATATAGACAGGTTTTGCCTTCGCTAGCTAATTCAACGAAACTCATGGTATGAACGACTACTCTCAATCAACCGTTTTAAATATATCGTCCCGAACAGCATCTTAATATATACATATGTACAATAAAATGTAAGGGAATCAGGGATTCGCAGTCCACTTCCTAGATTTTAGCTATAAACATATGAAACGAATGGGCAATATGAAATGGTACGAGAAGAGTATGATACATAAAGGTACATAGTTATGTTTATATATGCATAGAAAGAGACAAGAGTTTATTATAATAGATGGTCCAGAAGGATTTGACTAGACATGATTATAATGACAGAACAGTAAAATAAAATCCGTTAATATTTAAGACTCAGCGTAGTTAAGCTGATTTTTTAGACGATCCCGCGTAGGGCTGGAAATTGCGTAGACGTAGATGGCATTTACTCACAACATTGGCTAGTCTCAGCCATATCCAGGTTGTTTACTACTCAACCCTGAGGTAGAACTCCTGCCACACAGAACTGCCCAAAATACAGTTTTGCCAGGGATATTCGCCATAATATTTGATTAATTTGACAGTCAGCAGCTGGGGTTAAATGGAGTTGAATGACTGAAAAGGTATGATATGAGGTGTAAGGGTAGTTCATGTAGATTCAGTGCAGCTTTCGTGGTATGTCAGGCTGTGCATTCCACTACAGGTTGGTATGAGAGGATTGCAGATAACTTGAGATGGGGCTTGCTAAACAAATAATTGAATCAACTATAAAAGGAACTGAAAAGAATATTAGCGCAACGTTGATTATATTAAATAAGCATGATAATACTGACTGTTTCTGTTAATGCGTTGAGTGAACAGAGCTGTTTAGGTAGATAAGTCAAATGGAAAAGAAACAAAATCACGAATTTTCAGCATGTGGCAAACTGTTTCAATACCGTTTTCATCCCATAACTTACAATTCCTTCGTGAATTGCGCATTGCCTTCACCAACGACGCAACCTGGATTACAGTTGTGAAATATATCTTTATACCAATAAAAAAGTATTGATTTATAATTCTTCACGAATGTAACTTATAACATAACTGATCTTGTCTGCAAAATAGCTTGCATTTCTTGAAAACCCCCGTTTATAAGAAAATATAAACTACCATTATTATTAGTCTACCTTGAGTACTATTCACTTGTGATGTTACGAAGAAAATGCTGACAAAAGTATACAAGTGGATTACTTATTTTAAATTATTATCAAGAATAAGACTCGATGCCGTACACACCAAAGTTATATGGAGGAATTACTTCAAGCTTTATTTTTTTCCCAAGTATTTGTAATCCATCCAAAACATACTTGGGTATTTTTGTTAATGCGAAGACAATATTTCTATATTTCTTGATGTGCTCCATTGAATGACTAGTTATCATATTGTTCTCATAGACAAAATGACTGCAACCTTATAATTTTACCATGAACCAAATCTATGTAATTTAAAGAATACTTATCCATGCCTGTACAATTGGTGTGTCCTACACAGGTAGGAAAAAATGTATTTTATTAAATTACTTTTATTAAATATGTTTATCAATCGTATATGTAATTTATCATATTGATGATGCCTGTAAACTGGCGTCCCTCATGTACAAAATGAGAATATACTATTATTTATTTATTTATTTATCATTCATAACTTTCACCAACTGTCAATATTATAAATATCCGATTGAATTTTATGAGACAGATTTGTCGCATCCTGGGTGGTACTGTGATAAACCACTTTCAAGTCATCGGCATATAAGAAGGGTCTGCCATGCTCTATGAAATCACAGACGTCATTTAGGTATATAAGAAAGAAGAGAGGTCCAAGTACACTACCTTAAATCATGCCACTTGATATAGGAGTGGTACTGGAAAAAGTGTCTTTAATCTTAACAGACTGGGACCGACCACACACAAATGAATTACACCACTGTAAGAGATTGCCAGATATACCGTAAGTCCTAAGCTTTTTCAGGAGTAAATTATGACATACTTTATCGAAGGCCTTCTTTAGATCAATATACATAATGTGCGCAACGAATTTTTGGTCTGTAAGTCCAGTTATAAAATCCAATAGTTCTAAGTGACAAGTCATACATGACCTGGACTTTATAAAACCATGCTGAGAAGGTGTTATCAGGTTTTTAGTCAATAAGAAGTCAGTGATTTTGGTACTGATTATCTTCTCAAGTATCCTTGACAAGACAGACGTTATATTGATCGGCCTGTAATTCTTTACATCATATTTTGAGCCGGATTTAAATCTAGGAATAATATATGTCTGCTTCCATTTGGAAGGATAAACTCCATTCATCAGGGACGCTGAGAATATCTTATTAATAATAGCTTTATTCCAAACAGTATTTGTGGTACAGGTATGGAATTTTCAGCGTGCATTACAATATTGCGTCTAATTACCTCATTAATTTTTATAAGATTTTAAAAATAAAATGCAACAACAAAAAGAAAAAAGAGAAATAAAAGAAATGAAAAAGAACAGCATTGCATTCACATATTTAAACAATGCACCACAGGATATGAAATATAAAATTAGTGTGTAATCGAATATGTGAGCAACAATATAACAGTAACAAAGAAAGGAGAACAAAAGCTAATGGGAACTATTTGTTAGAGTGCCGCAGTAAGTTGATCGTGTCATACCTAACAGTTTTCTCATCACATAACAGCTGTGCCAGATAAGGTATTGTGGAGTTTTTGTACTTGGTAGTCCTGACATATAAATAAATAAATTTATTCTCATAGTACAGTACATGAGGGACGCCAGTTTACAGGCATCATCAAGTTGTTACAGAAATAGAACCATATAATTCAATCACAATTTACAGGCAGTAGCAAGATATGCTTTACATGTTCGCTGGAGATTATACATACACTTGATAAATGTTAATCCCAGTAGTATAGAACAGCCGTTTCACTGATATACAATCATTTCTGTGTAAAGTTGGAAAAATCTGCTGGATTGTCAGTGAGTGCAACACATCAGGAAATACAGAAGTATTGTCTTCGCATTAACAAAACAACCAGATCTTTGGTGGATGGATTATAAGTGCCTGGGAAAAAAATAAAGCTTGAAGTAAATATTCATACATAACTTTGTTGTGTGCAGAGTCCTCGAATTATAGTTCATTGATGTGTTATTTTGAAATCAGTGATGTGTTTATCTCATTTGATCTTCAATGTCATTGTTGGGAGTAAGTACATAAGCTTCGGACGCATTAATTAATGGATTTCTACTGCTTGTGGGTATTTTCTTAGCGTTAGGAAGCTTTATGAGTTTCAGCTGTTCAGGCAGGAGTTGAGAATGTTAAATACTCAGCAACATTATGGATATAAGTTCATCACATTATCTAAGGAAAGGTGGGTTGCAGTTGGTGAGGGATATATGTCGCCCAACGAGCGTTCATCTCTCCATGTGATGTTGTGGTGAGTTATACATTTTTCATGTTGTCGGTTTATGTCCATTTTATTCCACTTATTGTGTTGGGTAGTAGTTTTACAAACGAGATTTCTTGTCTGTTTGAGGATACGTATCTTAACCGGTAATGTTTTATCTAGAATTATAAATATAGGCAAAAAACAACAGGTGTAGTGTTTAAGTTTATACATTAAATGGACCTATAATTTTGGAGGCCCTCAGATAGGAACTAGAACTACTATCGTTTGCAAACTCTTGTAGATTGTCATTAAGCACCTTTTTGAAGGAGGCCAATGTATTTGCTTGACGCATTTCCATTGGCAGTTTATTCCATATCTGTGCATACCTAATCAAGTAAAACTTTTGCCTGTTGGCTGTTTTACATTGTTCGATAGCTACTGTACCCTTAGTGTGTCTTAGTTTATAGCCTCCTATAGTTGCTTCTAGTTCTACCAGATGAAATACATGGAGAGAGCTGCGTATAGAGAGGGTGTTCGGGATCTGACAATATAGAATTCGCTAGTTCCTTACATGACATTATATGTCTATCCACAATGGTGTTAACCAGTTGGTTTAACGAAATCCCACTTCCCCTACTGAAAGCTTTTAGCGCCCTGCGCAGCAAACCAAAGTCTTTCTTAAGTAGTCCAGGAAAGATTAATAGGGAGCAGTAGAGAGGGATGGTTAGAATACAAGAGTTGACAAACTGGGAAGGCAAAGACTGCTTTATACCAGACTGCCTTAACTTCCTAACGTAGAACGTTAAGCGAAACATCTTTCTAGTAACTAGCAAGATGTTAGAAGACCAGGAAAGATCGGAGGAAGTAATCAGTCCAAGGTACTTGACATTAGATGTAGTTTGAACCTCTATGCCGTCAATGATAGTGGGACCATGTGAGCTAGCTAGTTGTTGTAGGTCACGTTTTCGTCTGAAAGTGAAATTTACTACCTGACATTTAGACGGATTCAGCTTAAGACAGTTTGAAGAGGACCACTGACTGATTTCCGAGAGAAAGTTATTTAATTTGGAACAGTCTGACTGAGAGTTGACAGGCATGGAGACAGAGAGGTCATCAGCATACTTGACAAAAGTGGCTACATCAGAATGGGGCAAGTCACGTAAGAAAAAAGAAAACAGAAAAGGAGAAAGAGCAGCACCTTGAGGAACACCAGCTAAAGTAAGTGAGGTAGTGGAGGACATTCCATTGTAGACAGAGTACTGCTTCCTATCAGAAAAACAGGAATGCAACCACTTATTTTCCAGCTCTCACTCTGTGTTGCGGCAAGCTTACTTAGCGAGAGAGACCTAGGAACAGAATCAAATGCAGACGTGTAATCAAGGAAGGCACACCCAACATATTTGGCTCCTCCATCTAAACTAGAGACTATATTATGATAAGCAAAAGGAGAGGGAGATCAGAGCCACCATTTTTCACGAAAGATGAGGGAATTGAGTCAGGTCCAGGAGTATTGGAGAATTTCAATCAACGCACTGCACTTCCCATAACATCAACAGTCAAGCATATATTTGACAGTGTTTTCTTCTGTTACTGGGTCAAATTCGATGCATGCGGAAATATCGTGCATGTATCAGTCAGAAAAGTGCTTGTTGAAGAGTTCAGCTATGCACGCATCATCCTTAACACCAACATTATTATGAAGAATATAAGGAATGTTACCTTGATTTTGTTGCAGTCTTTTTTGGAAGAGTTTACAAAGAGAGCTAATTTCGCAGCTACTTTTAAGGGCGACAAGTTCCTCTTTGTAACTTTTACTGGCATTATCTGATCTGATTTTATCATATACCTTTGGGATGCTAATGGGCAAGGAGAAGTCCATCGATTTATTATAGGTTTTACGGAGTCTTCTTAGCTTGTTCCTAGTAGCATTTGGTATATATAGTTGATTTACACGGTTGCGTTTGTATGTAAACCAAGGGATAGATTCGTTGAAGCAAACTGATATGTTGGAGTAGAAACTGTCAAGGACAGTATCATTGTCTGCCGAGGAGAAAAAGGTATCCCAGTCTTGGCAACGAATATAAGAACGCGTTTTTTCCCACTTGGCCTTTGAAAAGTCTCTAACTTTTACTGTCTGACGACGGCCTTTGCCTGACCCACTCGCTGCTAGGTTAAAGTGAAAATGACAGTGTATGTAGGAACATTCAGGCTATTCCACTGGATAACAGTCATGTTAAAGTTGCCAGGTATAATTTTATAGTCAAATTTTAGAGAGGAGACGTGTTCGAAAATTTCACACAAATGGTTCGTTGTGTTAGTATCAGAATTGGGCGGGCGGTATATACATCCCAATAAAAGTCTTGTATTTAAGTTAGTGTTGAGTGTAACACATGCTGCGTCTGCCAGTGAGCAACCCAAATCATCAACTTCTACAGTGTGGAATTTGTTGCTAACAAAGATAAGACAACCCCGCCACGTCCTTCTTCTCTACCATGTCTAAAGTGTGTGTATCCTGGTGATTCTAACAGTCTGTCATTGAAGTCAGACGGTAACCGGGTCTCAGTAACTAGCAGTATTGAGGGCATACGAAGTGAAAGTAAGGAGTGAAGGTACGGAATTTTGTTGCAGATAGAACGAGCGTTTATAAGGAAAAGAGGAAAAGATCTTTGATCAGTGGTTAGGGCTGAGGCAAAGTGAAGGAGATGATGATGTGATTCAGCTGAGGTTAAATGAAAATTAGATGACAGTCTGACCGGTACATCGAGTGTTCGGTCCATAAAGCCTTCATCGTTTTCTTTAAGGTTCTGTGAAAAAGAAGAAGGTCTCCATGGTTGATCGCTCAGTTCGCGATCGCATGGAGATAGGCATACGGAAACTGGGGTGTCTGAAACTGGTGCCTGAAGAGGGCACATTTGAGAGTAAGGAGACAGACTGTTTGACATCAGGTTGATTGGTGGCATTACTGTCGGGTGCGGAAAAGGGAAAAAGTCGTGAGGGGATTGATTAGTTGGAAAGTTGGAAAGACGGTTTTGGTGCCAGGAGAGCGTGTTTCTGGGGAAGTAGCATTTTCTGGTTGGATCTCCAAGCAGGCTATGCTGAAAGTTTAGGCGACTGAGTTCATGTCGCTGTGCACCAGGAATATGTGCATAGCTAATTTCGGTATTACGCAACCTCATAGTAGAAGTTGGGTAGCTGCAACTGATTTTATTAAAATGGTGAGGAAAAATGTTTGAGAAAGGTTGACTAATGTCAGTTATATTTGATAACGTAGACGTCCTTTTGGGAGATTTGAGCACATGAGCCGGTGTCAGACTTTTTATTAACAGCCAGTGTGGCTTGATGGGAGTCCAAAATGCTAGTCTCACAACCTGTACTATTGTAAATATCCCTGATAAAATCATTTATTACGCAAGAAGGTGAAGAGATAATGATTTCCGATTTGGACACATTTAGCGTCTGTGTCAGATCAGAAGAAAGTGTAGTACCATGCTGTTTAGGCTTGCTTGATTTATGTCTTTTGCTGAAGTTTTCAGCCGATAATGATGCACGACGCTTCGATAGCTTAACTGGCATTTTGTGTAAAGTTAATACAGAACTGCCGGACTGCAGGTATATGAGATTTAGGTTGTTTGATTTTATGTCAAAACAAAAGACAATTGTAATATGGGCACTGAAAGTCAGATGCTCGATGTGGTAATACCTTAATCAGTAACCTGAAACAGTAAGAGTAGCAAAGATAATATCCAGTGACTACAAAGGTAAGTCCAGATATAAAACAAATATTGCTATTTGTATTAGTAATCGGTGACACTAAGGATATATCCTGAAAAGTGGGAGTACTAGAAAGAATAAAAAACGAAAACCACGCGGAAAAAACGACAAAATTCGAGGGCGGCGCGTAGACTTATTAATGCTAGATCTGTCCTTAACAAACTACCAATGCTCAGGGCACACACGCTGGTATACAAACCCCCAATAATTATTATTGCTGAATCCTGGTGTCACTCCAATATACCAGACGAAGAGATAAGCATCGTTGGGTACATACACTTTCGATGTGACAGGATTAGTGGTAAGGGGGGAGGCTGCCTAATATACTTCCAGAACACACTTACTGTTTTACAGCTAGAAATTGGGCAACTCAACGACATGCACGACACCCTATGGGTCAACGAACACTTCAAAAGTGCTACACTACTAATAGGTTATATCTACAGAGCACCTGGTATTTTTAGTGATCACGAAACACAATTTATAAATGTACTGGAGCAAGTATACCCTCTTTCATACTAGCATAAGATCATATGTGGAGACTTCAACCTACCCGAAATCAACTGGGATTTATTAACAGGGCCAACTAAATATGACAAGCTCTTAGGTACAGTGGACATCTTCGGCTGGAAAAAACTGTCATTATCCCCACAAGAGGTCGCGACGCACTGGACTTAATATTCTGTCACGATACAAGCCCCCTCTCAATCTTAATGGGTTCTAAGTTTTCAGGTAGTGACCACAAAACAGTGATGTGTGCTCTGCCACTTCCACTGAATAGCAATGCAGCTCATACCTCCACTTCACAACAAGTACTATATAGGAACTATAGTAAGGCAAACTGGACCTATGTAGAATCAATGCCAAGATCCTCTGAATGAGACAAAAACGTCACTGCTGATGACCCCTTGAGAGCTCTGAGCATCTTCTGCCACAACTCTAACACATGCTCTAGACACTAAAGGTTTCCCCACATGGAGAGTCATTCATAAAAAAGGATCGTACGAAACTGAAGAGACTCCCAACAAGTTACCTCAAACACCACGACTTTGGCACACTAGGTTTAATACTTAACACCCTTAGCTCCATCTCAAAAGCTCGAGATTTCCGTATGAGAAACGAAGAACGCACCGCAGTAGTCAGCCCTGATAGGGTGTATTTTCACACAGAAATCCCAAAAAACGATTGAATCGCAAAAACCACAGCATTTCTCTCCTCATAGACAAAGGTAGGCTATGCACTAATTCTGCAGACATGTTTGAATTATTCAACAAAACGTTTGCATGTAACTAGGTTAGGCCCTCAGTCCAGTTACTCGATATACACCCTGCTACTAGTATGGCACAAACTCCATTTCCAGTCACAACATAACAAGCTGGTACTGTTGAATTCACTTTTGCTAACATATACCAAGCTATTAGAGCCCTCAAAATCTCAAACAGTTTTGGTACTGACGGTTTATCATCCTATTTTTATAAATATAGTGGCCCTGACGTTCCTTATGAACTCAAACTTATCCTGATATATGGAAAACAACATGTATTATGCCTAAACACGAATCTGAAACGAAAACAGAAGTCAGTATCTACAGGCCGATCAATATCACACCAATCGCATCTAGAATTATGCGAAGACTAGTTAAGGATAACCTACTCAAGCACATGCTTAGCTGCAACATTATAAGTCCGAACGAACATGGATTCCAAAAATCCAGATCTTGTTTAACATGTCACTTAGACTTCTTCAATTTTGTGACCAGCACTAGTGATAGACGGCAACTAGTACTTGTCATCTACTTTGACATTTCTAAGGCATTAGACCGTGTCGACCATTTGCTACCATTACATAAGCTAAACTCCTTAGAAATACGTGACTCGCTATAAGAATGGCTTAAATCATTCCTTAACAACAGGTCCCAAATAGTTAAACTCGGGTCTGTAACTTCCAAACCTAACCCGATCACTTCTGGTGTAGCTCATGCTAGTGTCATTGGGCCACTCCTATTTACACTTTAAGTGAACGAAATACGCGCTAGCTTCTCACATGGGAAACCATTCATCTTTTCAGATGACCTAGGCGTAGCTTATACATTCCATTGTGATGACCTAGGGTACTTCGAGAATGTTGTGCAGAAAGAATTAGATAAAGTGACTGCTTCGTCGTCTTTACGGAATCTACAATTTAACCTGAACAAATGTGGTTGGATTTGCTTCGGCGCACTCTCAATCGACTTGGAATGAACGCTTCAATCAGGTAAACTAACCAGACTCCAAAGTATCGTTGACTTAGGTCTGACGTACACTAGTGACCTAACACTTTCTGAGCAAGTGGCATCACAGCCTCGAAAGTCGAGGATGCTCTTAGGATGCAAACTCAGGAACTTCCACGACTATAAAGACAAGCTAATTCTGTACAAAACATGTTTAAGGCCACTACTAGAATACTGTCCATTCATTATTAGCAGCACTCGCGCCCGTGACAAGCTGACGATGGAAAGTATCCAACGATGCTTCACCTTCAAACTACTTGGCTACGATTGTAAGAAAGACTACATCTCACGGCGCATGATTCTAAATCTTGAACTACTTTGGACAAGACGACTTACTATAAACCTAGTATTTTGCTTTAAGTTCCTGCACAAAATATCATTCTCAGACAATAAGGACACACAATTCACACCGAAAGGCTATTACGATCTGCTTAACCAAACTTGCACAGTGACAATGAAAGTCTTTAAGTCAACACCCCACGGAAACTTCTTCACAGCCATGTGTTCTAAAATATGGTGCAACCTGCCCCTAGAAGTCAGGAACTGCAATACGGTTATAAGTTTCAAACGCTCTCTGTACAGACTCTTTCACTCTTCTGATTACATTAACAAGCTATTTGTTCTTAGGACGAATCAATTATTAGTTTACTATAGTGCCTAATAAACGCACATAAATACCCTAATTACTATTTAAACGATAAATAAACTAGTCGCATAGATACATAAAAGGACTTAGTAGAAATAAATCTGTATGTCTAACGAGTGATAATATACAACGAATATAAACATACACCACAAACGCCAGGTACATTTCTGAGACCACATACTTTTTCTTTGCTCTCTGGAACTTTGCTGCTCACCTCTTCTCTTCTATTTGCTTTGTAGTAGAAGTTGCATTGATCTACATTCAGAGTGAGGTTGAGAAACAATTAACATCACTTACCCATATACCATCCCTCGAGGTTTGGCTAGTAATGGCTCAGCATCCTTGATGAAATCCACTGTCACCATAACAATACGCTGTACACTGGTACGACCCATGGCACCTAGGACCACCTCATTGCACTCTAACCCCGATGTACAGACACCCAGTCCGACTCCCCTATATATATATATTTATTCCTGTTTATGCAGGAACATACCAATTGTACAGGCATGGATAAGTTATTATATTAATTACAGTTTGTTTGTTCAATCTAACATTAGAGTCAGTCAGAACAGTCTGCAAAATAGTCTGTCTGTTTAACACATAAAGAGATATAGAAATATTGTCTTCGCATTAACAAAAAACCCAGACTTCAGATGAATGTGATACAAATATCTGGGAAAAATAAAGCTTGAAGTCAATTTTCCTATAAAACTTTGTTGTGAACAGCATCCGTGAGATAAAGTTTATTGATATATTATTTTGTTTCAATGATGTATTAATTCCAGTTTTGTCAGCAGTCTTATCGTAGTTTTATAATAGGAAAGAAATTTGATCTTTGATACGAAAATTAGATAAGGTAATGTTAGATTGTTTTACTGCATCAAATGGGGTCAATTCTAGAACTATCCACTTGCGCCATTTGCGTCAGCATGGCAGACTGTACATGTAAGTTGAGTAATACATTGATAACTGTTTGAAAACCAGTTGCTTCTTTATTTCAGATCAAGAATACTCCTTGTACAGAATGTTAGCCAGCGTTTTCAAGTGGTTGCATCGGATCGTTCATGGAATTTGAGTTTGAATTTACATAAATGGTCATTTCAGTTTGGATGTTGGGTTGTTCGACCTCAACCAGGAGGTATATAGAAGTCTACGCTCAGCAGGGAGATAAAGTATGTAGATATGAATAGAACTTTATTATTTTATGTATATATAAATGTTTATAAATGTATATCATTGTATAGTAAACACTACCCATAATCTTGTTGTTTTTTTATGTAATTTTGCGAAGTCTTAGAGTTTATTTAGTGTCGTAATATTTAGTAATGAGTCTAGGCGTTATAGTGTTCTAATAGCTCATGCGTTTTGGAAATAAGTGGTGCGGTGTGATTGGCATAGTCATTGGGATGAAGCAGTTTATATAGCAAGCGTTTGAAGGTTATGATAGAGTGACAGGTCCTTATTTCTAGGGGTAAACTGTTCCAGATCTTAGAGTACATGACTATGAAGAAGTTTGCACGGAGTGCTGTTTTACAGTTTTTCCTAGATACTTTGCGCGTTTGGTTACGAAGGTTGTAAGAACCTTCCGGTGAGAACTGTATCTCTTTGCTGTCTGAGAATGATATTTTATGCAATATTTTAAAGAAGAATGTTAGGTTAATGCTCAGTCGTCTCATCCAGAGTGGGTCGATACCTAGAGTTATACACCTTGATGTGTAGTCCTTTTCGCAGTCAAATCCTAGTAGTTTAGACGTGAAGTATCGTTGGACACTTTCTATTTTAAGTTTGTCACTTACGCGAGTGCTGCTGAGAATAAATGGACAATATTCAGGTAGTGGTCTGACACAAGTTTTATATAATAATAGCTTCGCTTCGTAGTTGTGGAAATTCCTGAGTATGCATCCTAGAAGCATCCTCGATTTACGCGTCTGTGTCGCCACTTGCTCGGAAAATGTCAAGTCACTAGAGTACCTGAGTCCTAGGTCAACAACACTTTGGAGTTTAGGCAAGTCGATGGATTCAAGTATCAGTTTAATATTTATTGAGGGTGCACCGAAGCATATCCAACCACATTTTTTAAGGTTGAATTTTAGGTTCCATGTGGAGGACCATGCAGTTACTCTATCTAGTTCTTCCTGAACAGCTTTCTGAAAGTACCCTAAGTCATCACAGTGGAATGTGTAAGCTACTTTAAGATCATCTGCAAAGATGAATGGTTTACCAAGTGAGAAACAGCTGCATATGTCGTTGACATATAGAATGAATAGAAGGGGGCCTAAGACGCTACCTTGAACTACTCCAGAAGTGACTGGACTAGGTTTAGAGTTTACAGAACCCAGTCTAACTACTTGGGACCTATTGTTAAGGAATGATTCAATCCATCCTAATAATGGGTTACTTATTCCTAAGGAGTTTAGCTTATTTATTAGAAGGAAATGGTCAACGCGGTCAAAGGCTTTGGAGATGTCGAAGTAGATGACTAGTACTAGGTGTTGTTTGTCTCGGCTGCTAGTTATATAGTTAAAGAAGTCAAGGTGACATGTCATGCATGATCTGGATTTTAGGAATCCATGTTGGTTTGGACTTAGAATATTGCAGCTGAGCATATGTTTGAGGATATCATCTTTAACTATTCGTTCAATGATTCTAGATACTATGGGTGTAATATTGATTGGCCTATAGTTGTTGACTTCAGTTTTTGATCCGGATTTGTGTTTAGGTACTATAAATGTCGTTTTCCATTTATCTGGATAGGTTTGGCTTTCTAGGGACATTGTAAAAATCTTAAGTAATAAAACGGAAATGTCAGAACCACCGTGTTTATAAAGATACGATGGTATACCGTCAAAACCGGCACTACTAGAGTTTTTAAGAGTATTAATGGCTTGGTTAATATTAGAGTAAGTGAAATGAACTGTAGTGATTTGTTTCAGCGTTGAAGATGAAGGGAGTTCTATTTTAGATTGTAAACCGAGAAGTGGACTTGTAGGCTTAAGGTAGTTAGCTGCAAACGTCTCATTAAACAGTTCACACATGTCTGCATGTTTGCTGTATAGTTTGCCCTTGTTTATAAGGAGAGAAATTTTATGGCTTTGGCGATTCATTCGTTTCTTTAGTATTTCTGTGAGAGCACCTACTCTGGTGGTGCTGGCTAGTGCGGTGCATTCTTCATTTCTCATACGCAAGTTATGAGCTTGCGAGATGGAGCTAAGAGTACTAAGTATTGACCCTAGTGTACTAAAGTCGTGTCGCCTGAAGTAACTTGTTGACAGTCTTTTCAGTTTCCTACGATCCTTTGGCTTTATGAATGTCTTTCTATGTGGGGAAAACTTTAGTGTTTGAAATGGGATGACAGCATCTAAGCATGTGTTGGAGTTATAGTAAAAGATGTCTAGAGCTTTCGAGAGGCTATCAGTATAGAAGTACTCACTCCATTCTGAGGATCTTAGCATTGATTTTACTAGAGTCCGGTCTGCCTTACTGTAGTTCCTGTAAGTTATTTGTTGTGAAGTAGGGGTATGGGTTGCATTGCAACTTGACGGAAGTGGCAGTGCACACAGCACTGTTTTGTGGTCACTCCCTGGAAACTCAGAACCTACTAGGGTAGAAAGGGGACTTATATTGTGGCAGAAGATTAAGTCTAGTACGTTATTACCTCTTGTAGGGGTTGTGACGGTCTGCTTCCAGCCAAGTATATCCAGTGTGCCTAAGAACTTATCAAGTTTAGTTGGACCTGTGGGTATTTCCCAGTTGATTTCTGGTAAGTTAAAGTCTCCACATAGGATCTTATGATCGTAGTGGAGGGTGGATAATTGTTCTAGAGTATTAATAAGTTGGGTCTCGTAATTACTAAAGGTGCCAGGTGCTCTATAGGTGCATCCAATTAATACTATTGCGTTATTTAAGTGTAAGTTAACCCATAAAGTCTCAGGCATGTTAAGTGTACTACTTTCTAGCTGTGATACAGTAAGTGCATTCAGAAAGTACATAAGACAACCCCCTCCCTTACCACCTTCCCTGTCACACCGAAAGTGTGTATAGTTATCTAAGCTTATCTCTTCATCCAGTATGTTCGAGTTACACCAGGATTAAGTGATGACAATTATAGGGGGTTTGTATATTACTGTGAGTGCTCTGAGCATCGGTAGTTTATTTAGAACGGATCTAGCATTTATGAGGATTAGGTAAAGATGAGATTTGAAATAGCATTTGAAGTACTTAAGTTCGTCAATCAGCCCCGAATGTGGTTCAGCACCCAGTAGTACTGTTTGACATGACGACCCTATGTTGAGAGGAGTTTCAGCATCATGTTCACCTATGTCTATCGAGTTGGTGTGTGCTGTTTTCGGTGAAGAATTGAGCGTTGGAGTACTGGATGTGCTATAGGCTAAGGCATTTTTATTTTTAGTGAAGCTAGAAACGGGGGTAGGGATCTTAATTTGACCTAAACTTGTGCATGTACCAAGTGTGCTTAGTGGATGCGGGTGAGCTAGACTGTTCCTACATTCATGCAAAGGGGGAGCCAGCACTAGTGGTTTAGGAGTGTTAGCATCCCTACCAGCTGTTTTTTCAACGCTGACAGGGACGCAGGGGATAAAAAATGATTGGGACCTTGTGAAGACCATGGTCTATTATTCCACCTATTGTTAGGTACTAGTGGTGTCCCTGTAAGGGTTTCGAATGTACTGCTTTGTGGGTTAGTTCCCAGCAGACTTGTACCGTATATCCGATCAAAATTTATTAGCGTGCCATACTGTGAATGCCCTGAGTTGTTGGTGGTCGAGTTCTGACTATTGTCACTTGTACTCTTGAGGGTGGCATTGTTTGGGCGTTGGTTATCAGTGTGGGCCGTGGTGCTATTTCGCACGTTGTGGGTGCCAATACTATTGACCGTGGGGAATGTGGGCTTATTTATACTGCCATTGTTGTTGTTGGCATGATTTGGGGTCATATTCTTCTCTTTTTTACCAATGGACTTATGGCTAGGAGAGGAAAGGGTCAACTTTCGGGGGATTTTGACTTTTTTTCTTGGATTATTTAGTGACATGTCTAAATCTACAGTGGTAGGTGGTATAGTTTTATTGGCTATTTGATTACAATTTAGCGGCCTTTCGGTTGGTGTCGCTCTCTGAGAAGATAATTCTGTGTGGTTAGAGAGGGGTGGTGCGGTGGATTCTACGGTGTCTCTCAAAGGGTTGGGTATAATTGCTGCTTGCAATGTGCTATTGTTTATTCCACAGTTAGACTCAGTGTGATAATTATATACGCGCCTTTCTATGACGGTCTTGTCCACCGTAACCTTCATTAGTTTGTAATTTCTGGCTTGCAGTGGGGTGTGTTGGGAGTGGATAAATTTTATGGCCTCAGCAGGTGTTTCGAACTGAAAACGAATAGGACAACACTTTTCATGTTGACTCTTCTTCAGCCTGTAGCACTTAGTCTTGGAGTTGGGCATTTTCGCCTCACTAAGTAGGATGCGCTGTACCTTTTTTAGTGCCTCATTATCCGGAACGTTGTAGACAATAGCATTTAATTTAGCATCTAGTCGTTTTGTTACTTCTGTAGTAACAAAGTTAATTAGGTTATCCACCTTAGATACCGATTCTGTGTCAAGTTTGTTAAGGTCTACAGTTTTCATGAGAATAGTTAAAGGTGTCAGTTCACAGACCTGCAGTCTGATATCACTGATCTGACCTGATAAATAGGAGATTTTGGTATTGGTATCGGAAATTCCAGGATCTACTGACTTATTGTTTTTTAAGTCCCTTAACTCGGCCTTAAGTTCTCCTATAGACAACTTTAGAAGTTCTATTTCAGAAGATAGTACTGAAACAGAGCTTGAAGGCTGGAGCTTTTCGATAAGCACATAAGGTGTAGGGAGGGTTTCTGTATGAGCAGAGGGTACTGAATTTTCGGGAGTAGTGCTAATACTAGCTGTCAGTGCAGTTTTATCCTCAGTTTCAGCTCGACGCTTACGACATACAAGTGAGTTTTGTGGCTCACTATAACCATTTGTAGGAAGTATGTTGCTTGATGTAGCAATCAACGACTTAAAATTAGTCATCAGTTTTACAGGGGATTGAGTTCGCTGCTTTTTACTTTGGTTAACCATAACTATTTGATATGAGAGTTGATAGTTATAGGTATGGAAGTAGTAGAGGACTTGTGCAAGGATTACAACAAGATAAATTTTATGTAACGAATCACGCAAAAATGTAACGCAAACGTTGGACGTACCGCTACTATCACACTACACTCACACCAAAAACATTAACACGCCGTTATGTTATGGTAAGGTAAGCCTTAAATTAAACTGACTGTAAATTTCCGTGTCAAAATAAAAAGATTGCCATTTTAACTTATATTTTAGACCAATAAGAAGCCAGCTAGCCAACAGCCAATCAGAATCTGCCTATATCGATTTTCGAAGTAAGGCAGCCTGTATAAGGCCGTAGGTCATTTGATCAGCTGATGCGAAGACTAGTTAAGGATAACCTACTCAAGCACATGCTTAGCTGCAACATTATAAGTCCGAACGAACATGGATTCCAAAAATCCAGATCTTGTTTAACATGTCACTTAGACTTCTTCAATTTTGTGACCAGCACTAGTGATAGACGGCAACTAGTACTTGTCATCTACTTTGACATTTCTAAGGCATTTGACCGTGTCGACCATTTGCTACCATTACATAAGCTAAACTCCTTAGAAATACGTGACTCGCTATAAGAATGGCTTAAATCATTCCTTAACAACAGGTCCCAAATAGTTAAACTCGGGTCTGTAACTTCCAAACCTAACCCGATCACTTCTGGTGTAGCTCATGCTAGTGTCATTGGGCCACTCCTATTTACACTTTAAGTGAACGAAATGCGCGCTAGCTTCTCACATGGGAAACCATTCATCTTTTCAGATGACCTAGGCGTAGCTTATACATTCCATTGTGATGACCTAGGGTACTTCGAGAATGTTGTGCAGAAAGAATTAGATAAAGTGACTGCTTCGTCGTCTTTACGGAATCTACAATTTAACCTGAACAAATGTGGTTGGATTTGCTTCGGCGCACTCTCAATCGACTTGGAATGAACGCTTCAATCAGGTAAACTAACCAGACTCCAAAGTATCGTTGACTTAGGTCTGACGTACACTAGTGACCTAACACTTTCTGAGCAAGTGGCATCACAGCCTCGAAAGTCGAGGATGCTCTTAGGATGCAAACTCAGGAACTTCCACGACTATAAAGACAAGCTAATTCTGTACAAAACATGTTTAAGGCCACTACTAGAATACTGTCCATTCATTATTAGCAGCACTCGCGCCCGTGACAAGCTGACGATGGAAAGTATCCAACGATGCTTCACCTTCAAACTACTTGGCTACGATTGTAAGAAAGACTACATCTCACGGCGCATGATTCTAAATCTTGAACTACTTTGGACAAGACGACTTACTATAAACCTAGTATTTTGCTTTAAGTTCCTGCACAAAATATCATTCTCAGACAATAAGGACACACAATTCACACCGAAAGGCTATTACGATCTGCTTAACCAAACTTGCACAGTGACAATGAAAGTCTTTAAGTCAACACTCCACGGAAACTTCTTCACAGCCATGTGTTCTAAAATATGGTGCAACCTGCCCCTAGAAGTCAGGAACTGCAATACGGTTATAAGTTTCAAACGCTCTCTGTACAGACTCTTTCACTCTTCTGATTACATTAACAAGTTATTTGTTCTTAGGACGAATCAATTATTAGTTTACTATAGTGCCTAATAAACGCACATAAATACCCTAATTACTATTTAAACGATAAATAAACTAGTCGCATAGATACATAAAAGGACTTAGTAGAAATAAATCTGTATGTCTAACGAGTGATAATATACAACGAATATAAACATACACCACAAACGCCAGGTACATTTCTGAGACCACATACTTTTTCTTTGCTCTCTGGAACTTTGCTGCTCACCTCTTCTCTTCTATTTGCTTTGTAGTAGAAGTTGCATTGATCTACATTCAGAGTGAGGTTGAGAAACAATTAACATCACTTACCCATATACCATCCCTCGAGGTTTGGCTAGTAATGGCTCAGCATCCTTGATGAAATCCACTGTCACCATAACAATACGCTGTACACTGGTACGACCCATGGCACCTAGGACCACCTCATTGCACTCTAACCCCGATGTACAGACACCCAGTCCGACTCCCCTATCATTCATAAACTCTTGCGTTGCTGACGCACAAACAGAATTAGGATACGGTGATATCTTAAGGCAGTTTGTAGCATCCCGGGACTTATCCACCATATTACTAATTAATGCACGTTCCTTTATCAATAAGATATCTGAAATAAGGACATTACTATTTATCGCCAAGCCTACTGTGGCTCTGATTACTGAATCATGGTGCTCATACTCTGTACTTGATGGTCATATAGGCATAGATGATTACACTGTACACCGTGCAAATAGAGACTGCGAGCGTGGTAAAGGATGTCTCATATATATACATAACTCATTCGTAGTCAGTAAGGTGGAAGATGAAATACTGAACGAGGTACCTGATTCACTCTGGGTCGTCTTACAAGGAGATAAGTACAAGCTTCTCATAGGCTGTGTTTATCGAGCACCAAGCTCAACCAAAGAAACTGATGCCTTATTAGCTAAATCATTCGTACACGCCTCATCGTTTAGTACTAATTACAAAATAATGCAGGTGACTTCAATCTTCCAGAAGTCAATTGGTTAAGTAGTTCCGGCCACCAACGCTTCAACGAATTACTTGCCACTACCGATTGTTATGGATGGCAGCAACACGTCCAGACACCTACTCGTGGTGACAACATGTTGGACCTTGTGTTTTGTCACGACACAATTTCAGTCTCCACCTATGTTGGTAACAGATTTTCCAGTAGTGACCATAGAATGGTACTCTGCTCTCTGCCTTTCTTACCACTAAATACAGGAAACAAACAGGATTCAGGGAGCGTAATACGTCGTAGTTACAAACATACAGACTGGGGATTAATCCAAGAACTCATTCGACTCTGTCACCGGGATGAATATTTTACCACTGACTCCCTGGAGGCTGTAGTGTCCCTATTTTACAGGAATGTTATCCTTTGTCTAGACACTGTTGCTCCTAAGAAGGTAGTGAAATTAAGTAGACACCAAGCTGAATACATTCCGAGGTCATACCGCAAAAAGTTAAGGAGGTTGAAGAAACAATACGATTCCACTACGTCTGTAAGAAAGACCACACCTCGCGGTGTGGGATCCTAAAAATTTATGTTTTTAAAATTTTTTATTTTGATTACAGCTTGATGCCGCACCGTACAAATATGGCATTTTCAGCATGGATAGCGGTAGCCCAAATTTTGCAGGTCGACCATAGATAGCGGGTGTGCGTCGGTAGAGGTTCGAACCCTGGACCATATGCATGGTCGGCGAGAGTCCTAACCACTGTGCCACCGACGCACTTTGGACAAGACTTATTGTATACCTAGTATTTTTCTTTTAGGTCCTTCACAAAATATTATTCTCAGGCAACAGGGACATACTATTCGCATAGGAAGGCTCTTGCTATCTGCTTAACCGAACTTGCACAGTTACAATAAAAGCCTTTACGTCAACACTCCTTGAAAACTTCACAGTCATGTATTCTAAAATATTGAATAGCTTGCCCCTAGATGTCAGATCTATTTCTTTGGTTATAAGTTTGAAAGTCTCTCTGTAGAGACTCTTTCACTCTACTGATTACACTAAGGAGCTATTTATTCTTAGAACTAATCAATTATTAGTTTACTACAGCACCTATAAAACTCGCTTAAATACTCTTAGCAGTCTTTTCACGGTAAATTTAGTCTCACAGATGCATTAAAAGACTTAGTAGAAATAAATATGCATGTTTACTAGAATAAAATATACAACGAATATAAACTCTAGATATCGACCCACTCTGTATGAGACGACTTAGCATCAATCTAACATGCTTCTTTAAGGTCCTGCATAAAATATCATTCTCAGGCAGCAAGAAGATACGGTTCTCAGTGGAAGGCTCCTACAACCTGCGTAACCAAACGGGCACAGTATCTAGGAAAAGCTATAAAACAGCACTCAATGCACACTTCTCCATAGTCATGTATTCTAAGATCTGTAACAGTTTACCCCTAGAAATGAGGAGCTGTCACTCTATTATAACTTTCAAACGCTTGCTATATAAACTGTTTAATCCCAAATGAATATGTAAACCAGACCTCGCCATTTATTTCTCAAACTCATCAGTTATTAGAACACTGTAACGCCTAGATTCATTGCTATAAATTATGACATTAAATACACTGTAAGAATTCGCAAAAATACATGAAAACACGACTAGAATATAGGTAATCGCTTACTATACTGTGAAATAAATCGACAAAAGCATTTATATTTGCACATAACATTAATGCTCTTTTCATGTTCACATACTTTCTCTTTCTGGTGCTCTGCTGCTGAGCCTACTCTTCTATTCACCCTTTGGTCGAGGTCGAACAACCCTACGTTTAAAATGAAATGAAGCTGGACTCCAAACCATTTAACTAATAACCACTCTAATTCCATGAACGATCCCATGCTACCATTTGAAGACGTTGGCCAACATTCTGTACAATGACTATTCATGATCTGAAATAAAGAAGAAACTGGTTTTAAAACAGTTTTCAATGTCTTACTCAACTTACGTGTACAGTCTGTCATGCAGACAAAAATAGCGCCAGTGGAAAATTCCGGAATCAACGTCGAACCCATTTGATGCAGTAAAACAATCCAACATGAACTTATCTAGCTTCCGTGCCCACGATCAAATTTATTTCCTGTTATCAAACTACGATTAGACTGCTTAAAAAATGGGATGAATATATCACTGGTCTCAACATAATACGTGAATAAACTTTCAGTCAAGGATGCTGTTCACAACAAAGTTATATAGGAGAATTGACTTCAAGCTTCATTTTTCCCAGATATTTGTATTAAATTCATCTAATGTCTGGGTTTTTGTTAATGCGAAGACAATATTTCTATATCTCTTTATGTGGTACACAAATAGGCTATTTAGCGGACTGTTCCGACTGACTCTAAAGTCAGAAAGAACAACCGAACTGTAAATTCGGCATACATCGAAATATGTGTCATTTATATGATAACTTATCCATGCCTGTACAACTGGCATGTTTCTGCATAAACAGGAATAAAAAATATATATTATGAAATGCGAAGGCTCTTGTCCGACGCAGATTGGCCTCAACTTGGAATGAGGTATCTGTGGATGAACATTGGGAATTGTTAAAAAGGATTATGCATACAGTAATTTCGGATACCGTCGCTTTAGTCACAACACAGCCCCAAAGGAAGTCATCATGGTTGAAGAGAGGCACGCAACGTATTCTGCTAGCAAAGCGGAAGGCTTGGTTTACGTGGCACATATCTAAGAGTCAAGTCGACCACAACGCATACCTGGAACTCAGGAACCGGCACAACACGATGTCAGGAGTGACAGGAGGTCATTCCAGGCTAACTTTGCTAAAACACTCCCAGCGAACCCAAAAAGCTTGTATCGATTCACGTTGAAAAGAAAACCAATCAACCACGGGACGCGCGCCTTAGAAGGCCGAAACGATCAATATCTCACTAATCTGGAGATGCCTGAAACATTCAGTTTAGCCTTAACCAAACAGCTAAACAACAATGTGGGTATTACTGTTACGGACCAAATTGGTGGCACTACTATTTCACAGGAGGAAGACCTAGAGGCTACTCTCGAAATAAACCCGGCAATAGTACTGCGGAAGCTACAGCAACTCACACCTGAGAAGTCCCCAGGCTGCGACGACATCAAGCCATCTGTTCTGAAACAGTGATCCGAAGCTGTCTGTAGGCCCTTGTGAGACTTGTTCCAACAATCAATGGATTCGGGGAAAATGCCAAGGGAATGGAAAAGAGCCATCCCTTCTCCGATCTTCAAGGATAGGGATAGGCAAAATGCCACTAGTTATGGACCAGTAGCTCTGCTCTCAGTGGTATCAAAAGTACTGGAAAGTATTGTTGACGATCACATCAGGGAATACCTCGATAGGACTAATATACTCCACGAAGCCCAACAAGGTTTCAGGAAAGGCAGACCCTGTCTAACAAACCTAATATAAGCTTGGGACGATTGGACATCATGCTGGGATATGAATGTTCCAGTCCATGTGATCTTCCTAGCCTTTGAGAAGGCATCTGACTTGGTCTACCATAACCTTCTCCTACACACAATAAGTCAGGTAGGTATAGGTAAGCCACTTCTGTCATGGTTAAAGGACTTCCTAGCTGAAAGGCAATTTCGCACTAAGGTTAATCGAGTCCGATCATCTTGGCACAGCTCGTCATCAGGAGTTTCACAGGGTTCTATCCTGGGATCACTGATGTTTTTGATTTTTATCAATGATCTACCATGCCGTCTAAGCTGCCAGACTCTTCTATACGCTGACGACGTAAAGATATGGAGCACGATAAAGTGTCCGGAGGACTGAGATAGGCTGCAGGAAGATCTAAACCTTCTGGAAGACTGAGCGGTAGCCAGTGGCATGAATTTCAACCTGAAAAAGTGCAAAGTAGTGTAGACTGTAGAATGCAAGTTACACCTTGTGCGATGAAAGCTTGTCCTGCACAACGTCGGAAGGCAATTTAGGTCTAGTTCTGACGGAAAAATGGAGACAGGTGTAAATTTCACGGAGGACGTAGCGAGGGCATATGCGGTCATACACTTTACACGTAGACGGTTAGGTGCACTCACTCCTGAGCTCTTTTTGAGGTTGTACAAAACATACTTCAGACCACACCTTGAGGTGAATAATATCATTGTATCCCCACTGCTTAGAAGAGACGCAAACCTCTTAGAAAGAATCTAAAGACGGATGACAAAAGGAGTGGTTGGTCTCTTAAATAAACCATATGATGAAAGGCTGAAGAAATTAGGCCTATTCACACTTTACAACCGTCGTCTTAGGGGGGATTTAATTACTGCCTACAAAATAACAAATGACCGGAATCCCCCAAACAAAGGTGTTCTGCCTTTGAGTAGGCATGCGCTCCCTCAAAGGAAATCCTAGAATGATAGCTCACCAGAGGGCAAGGAGTCGGGTGCGCTCCCACTTCTTTTCACTGCAGGTTTGCTGTCCCTGGAGTTCCTTACCGGCAGATTTATCTATGGCACCGTCTGTGGACGCCTTTCAGCGAAGGCTGGAAAATCATGCAGCAACACAAGGACTGCGTCCAAACGGCCTGTCCCCTTAAAATCCCATACACTATTTAGGAGTAGACAACTAAATTCGTCGTTTTACTTCTTTACATTCTCTCCCGTCTGACTCTTCTGAAAACTCTAACTACACTTATTATCGAGTCTTATTCTTGATTTATATCCAAATTTGCTAATAATTTAAAATAAGTGATACACTTGTATACTTTCGTCAGCATTTTCATCGTAACATCACAAGTGAATTGTACTCAATGTAGACTAATAATAGTGACAGTTTATATTTTCTTATAAACGGGTGTTTTCAAGAAATGCAAGCTATTTTTACAGACATGATCAGTTATGTTGTAAGTTACAATCGTGAAGTATTATAAATCAGTATTTTTTATTGGTATAAAGGTATATTTCACAACTGTAATCCAGGTTGCGTTGTGGGGAAAGGTAATGCGTAATTCACGAGGGAATTGTAAGATATGGGACCAATAATGTTTGCAGATCATTTGTCATTGTAAATGGTCAAATATCCACATTCTTCATTCTCATTCAAAAAGTCAAATGGAAGCTAAAATGGTGAGAAAAAGAAGACAAACAACAGCTACGCAGAAGACAGCAAGTGGAGTACTTAGGGAGTGATTAATATGTATATATACATTTATATTCTGTTTAGTAACTATGGTTATTTTGGCGCACTAACTAACTAGTCCCGTGATGCTAACTTTTATATTGTGTGAACTGATATTATTGTCTTGTGTAAAAATGTTTATCATGTACTTCCAATAATAATAAAATTTATAAGTGTAGTTTGTTGTAACTGCACGTTTGATGAACTTAAAATATCTACGTAGGGTGAAAAATAGGGTGTACGAGTCAGACGCAGAAGTGAATTGTCATCTTTGAGTAGTCTGGTGACTGAGGAGATGAACACTGGAAGTGTGTTTGCATCACAAACATTAGCTGGTAGTCTATTCCAAATGACTGAAAACTTATTTAGGAAGAAGTTGTACCGCATGTAAGTCTGACAATGCTCTATATCAGCTAGGTTGCGATGATTTCTAAGATTGTAACTGATGACAGCAGTAGGTTTAATTGTTGGATCGCAGGAGTGCACGAATAGATTAGTTAGCTTGTAGTAAAAAACTAGGTTTGGCTTAAGATTTCTTTTCCAGAGTGGTTCTAATCTTAGTCTGTCGCAACGTTCATAGTATTCGAGACCACTTTGTAAACCAAGAGTTCTTGAGGTAAATTACCGTTGCACTCCTTCTAATTTAAGCTTGTCATGTTGTCGCAGTCGGCTAAAAATAAACGGGCAGTATTCTTAAATAGGTCGGACACATGCTTTGTATAATAAAACCCTAGTTTCACAACAAAAGAAATTGAGAGTTATGCATCCTAGGAGCCTTCGTGTTTTACGTCTGGCATAATCAGTTTGTCCAGAGAACGTTAAGTTACTACAGTATCTGATACCGAGAACTACGGCTGAGTTGAGCTTGGCTAGTTTTCACCGATTTACTTCAAGAGTTAGGCCAAGGCTTCTGTTGCCGATACAAATCCAGCCACATTTGTCAATGTTAAACTTTAGACAGGATTCAGCACACCATGTTGCGAGACCATTTAGTTCAAGATGTATTTTATTTACCATATCGCTTAATTCATGAGCGTAGCAGGAGTAAGCGACTTTGAAGTCGTCAGCACATAGGAATGATTTACCTGAGGTGAAGCAGTTGCAAATGCTGTTAATGTATACTGTAAATAAAAGTGGACCTAAGACACTACCTTGCACAACCCCACTTGTGATCTGCCTAGGATAAGAAAATACAGATCCAACCTTGGTTATTTGTACCCTTTTGCTTAGAAACGATTTTAACCAGTTCAGTAATGGATTGCGAATCCCACATGAATACAGCTTCTCAAAGAGAATACTGTGAGATACCATGTCAAATGCCCTAGATATATCGAAGTAGAGAACAACAACTAGCTTACGTGCTTCGCGACTACTAGTGATCATTACCAATATATATATCAACTTCAAATTTAATCAGCCGTCTGTTTATACATATTCTTAATTTCTTTTTCTGTCTAGTAGTCTCTTAGAGGCTGATGGTATTGACGTTCACCGATTGTAGTGAGTATACGAATGCAAAATCTAACGCCAGCAACTTCCATAGTATTCGTTCCGCGCAGACCAAAGGCAAAGCAAAATACACGATTGATCGTCCAAAGCACGATATATATTTCGGAACCAAATCGGAGTGCGAGGTGATTGCTCAACTGGCTAGTGATCGTGCACGAACGTGACACGATGGAGTACCGAATGGTATGGATACTTGACTGGAAGCCTTCGGCTAAACAAGCCGACTTAAACAGTGAGAGTCAGCATCCAATGTTCAGTGATGACTACTGTGGTCAACAATTTAGGGGAATTATTTACCATTACAGCTCACTCCCTTCTAGTGTGGTTGTGTGGACCCTAGGACAGAACCAGCCGGGAGTAAAATTTCGATGGTTCCCTTAAGGGTGAGAAAAATCTTACGAGCGGCTTGGTGGATTGCATACTGGTCTGTCTGCCTGTAGATCGCTTCCTTGTTGTATGTCCGTTGGATCTCGTGCTTCGTTTGTTTCCTGTCGAGTGCCCTTCGCACCTGGAAAAGAAAACAAGAATGCTAAGAACCAAAAGCATTTACCATACAGTATAATAATGCAAAAATTAGAAAATCGAAAAAGTATATATTTAATTATTTTAGCGGACGTAACATGTAAAGTTACAGAAAAGCTTTTTTACTTGGGTTTCGGGATGCAATTTAAAAAAGTTGATGTGTCTGAAAGGAAAAAATAATAAATACCACGAATGAATAAGAGTTGGGTGAATCGAATCACTCAGTTAACAATAATAAAAATATATTCTCATTTTGTACATGAGGGATGCCAGTTTACAGGCATCATCAATATGATAAATTACATGTACGATTAAGAGGAAATATAAAATAATAGTAATTTAATAAAATACACTTTTTCCTACCTGTGTAGGACACACCAATTGTAAAGGCATGGATAATAATTATTATTATCATTATTATCCGTATATATTATTCATTTTTATTCCTCAAATGTAATCAGGTGACTGTTGGTACTTTTTTCTAATTTCTTTTTCTATCTATAAGTCTGAATTACTTCACTTATTATATCTACTGTTATTATCTCTTTTCTTTTGACGATGATTCCGTGGGACTAACTGGTGAAAGGATCAACTCCATTCACAGTAGTTACAGTCTTAACACAACTCATACTACAAGCCACATATAATTAATCTCAGCACTACTCCTTTTGTAGCCAACCAAACTTACGACAGTCAGGTGGCGGGACGAGCTATGCAGAAGTTTAGCGAAGATCATTAACCTGTACCTCACAATCAAGGGGCGAGCACAAAGAAGTCAAATTGGTTTATACTAGCTCGTTATAAACGATATTGGGTATTGGATTTCCTGATTCTAGAGATGCAAACGCAACGCAGTTCAAGTACATTATGCTACCGATATTATGTGTGTCGGAAATGTTGTTACTGCGAAATTTTATTTAAAAGGCATATGAAAAACATAACTTGTTACTAAACTAACATAGCAGTGGACATGAACACTACAATTAGCGGTGACATGCAGTAAAGCCACCCGTCTACGAAGAGATATTTTGAAACCAGAATATTGCGTTTCCAAATATTTTAGTGATATTCAGTAAGTTTGGGCTATATGTGAAGGCTTCACGTCCGTAATATTCGTATATTTTTGAAAACTTAAATACGCATATACTCCTGCCGTTTTAAGGAACGGTGGTGTTTTTAGTATCGCTGATACAACTGTTTATATCAGGTGCTTTGAAGGGAACTGGAGGTCTCACTGAGTTTGGCGTTGATGAATTTAAATTACGAAAATTTATCAAGATCTGGTCTTGCTCAGCTCAAATTTGGGTGACATATTTGTGCAGTTATCAACGTACAGATTTCACTTCAGTAGTCATCTATGTACGTTTGACATCACTTATCATTCTAAAAGTTGTGTCGACACATCTACTGCAAACTGATACTCCACCCATACATATGTGTGTGTAAATTATAAATCGTTTGTACACAGGAGATACTAGAAACAGTATTATGCAATTTCGATGATCTACATCAGTCTGTTATCTGGTTTCCTTATCAGTCACAGCGGAAGCTGTAAGTCAACCTCACCTGCTCTATCTACAGAAATATCTTATTCCGTTTCGTCTAATAATCTGCCGCTATAATCTGCTGCGTAGAATCTGGGCACATAACAACAGTACTGTGAACTGGGGTGATGCAGCTACTATAGGAGAAGTATAGGACCTTTGTGACTAATAATGCAAATCACTGCTGCCTCCCACTTGTAAAATAATATTTAGCTCATATCAAAGGCAGGCAAGTTAGATGGGGAACTTCATTACTTAACAATCTCCTCTGAAACGGGAAGAAATGTTTGAGCACCACAGCTGGCTTCGCGCCACCTCAATGAAAGCAACTTACCTACATGTAACTGGTGCACTGTTAATGAGGACTGCAGATTCGTTATGTTTGACGCATATGTATGACTGATATCGGAGATGAAGAACTAATCACAGTAAAATCGGGGTAATGATACTCACGAAAAAATTTCCGTCATCTTATGTTATGTAGGAACTAAACGATTTACCCTATCAGTCACCCAGATTCTTCGTCATACTAACCAGCTAATACTGACGTTACAAAGTATAATGTATCATATGATATAAACTTAATAATGTAAAGTCAATAGTTCGGCGCTTAAAAATATAGGCGGCTTTCTTTAAATAACCATCAGTGAGTGCTAGACACGAGAGTTTTCCAACCGCCTAGATCAAAGAGTTAAGGTCAATTATGTGACGTGATGCATTTCGCGGAGTTACTTATTTCTGAGGTTGCCGTGAACGGACTAGAGGGAGTTACATTGAATCAGTTGTGGCGAAATTTGGAAGACAAACGTCTTGGGTTTCCTTGGAAAATAGATGAAAATAGCAAACAATTTATTTGGTCTACGCTAATTAAAACTAAGAATATAAGATATTATGTGATGCCATTTTCTGTTCCCCTATGTGAGCATTTTAGTCGTATTGATTGTCTGGTGGAAATGAAAGATGGTACTTACTACAAGCTACCAGTAATGTTCCTACACAAACAATAATATCTTTAGGATTCCCTCCCTCAAGTCCAGTTTTTCCCTGTGAACAAAGATGGTGTATTTGGGTCCTCAAAGTATTATGAAGAAAGAGAAGATATTACGGAAACTGTTTGCAGCGATGTTTCTTGCAATGTGCTACAAAATGTCGCGGAAAGGTTGGTTCCACTCTTAACATTCCCATTATTTAGGTGGGGTGACACCCTAGTACTGGTAGCTTCACAAAATGAAAGGAATAAGTTTTTATTTGGGAGCCAAAATGTTCCACGTTACTTGTCTACAGGCTTGTATGTTATGCTTGAAGCGATTGCTAAGTAAGTTATGTTTTGATCAAGCAACCCGGTATTACGGTGCTGTATTTTTATGTATATAACAGTAGTACACATTGTATCTTAAATTAGTAATAGTCATCTAAGAGTTAAGGAAGGTGTTAGGCGGACATATATTGTAGTTACTAAAATCGCAAAGTGAGTACTTCACTGAGCCTTCTTGTTTGATCCATTATAAAGGTGCAATATGAATTTGACAGTAAAGTTTTGATACAAGAAGTGATGCTTTGTTAGCAACGATGCCTGCCCTTCTAAGTTAATTATACAATATTGTGCATAAAATGTAGACACATCCGTCTATAGGAGTAAGTAATCGATTTCAGTAATTTCCAAATCCTCATTTACGCATTTAGAAAAAAAACGATAGATTTTGCAAAGAAATATGTTTCTCATCATCGGTTCCACACTAATATATAGTTTATTACATCAAGTGGTTATTTTAGTTAATCAGTTTTAGGTATATGGGGGTGAAATTAAGAAGTTAAAAGTCTTCAAAACAATTAACTAATAGATGTTAGTAACAGTTTTGAAGAAGAGGTGAAACTTGATTACGGAATTCAAGTTAATTCTTAGGCGTTAGTAACAAGTTATTACATAATCAAGAAATCTGTGAAATAATGGTGACTTAGAAGAATGGGTTGACTCGGAAGAATTACGTATTATACAAACAAGTTAATAGAATTGGCTAGAATTGTAAAGATTTGCGAAGTCAAAAGATAGTTACCACGGAAGGAGAAAATTCGTTTTTAAAGACTTAATACGTATTAAGTATTGGCCATACAAAGAAAGGGGCTGTACAAATTTCTTTTGAACACACAGATTTGGCTTGTTCAGATAAGTTACGATCGCCTCTTCTGTATATAAAAGTCGTACTCTTATACCATGCCAGAGGTTGGGTGATATACGGTAGATAACTTTAAAAGCTTTGTTACACTCGACCTGATGTCCAGTATCGACGAGATGTTTTTTTATTTATTTACTTAAACGCAGAAAAACTTGGTACAATATGGCTCCAAGAAAGATGCGCCACACAATAATAATAAAACAACATAGATTAAAAGTAAAATATAAGTAGAAAACGGATAAAGAACTTCATCTGGGAAGAAAACAGTCATGTCTAACAAGTTCAAACAGTTAATATATTTGTAAATCTTAGGCACTGTGGTGGTAAATAATTGTTTGTTTATTAGATACATCACACAGTGAAACAGTATTATTTACTGGATGACGTTTCGAACAAAATTTATTGTTCAAAATCATATCAATTGTGATCACACGACTTTGACACTTGAGTTTTATAGCTTTCTTTGTTTTCTCCTACTTGTCGTAGGGGTAGTAGAATTTTCCAGATATCTGAGACAGGTGATGAATCATTCCTATTACATGTATTTGCAGTTGATTCGATAAACAAAGCTTCTGTTATCAATCTCTCCCCATACCCTATGACATTAGATTTTAAAACTGTCATCCTATCCAATCCTATTGTATGGTTGTGTGTGACTGCATGTAGTGCTATAGCTGAGCTATTCTGTAGATTTCTTATCTTATTCGGGTCAACCAATCTAGATTTTGCTAAGTTTTTATGTTCAGCTAGTCTGACTACCCCTGTTCTACTAGTTTGACCTATGTATTTGACCTGACAATCATTGCAGGGTATTAGATAAACTAAATTGTTTTGTTTTAAAGGTTCTACAGGATCCTTTAACCGACAAAGCTTGTTTCTAATTGAGTTTGTGGGTTTGAATGCCGTTTTTATTCCTGCCTTGTTAAGAATTCTGCGTAAGGCTTCCGAGGTTCCTTCCTTGTATGGAATTACTACTGACGATTTAGATTCTTTATTGTTGGTGTCGTCATTAATAATATTATTATTACCACTACTATCATTATCATTATTATTGTTATTATCGCTATCGCTAGTATCATTATTTATTTTGTTTTTGCATTTCCTTATATATTTCCTGACTAATTTATCCGGGTAATTACTAAGTTTCAAGGCTTCTTTTATGTGTATCAGTTCCTGTTTTAGATTTTCTTTGGTACTACTTAATTTTTGTGCTCTGTCATTTAAACATTTCACCAATCCTATTTTTACTGACATAGGATGGGATGATCGGAAGTCCAAATATCTGTTTGAGTGTGTGGGTTTCCTGTAAACACTAGTGTTCACCTTCCCATCTTCTTTCCTCTTTACGTTGCAATCTAACATTGGGAGCTTCCCTTCCTGAATTTCCAATTCATAAGTGAATTGAATTGCTTCAACCTTCGAGTTGATGTGTTCGAAAAACCTATCTGCATCTTGTGTTCTGAGTACAGTGAATGTATCATCTGCATACCTCCACCATACTTTTGGGGTGGCGGTGAACGTTTCAATCGCTATGCTTTCCCACTTATCCATGAATATATCTGCTACCACTGGGGATATTGGTGATCCCATGGCAACTCCCTCAGTTTGTTTGTATATCTTCCCTTGGAATTTAAATATTGTGGAAGTCATGCATAGCTGTACTCCCAGCATTATGTCCTCAAGTGGCACTTTTGTCCTAAGTTCAAGTTCTTGGTCAGAAATGAGTTCGTTTCTGACTACCTCCATAGCCATATTTATTGGTATACGTGTGTATAAACTGACAATGTCAAAACTAACCATTTTTTCTTCATTATCTAATTTTAAATTATCTAATCTAGACTAACTGCCGCACATATGTGCAAAGTTCTATGTCGAAAACCGACCGACCGACCGAACTAATTCTTATGAACTCAAACACTCACTTATGAATTGGAAATTCAGGAAGGGAAGCTCCCAATGTTAGATTGCAACGTAAAGAGGAAAGAAGATGGGAAGGTGAACACTAGTGTTTACAGGAAACCCACACACTCAAACAGATATTTGGACTTCCGATCATCCCATCCTATGTCAGTAAAAATAGGATTGGTGAAATGTTTAAATGACAGAGCACAAAAATTAAGTAGTACCAAAGAAAATCTAAAACAGGAACTGATACACATAAAAGAAGCCTTGAAACTTAGTAATTACCCGGATAAATTAGTCAGGAAATATGTAAGGAAATGTAAAAACAAAATAAATAATGATACTAGCGATAGCGATAATAACAATAATAATGATAATGATAGTAGTGGTAATAATAATATTATTAATGACGACACCAACAATAAAGAATCTAAATCGTCAGTAGTAATTCCATACAAGGAAGGAACCTCGGAAGCCTTACGCAGAATTCTTAACAAGGCAGGAATAAAAACGGCATTCAAACCCACAAACTCAATTAGAAACAAGCTTTGTCGGTTAAAGGATCCTGTAGAACCTTTAAAACAAAACAATTTAGTTTATCTAATACCCTGCAATGATTGTCAGGTCAAATACATAGGTCAAACTAGTAGAACAGGGGTAGTCAGACTAGCTGAACATAAAAACTTAGCAAAATCTAGATTGGTTGACCCGAATAAGATAAGAAATCTACAGAATAGTTCAGCTATAGCACTACATGCAGTCACACACAACCATACAATAGGATTGGATAGGATGACAGTTTTAAAATCTAATGTCATAGGGTATGGGGAGAGATTGATAACAGAAGCTTTGTTTATCGAATCAACTGCAAATACATGTAATAGGAATGATTCATCACCTGTCTCAGATATCTGGAAAATTCTACTACCCCTACGACAAGTAGGAGAAAACAAAGAAAGCTATAAAACTCAAGTGTCAAAGTCGTGTGATCACAATTGATATGATTTTGAACAATAAATTTTGTTCGAAACGTCATCCAGTAAATAATACTGTTTCACTGTGTGATGTATCTAACAAACAAACTAATATTGAATTTCAAACAGTATTCGTTAACTATCATCAGGAGAGGAAAAAAGAAGGAAATTACAACACGTTCGCCATTGATTACGATTCTTCGCCATATCCGATAATGTTTCGAGCCATCGATTCGGGCTATCTCGCGGACCCCAACCAGGGAGTCGTGACACACCAGCCGATGCTAATCTAGCACAAACATCCTTCATCCCACGACGCCACGTCATGAACTGACCACCCTTCCACCTTTTCCATTCCGTCCCAGGGCTAGCGAACAGAGACCTGTATGGAAGCCTCTGGGATGACATTCGCAGCACATATCCAAGCCACCGGAGCTGGTGTTTCCAGATGACGACACTCAATGAATCGTGATCTCCACTCTGTTCAAACTCACGCCGCCGAACCTCAGAATTACTCACGCGATGATGCCATCGAACGCAAGCAATCCTGCGGAGACAGCGATGATCGAACACGCAGAGTCGCCGCACATCCTCAGCTTGGAGAGGCCAGGTTTCACAGGCGTAGAGCAAGACAGCCCGCACCGAAGCATTGTATACTTGACCTTTGACAGCCAGGTTAACATCGCGACGGCGCCAGAGGTGTCTCAAGTTGATGTATGCCACCCTAGCCTTCATTATACGGTTGAAAATCTCATCCGTCACCTCTCCGCCATCACTCACCCAACTACCCAGATACACAAACTTATCAACAACTTCAAGCGGTTCACCCGCAAGAGTGAGTGCAGTTACAGGCTCCTGCCGATCTTGTAACAGTACTTTGCACTTAGACGGTGCAAAGCACATACCACACTGATCGCCAACTGATTAAGTGCAATTTGGGCAGCCTGCATGCTATCGCACAGTAAGACGATATGGTCTGCATACTCGAGGTTGAAAAGTCTATCTCCAGGTAGCAGATCTACACCACCTTCACGCACATCCTTCAGAGTTGACTCCAGAATGTCATCGATGGCAAAGTTAAAGAGAAGTGGAGAGATTGGGCAACCCTGTCTAACCCCACTGTTGGTTGGGAACAGTGATGATAGTTGGTTGTATGCCCTCAATCTACCTGAGGCGTTTCTGTATAGGGCTTTCAAGATTTTAACAAATTTCTCAGGTACACCTCTCTCTAACAGACAGTTCCAGAGCACAGTTCTGTCCAACGAATCGAAGGCAGCCCTAATATCAAGAAACGATCGTTGGCCTGCAATATGTGTGGCGGTGTTCCAACAACTGACGAAGGGTGAACACATGATCAATGCATCCACGACCTGAACGAAACCCAGCCTGCTCTTCGCGAATCAATCCTTCACGTATTTTGCACAGCCTGCGAAGCAAGACAGCAGCCAATAATTTAGGCGCGATTGTTAGCAGACTGATACCCCTATGATTGTCACACGAATTACGTCGACCCTTTTTAAAGATGGGGACGATAATGGCTTCGTTCCACATTGATGGTACACTCTCAGTTTCCCATACCTTCCTGAACAACCCAGTTAGAGCCATTGTGAGAATCTCGCCACCATCTTTAAAAAGAGCCGGGGGTAAATTGTCTGGGCCGGGCGCCTTATGGCGTTTTAACACTTGGAGTTCCTTACGGACCTCCGCTTCGGTGGGTGGGTCGGTGTTAACCGACCAAGGAGCACTGGGGCTAATGACAGCAGACATTGAAGCTGGTGGCCAGCTAAACTGTTTCCCGAAGTGCTCTACCCAGCGTTCCAGGCGTCTTTTCAAGCTGGTAATTGGCGTGCCATCTGCCTAACAGACCGTCTCGCTAACACCTTGTTTCTTGCTGCCAGTGGCTCGGATGAGTTGGAACAGCTTCCGACTGTTGCCACATGCAGCAGCTGACTCCATCTCACCCGCACGTTCTGACCACCAGGCTTCGCGGTCCTGACGTAAACACTGTCTTATCTTGCGCGTCAGCGCCTTTCGCTTATTGCTGTATTCGCTGCCAGCCGGAATGGACCGGCGTTCATCCAGGAGTTGCAAGGAACTCGCAGGAACCCAGTGGTTTTTGGCGGAGCATTCTTTCAAGCCGCAAGCGGCTACACTCGCTCTTTGCATGGCACCTTGCAGATGAAGCCAATGTTCATCTATACTACTTGGGGGGTTGCTGGCAGGCATTGACTGTAACTCATTCTGATATTTCAAAGAAGTAGCAGGTGCTACTAGTTTGCTCACATCAACGTTTAGACGACGCCTTTTATGAACCCTACCAAATCGCAAGACGAACTTGGCACACACTAACGCATGATCGGAGTCCAGGCATGTGCTCCAGAAGGAGCGACAGTCTTGTATGCATCCTCGCCACCGGAAACTGACTGCAATGTGATCGATCTGAGTCCAAGCTTGGTTCGCAGAGGGAGGACGCCAGGTAGCTCTACGGCGATGGTTGTGCCGGAAGTTGGTGCTGGCCAGAAATAGGTTGTGATCCGCGCAAAGCTGCAGAAGACGGTCCCCATTATCTGACCTGCGACCATGTAGTCCCCATTGACCACCTAGACGATTCTCCTCTGAGCTCAGACGCCCGACCTGTGCTATCAAGTCCCCAGCCAGCACTACGATATCCTACGCCTGTCTCAAGAGATCGCTAAGTTGGTGGTAGAACTCATCCTTCATTGCATCCGGGCTGCAATCCGTTGGTGCATAGGTAGAGACAACAAATAGACACCGCCTATCTGGCCTACTACTCCTTACTTTCGTATAACCTTCCAGCCTCACAGCACATAAACGACTGTTAATGGAAATCCAGTAGAGCAGTGCAGCTTCAGCTCTAGCGCTCAGTGCGACGCCGACACCAGCTACGCCGGATGCCGACGCCACAGGGTTCCCGGACAAGCGCAGGTGGTACATACTACTAGAACTTCCAGATGGAGAGGATAATCGAAGCACTTCACTGGGATCTTGAATGCGAGTCTCCGAAATGCAGTAGACATCGATAGCGAGGCTTTCCAACGTTCTTACCAACCCTGCAGGTTGTCCGATTTGCATCAGCGTCCGAACATTGTAGGTGGCCAGCTTGAATGCGGCACGCGGTTTCAGGATATCTGTGTTAGATGTCACATTGGGGACAACCATTTTGAGGGTTACTCACTAACATCTTGAAACGACACAGATAGGCTAGGAATCCAGACAAAGGCGAAAGGCTGTCGAAGGTTAAGAAGTCAAGGTGAGCAAAGGTAAAATACAGGAATCTAAGAATAAAAGTAAGGTTGGAAGGACACAAGTTACTTGAGGTATCATTATTTCTTGAAATCATTTTTGCGAGCGCGCGGTGAGTTTCCATAACAGTGTATTGCTTCATTCCATTTATTGTGTGAGGACTGAGATACTGCCCGGGCGCCCAGACCGAAGCAGTTGGTTTTCTTAAGGGACCACCCCCGAGCCTTTGACTTGGAGTCTAATCCGCAAGGCAGTGGAGCAGCGTCAGGTGCTGCGTTCCCATGGTTGCCGGATTCTGGAGCCCATGTACCCCATGGTAACTGCTTTTAGTCTAACTGCTATCGAAACAACCTTCCTGACATGGTAGGACCTGCAGGGACATGAGTCCCAGCCATGCCTCATCGTCCGCCATATGTGACTAAGTTCGCATCAGCAGTTAAACTGGTAAATACACATGGGAGAGGCGAAACAGGGCAGTTTATCTTTACTTCTTGAATTAAATATTAGTTGACTAGTGAATGTACAGCATAGCTTGGCTGCGTCGAAAGTCCTTTTGAAGTCCCTTCTCAAGCGTTGTGATAGGATCTCGTTACTGACATCACCAGTGAATCGCAACCTTAGGAAGACTGGTTTTTTGGAAACAGTCGGCACCTGAGTTCATGTGTTTGTTCATGAATCTAGTCGGATATCCGTTTCTACTCAGTAGATCATGAATATTACCGAGTTCTTCATTCAGTGTCTCATTTGAACAGATAACTCTAGTCCAGTGAGCCAGACATCTAACTAGATTACGTTTGTATTGTAGAGGTACGAAGCTCAGGAAGTGAGTATATTGACCAGTGGAAGTAGGTTTTCGATGCAAACGTCTACATATTGTTCCGTCTTCTCGTTTAATCGTCAGGACGTCCAAAAACGAGATAGAGTCATTTTCTTCCTCTTCTTTAGTGAAGCGTATGCCAGGATGTGTTTTATTGAATTTATATATTGAATTTATATGTCCTTGGTCTGACTTTCTTTCTTCACAACTAAAAGTTTCTCGTCGAAATATTGGCAATAGAATTCAAGATTATTATATATTACATCTCTAAGAGGACCATTGTCTAGTTTCTCCAGGAAGAAATCTTCTAGGATTGGGCCTAGAGGTGATCCCATGGCAACATCATTTGATTGTCTATACATTTCTTTATTGAAGAGGAAGTTTACGTCCATTGTGCACCTTGGAAGAAGTTCCTCTAGGGAAGACACGGGAATTCCAGTCTCTACCTTGCTTTATCAGTTCATTACCTATGTAATCAAGTGTTTCTATCAAAGGCACGTTGGAGAATAAGGAAGATACATCCAGTGATATCATGTATTTTTCCTTCACACTTAAGTTGATTTCACTTCCCGATGGGTTAAGCAACTAATTGATCAACATTACATAGTATTTATTTTAGTGTTTGTAGCTTTGATTCAGTGATTGAGATACATCAATACCTACAATCCGGTCATACAAAAATGTTTTGTTAACTACTTATTATTATTATTCCTCAAGCTGTATGTTTGGGTCCTTATATCAGTATTTCATTTTTCATTTTTCTTAAAAGTGGTAACAAATTTTTTTGATAGGTCTTCACTCTCAGCCGTCAGTACAGTCTTATTAAGCAATGTCAAACAGTACTTACCTAACTTTTTTGATGTTATGAAATTTCGTTCAACTTAGTTACCATATTACGTTCACTCTGTCGGTCAAGCAATTTGTTAGATATGGCTAAAATGTGAAGTCACTAACTTGCTTGTGTTAACTGTTGTCTTCTGTTCATTTAAAGTAATGGTGTCGTTTGAAAATTTTAAGTGTATTGTGTTTATATGCCATATTTTCCGGTCTTATAATCATCTTTCATCTCCCCATTTTGCATTTAACTGGATATTTTAGGCAGAAATACAATGGGTTATCTACTACTCACTATGATGGATTACTATCTTCTGGTATGACAACTGGTACTATATGGTACATGCGTCAAAAACTTGAAAAAATGGGTATAATAAAGTCCCAGGTATTGTATGTTTAAAAGTAACTGAAATCGTTTTAGCCTTACTTAATGAAGGTTGGTAAAAAGCCTGTGACTCCAGGTCTGTTGCTGCATCACCGCAAATATTACATACACTTCCCGTTCCCGCCTGCAATGTTTATGGACAGGATATCACAATTTTTATTGAACAAACCAAAACACAAGTGTTTTGGATTTGAAATTCGCAAGGTTTGTTGGACGTTTGTAATTATATTATTCTGTTTGTTTATACCCAGTTTTTAGCAATTGCATGTTATTAGTAATCGATGAACTGTGAGTAGTCACTGTTTTTACATGAACCCAACACAATCCTCCTTGCATGTGGTTCCAGCTTGCACTTAATACCATCATAACGTGTGCACGTACGGATTATATGCACACAACGTAAACATCTGTACTCGTAGCTCTTTTGCGAAATATCCGGTTTCTGTATGTCATTCAGTTACCTTTTTGAGGCAAGTACTTGGTACTCTAAAACTTCACATAAACCATTATGATTAGACATTTTACCTTAGGTAACTAGGAAAAAATTATAACTAGTAAATGCTCAACAGCTGTTAGTTAGGACCTCAGCAATTGGTGGGTCGAATACCTGTGCTGGTGGAAATCTAATCATCGGTCCCGGTGTAGGTTCTTTTCAACTAGAGTTTGGGAAGCTATTTGATGTTAAGGCATTTTGAATGAAAAGAAACAAGCAATACCTTGTGTTTCATACTTTCACCTTGGTCGAATGAATGACGTGCCACATAGGAACTTACTGGTTTGGATTTAGACCTCAACTCTCTAGCTAATTGGTTGCAAGCTTATCAAACTAACTGACATCTAATATCTTGCTCCCAACCAGCATCTGAAGCATATTGTACTGAAAGTACTGATCATGTATAGGGAGTTGCATAGGATTTCTAGATTTCCATTTGTTCTTCAAAGAATGCTGGTCAGCCGTTAGAACATGAGAAAGATCAACATAACTTCTTTGCATCCGTATATATATATATATATATATATATATATATATATATAGTTCAATACTACTAGTAACAAAGCAGGTCGCTTTCACTTTTTAAACTTATATTTTATTCGTCGACTTTCTTATTCTCTGTTTTTATAAAGATACAAATATTTTAAGTAATTGTTTCCAGTAAATTATCTATTTACTGAAAAGGAATTTTTTGTAGTATGTAACTGACAACAGATTTTAAACCTTGATTTTCCTATGACTTTGCTTCCAGTTAATCGGCATTACTTCCAAAGGAATCAAGCGAACTCTGAAATTCGGTGTGCGACATGGTTGGCTAGATGTCATCAATACAAGTTTCAGGGATGCTTGCGCTGTACTACTTAACAAGAATGATGTTGATGTAGATGATGATGATATGCTTAACATCCTTCAGCAAACAGGTTGCGCGGTCGATCCACATCATCGGTATCCTTGCATGGTAAATTTGGTGTCGCTTAAAAAGCCGTTTATTATGGACTCTTGGATATCTGAATGTGGTCAAGGTGAAAATGCTTTTGGATTTAAAAAGTGTAAGAAAGAAGAATATGACATTGACTCTGATGATGCTTTGGATGATGAGTATGAGGGCGTGGATGATCAGCTGGAATCATCAGCTGTAAAGCTTGAAAATCCCGACGGTAGTCTCCTTGGGTTGAAATCGGAAGAAAACCAGAATACTTTGGCTCTGTGCGATACACAGATATCCACAAACACTTCCTCTTATTTTCCTGTGTCTAGCAAATTGCAGTGTCTGGTGTACGCTAAAAGACTATTGGCGTGTAAGTAAGCATTTCTAATAAGTTTCCGAACCTGCTTTTCATAATCGGAAGTCTCCTTGTAATATAAACCTATGCATGGTTGTTAGATGTCGTTATTTAAGTGTAACGTCTTACTGAGTACCTTATGTTCTGTTAGCATTAAAAGTGGTGTTGCTAACAATATATACCACTTTCTTAAATGTTGTAATAGTGTAGTATGCTAATATAATGTGTAAAACACGGTCATTGTGGTAGTAAGTAATTCCATATTAGTTTGTTTATTAGATATATCACACAATGAAACAGTATTATTTACTGGATGACGTTTCAAACACAATTTATTGTCCATAATCATATCAATTATAATCGTACGACTTCGAAACTTGAGTTTTATGGGTTTCTTTGTTCTCTCTTATTTGTCGCAGAGGTAGTATTTAAATGCCGACGGAAAATATACAGACAAACTGAGGAAGTTGCCATGGGATCACCAATATCCCCGGTTGTGGCAGATTTATTCATGGATAGGTGGGAAAACTTAGCGATTGAAACGTTCAGCCCCACTCCAAAAGTATGAAAGAATGTATATGACACATTCACTGTACTCAGAACACAAGATGTAGATAGGTTTTTCGAACACATCAACTCGAAGGTTGAAGCAATTCAATTCACTTATGAATTGGAAAATCAGGAAGGGAAGCTCCCAATGTTAGACTGCAACGTGAAGAGGAAAGAAGATGGGAAGGTGAACACTAGTGTTTACAGGAAACCCACACATTCAAACAGATATTTGGATTTATGATCATCCCATCCTATGTCAGTAAAAGTAGGATTGGTGACATGTTTAAGTAATAGGCATAAAATGGACTCACACAAAATACTTGGAGGATCTGGACTTCACCGATGATATATGTCTGATTTCCCACAAACTGGAAGATGTGCAAATGAAAAGCAACAAGTTGGCAGAAGAAGCATCAAAGATAGGACTTCAAGTGAACATAGAGAAAACAGAGGTGGTGAAGATTCCTGGGCAACAAAAACAACTGACAACAATCAGCATAAATGGGAGGAACCTGAAAGAAACAACCTCTTTTACCTACCTGGGAAGCATCGTTTCAACTACAGGCGGAACTGACGAGTATATCAAAGCAAGAATCGGAAAAGCAAGACAAGCTTTCACTACTCTCAAATCTGTGTGGAGATCAACAACACTCAGCATCAAAAATAAGATCCGGATTTTCAACTCCAATGTGAAGTCAGTGCTACTATAGGGATCAGAGACTTGGCCAGCGCGTCATAAAGAGCATCTCAAACAAACTACAAACCTTCATGAACAATTGTCTTCACTCAATACTCAAGATCAGATGGCCGGCCAGAAAAGATCAGCAACAGGGATCTTTGGGAGCGAACCAACCAGGAACCGATTGTGCAACAAATAGGCAGCAAGAAAGGGAGATGGTTTGACCATACTCTTAGGAAACTATCAAGTGACATCACTAGACAAGCCCTTGAGTGGAAACCGAAAGGGAAGTGACGAGTTGGTCGTCCAAGGATGACTTGGAGGAGGTCATGTGAAGAGGAGATGAAAACGTGTGGGCAGACATGGAGCCAAGCGAAGACTGTAGCAGAGAACAGAACGCAATGGAGACGCACGGCTGAAGCCCTATGTTCCTGTAGGAATTAAAGGATACAATAATAATAATAAAGTAATAGGGCACAAAACTAAGTAGTACTAAGGGAAATCTAAGACAGGAAGTGAGGCATATAAGAGAAGCTTTGAAACTTAATAATTACCTTGATAAATTAGTCAGAAAGTATGTAAGGAGATGTGAAAATAAAATAAATAATGATACTAGCGATAGTGATAATAATAATTAATAACGAAATGCATGTTAAACATGCGTAGGATAGTGACAACACCAACAATAAGGAATATAAATTATCAGTGGTACTTCCATACAATGAAGGAACCTCGGAAACCATACTCAGAATTCTTAACAAGGTAGGAATAAAAGTGGCATTCAAACCCACAAACTCAATTAGAAACAAGCTTTGTCGGTTAAAGGGTCCTGTGGAGCCAATAAAACAAAACAATTCGGTTTATCTAATAACCTGTTGCAATGATTGTCAGGTCAAATACATAGGTCAAAATAGTAGAACAGGTGCAGACTAGTAGAGCATTAAACCTAGCATAATCTAGATTAGTTGAGCCGAATAAGATAAGAAATCTGGAGAATAGTTCAGCTATAAAACTGCATGCAACTACACACAACCATACTATAGCGTGAGATAAAATGACACTTCTAAAATCTAATGTAGCAAGGTGGAGGGAGATTGATAACTGTAGCTTTAATTGTCGAATCAACTGCAAACACGTGAAATAGGAATGACTCAACACCTGTCTCAGATATCTGGAAAATTCTACTACCTCTACGACAAATAGGAGAGAACAAAGAAAACTATAAAACCCAGGTTTCGAAGTCGTATGATTATAATTGATATGATTATGGACAACAAATTTTGTTTGAAACGTCATCCAGTAAATAATACTGTTTCATTGTGTGATATATCTAATAAACAAACTAACATGGAAAAGTAGTATGCTATTTCTCACCAAAAGGTCTTTCAGAGCAAAGACATGTTCTACATATTCTGTTATTTAGTATTATTCTATTACTGCTGTGGTGTTGTCAGGTCCGGATATTTGACTGACTCAAAAAGCCTCACAACTTTAAATGATTTTTTCTGTTGTTTCTATCATTACATAAATGTTGGTTAGATACAGCTAAGGATAAAAGCAATTACTGTCATAGGGTGATCTTACCTTATATTGTGGGGTACAAGCTCTCTCTGCTGGCATCTAGAGACATGATAGAAATGGGTTGTTTTTCTCTGGTGAACAGCAGTAGTTTGAAACATTCACGTTAGTTAAGAGTACAGATCACAAACACAATTAACGGATACAAAATGCACTGAAGCAAACTCGATGCATTTCTTTCTATAAAACTTGGTAACGTGTAGTAGACCTCCGTGTAATTTGTTATTAGTTATTCGGTAGTTATCAACGTTGGTTCAGTCATACACAGTACCTGTGAAGGTCGAAGTATCATTTAAACTATTCGGTTTGATATGATGACTCGACTGTTTTGTTTTTAATTGTTTAACAGTTTATTTCTTTAAAAGTTTGACTTTCAAACTGCTGGTCACTGCTTCAGAGTCCCTTTAGTTCCTACCTGAATACTTGGTTTGTATGTTCGGATATTAATTAATAGTTTAGGTTTATAATGTCTCATATGATGCTCATATGATGATCACCCTATCTCTATGGTCTTTAAAGTCTACAAGGCAAAGAGTAATTTACCCAAATCCCTACGTACCCGACTCATCTGTATTGCTGAAGCTTTGGCTATCGAAACAGAAAAGCCAGATCTCTGTGTACAGAAGCTCGTTCAACCCTTCCAACTTTCATGGTCTTAATCCCTCTATGCTAAAGTATGGTAATCCTCAATCATATTTCAGCTCTACCAATTTTTCATTTTTGTTTATTCAATTTGTATGCTCTTCCTTATTACGTCAATTGTTACTATTACTACTCTCACTTTTAACTGTCCCCGGCATTATTTCACTTGTCTCACTTGTCATTCTAAATCAATTCCTTTTTACAACATTAAATTCTATGCTGTTAAATTTCACACAATATTACGTAACGTTTTTATTTTATTCGATTTGTCTACTAATCTTATAACTGCACACCCTTTTTCAAGTTCTATCCATCCCATGAATTATTCTATATATGACATTAATTTGCTTTGCCATTTGACATTTAACTACGATTATAATCACAAACATTTTAGTTTTAATTGCATTTCATATTATTATTATTATTTTATGCATTCACATCTATGATTCAATTCCCTCACCGGATATAACTTCTTAATAAAACTATATATATACGATTGTACAGCTTGATGATAAATTCGTTGAAAAGAGTCTCTTTGCTGAATCATTTGTTTGGATTTTCTATATGTTACAATGGGAATTTTCCATGACTATGGATACTGCAATAAAAGTTCAAGTCTCTAGAACCTTTTTTACTTTTATGTTAATGATCATAATAAGGTGCATCATGAGTTTGAGGTTCAATTCTTATGCAATATATATATATATATATATGATGTCAGCGCATGATGAAATCCTCCATGCAATTAAACAAAATCCCTACCAAACCAATACTTGAAAATTAATCTGATGCTCACTAGTGACTGGCCCTGGGGTCCTAGTGGGAAGCCGTTACCAGTAGGGTACAGCAGGTTGAAGATGAGGAAGTAACTCATCTAAGAAGACATTGCGAAATGGTCGCGCTATGTCGTGAATTGGCAGAAGTTGGAATTCAAGGACCATTGGATCGGGTCCCAGTGGCTCAATGGTCTACGAGTTCGCCTTGTAACCAGAAGGTCCTAGGTTCGAATCCCGGTGGGTGCATACTGCTAAAGAGTCCCAAACTAGGACGAAACAGCTGTCCAGTACTCCCAGGTTTTCCAGTGGTTCTCTAACTGATGTCAGCTCATGATGAAATCCTCCATGCAATATATAAGTTGTATGTTTCCTGTTACTTTATTTTCCCTTAATTTTCTGTCTTACTGTTAGCTATTCCCTCACTCAAAATTGATGAATCTATATCAGTTCAAATAGTTCGTATCCTCGCCTTGCATGAGTGTACAATGGCTGAACTTCTGGCGGTAACAAAAACAAGTTTGTACAATTTACGTCGCACTGTGAAAAGTTTAGTTACAATTGGCGCATTGAAAGCCGTGAAACGGTCAATGGAATCTACTTTTGTTCTCTAGTACGTTATGTATCAGTTTATATAGCTTTAAACAAGTACACTTTTTAATTATCTTAATTACTTATTAACAAAATTTGCAGAGTATTTGAGTGTAATGATTTTCTATTCAGTTCGGAAGAGTATAGTCAGCAGATAAACACCAATATTATGATAAGAGTTGAGTTTATCACAAATCGTACCAACACGCCAAATTTATCAAGCAGGGATATGAGTGAGCACAAGTAATTATATTAGAGAAATAGGCTAAACAAATTATATCATGTAATTGTACGCAATAAAGGGTTACAAGTTTTCAAAGGTTAGTCAAATATTTTATATTGTTGTGAGACTTCATCAACTGTTAATTCACCAATTCTTCACACAGTCAGACTTAAAACATTTTTTTTAGTCTCATGTTTTCAGGTGTTAATTAGACCCAGAAGAATCATAAAACTTTGGAAAGGACTTCTTTACAAAAGCATTCTTTTGCCCTTTTCAAGATTAGAATAAAAGTTGAAACCATTCGGCAGATATTATGCGGAACTTTCTTTTCCCAGCTATTATCTTATTTAATCTAATCTCTACCCATCTACTTCAGCTTCGACAACTGGGTAGTATCATCAGCCCTTTCACAACAAGTATTGCTCATAGCCTGATATCTGAAAAATCTGTTTTGAGTAACTGAATTCTAAATAGGCAGAATGTAGTTATTGGGAAATGTATACCAAGAAATTTTGGAAGTAGGTTAATTTAAATGTCTCATTGAATGTATCTAAGGAGTTTCCTTCCTTCAATGTTGCTTCTTGTCTTAAGACTAATTTATGTGTTAACTTTTTGAAAATTTTTCTTTCACAGTTATAGTTTAGTGACTGATGCGGATAGAGAAGAAAACCTAAAAATTAAAATAAATAAAACCACTCCCGTATTGCAGACGTTGCCAACTATTCGTAAGTCTAGACTCATTTATTGGAATTTTTGTATTAATTTACAGTGAGATTTCTGGCTCCGATAGATTATTGAAGTTGTTTTTTATTCCTGTACGTTCCCAGTGGAACATAGGGCTTCAAGCTAGAGGCTTGAAGTTTCGGCAGCAGTGGTGTTTATTTTTACGGGATGGGGTTGCTAGCCTCATACCCAACATTACCTCTTTACCAGCCTTATTACTGGCTTGACGAAGTGAAGGAGTGCGTCGGCCGGGGATCGAACCCCAGACCACATGCGTGGCTGGTGAGCATTCTACCGATGTACCACTAACGCAGATTACTGCAGTAGTAACTAGCATTTTGAAGTTTTAAAGTGAATTTCCTTTGAAACGTGATTTCCAGTAATTTGTAGATTGAGTTCATGCAGTTGATTTAAGAAATCACGTTTTTTTAGTTATATAATAGGACATTAGATCAAGCGTTGAAGTCTCACCAGGGAATTTGATGTGTCTGCATGGTGAATTTAGCGCAACTTAAATGTGAAGTTTCACCGTGGTTCTTTTTAAAAGCAAAAAAGTTGAGCTTCAAAACATGTGATCCACTGGATGCTACATATCACAAGTGACACTGAGTTTGTAATGGTAAACTGAATTATCCTGAAACCACTGCCGAAGCATTGGAAACCAACACCAAAACGATTCTGATTGACCTGTGAGACCTACTACAGTTTGTGGACAGTGTATATTATACAGAATTACTGTTCTTTTTGTAAAGTGTCTTAACAGTTATCTTCCACTATAACATGCAGCAAAATGTTGTGTGGCAGCTTAATAATAGTCTATGCGAACAATCTGCATTTTTGTTAATTTATATGAAGACGTAACTTTTTGTACGTTTTCATTAAGTATTCTTTTATCTAAAAACTTAGTACTTAACCCCTACATTAAGATGCGTTCTCTGTTTGTGTGTTGTCAATCAAGCGTTGATTTTCGTGTTTTTCTATCTTGCTGTTTGAGAGGTGGTATCTGTCACTCGTGAAGTACTACTTTTTGCATTTTTATAGCTTTGCAATTTGCAATTGATTGTTTTCTAGAAACACAAAGACAAAATCGTCGTGCATTTATCCTTAATTATTTGGCGAAATATCGTATAATTGCTTCGGAATACTCGTTACGTCAATTAATATGGGATCATGAACGCTCAATCGGTCTGAAAATCCGCATGGATCGTAAATCATTACGTAGAATTTTAGACGAATTAATCGCAGCTAAACTGGCTACAGTCCTTAAGATGAAATCTCTCAAAGGAGATGTAAGTCATCTTGAATTTTGAGGTTTACCAAAGTAACAGTTCGTATCGAACATTTGTGAGTATCTACACTGGTGGCACTGATTTTATGTAGAAACTTTTAAGATAACAGTATTAATAAAATAGTAATTAAAGTCAGCTAATTAAATCAGCAGTAGAGCATTATGGAGCTACCGAAAAGAGGCAACCTCAAGTGGTGTGATAAATTATGAGGTATAATGGTCACGAAATAAAAATTCATATACAAATAGAGAAGAACAAAATCCTAAACATTCATGCAATTTGTCAGTATACCTCACTTCTTGAGGAAGTTAACACAGAGGGTGTTAACAAGCTTAATAATGAAACACAGCAGGAAATACCAAAATCAGAGGGCACCAAACAATTTTTCATCACTACTGTCTTTCATTTTATCAATCTGACGAATCTGGAGGTGTAGAGATCTTTTAATTTATTCCTCTCCTTATTGGAAAAGAAATCTAATTACTAATTCACATTGGTTATCATTCGTTATCCCATTTGTTAAGGATGTTGTGTCTATGCTATTAAGTAACTTAAGATTTACAATATCTGGTATGTCGCTAATTTACTTGAATATGTTGGTATAATTTTGCCCAAGTTCCAATTAACCTTTAATTTTTCATATTTGGGATGGAGAGATGTCGGATACACGTCGGACACACACTATCACTAAGAATGTTGATATTTCAATTAAGCAAATATTTCTATGCCTCCTAAATATGTACACTTTGAAACTAATTGCTCCACTTTTAAAGCAGTTAATACGTTCACAAAATTTACACATATCTTGGAGACGAAACGGAAGACTACTCGTTTGTATATTGAGAAAAAAACTGACTGCCTTTTACCACCTGTTTCCCTGATAAGCCTGAATAGTTGTCTGGTGTTGCCAATCGCCGATGCCTTTTCCATCTCTTTCGCTTTTGTCGCCCACCATTGTTCACGGTCGTTGCGAAGACTTCTTGTTAGTTTGCGTCTGAGTAGCTTTCCCCCTCATCATAATCGAGGGTGACAGGAATCAGTCTTCTTGCGTCAATCAGTTCGGATGAGGCGGTAGAGATCCAATGGCTCTTACTAACTTTAGGTTTCAGGTTATTAACAGCTTTTACAGCTGTGTCTACAGCTAACTGCATATGATCTTAGCTCAAAGAGCCGAGAAGCTACCTCAGAGGGAGTCCTGCTGTCAACCTCAGGTACACGTTTCGCTATTTCCTCCTTGAATAGGGACTCAGTGTCTCGATGTAGTTGGGGACTTAACTGTTTCACTGCCAGCAATTTCTTGTGTCCGTTTAGTCGTAGGCATAAACGTGCACGGACGAGAGCGTGATCGGAATCTACGCACGTGTTCCAAAAGGAGTGGCAATCTTCTACTGACCCTCGTCAACGATACCCTACCGATATGTGGTCTATCTGAGTCCAGCGTTGATTTGTGGATGGAGGCCGCCAGGTTACGCAGTGTCTCTCTTTGTGCCTAAAGTTAGTGCTGACTAGGAACAGTTGATTATCTAAACAGGACTATAGAAGATGACCACCGTTGTCGGTTCGTCGACAGGGAACTTCATACGTACCACCTAGATACTTCTTAGTCTGGCACAACTTCCCTACTTGGGCATTAAAGTCACCTACTGAAACAACTATATCTGAACGGTTTGCTTTTTTCAGTAAAGTAGACAGTTTCAGGTAGAAGTCATCCTTTAGTTCGTCTGAACTGCAGTCGGGTGGGGCGTAAGCGGAGACTACGAAAAGACAACGACGGGTAACGCCGTCCTTCCTTCGTTTCACGGACCCATTCAGACTGACCGCACATATACGACTATCTACTGGGATCCAGTCAAGTAATGATTTTTCTGCCTAAACACTCAATGTTATCCCTAAACCTGCGAGTCCTCGCGAGCTAGCTATCTTGGGTGTTTATGTGGCTGTCATCGTTGTTTGTGGTCACAGAGTGAGGTGAAGATGACTCACTAGCCTGAACAATAGAACTGGTTTCAGTTGTGAATCCAGACGATGTAGATGATGTGGGTAAAGGAGAATGATGCTCGGGGAGGCTTCGTGTGCTCTTGGAAGTGTGTGGGTGGTTGTTACTTCCCGGCTGCACACCGTGGAAGTTGGTTGATTCTTCGAGTACCTGAAACAGAGAGAGGGTTAGTGTCGCGTTACCGCAGAGCCTAGGGTACAACTGCTTGAGGCAGGTCACACACGGCCTGTATGAGCCGGTTTCTAAGAATGGTTCCGTATTAGTAAGCTTACCGCCAGTTTCGGACGACCGTAGGGTAAGTTCGATGTACAATTGTTGGCATCGACCTTTTCTAACCCCCTCCATCCAGAGTGGAGAGACAGCATAGCTGGCATGTTGGTCATCTGAGGGAAACACATTACCGCTGTTACATCCCTGTTCCCCAGCACTACAACTTCGCTCACAGACCCCCAGCACAGTGTATAAATATCCTTACACTAAGCCGGTGATTGCTTTTAGTCTAATCGCTATCATAACAATCTTCCTGGCATGGTAGGATCTGCAAGAACGATAGCTGCTGCCAGTGTAGTTTGTTGGTTCATTGCGATGTGCAAGCCCGACCACCACGTCAAGGGAGCTGTCGGTCGGGATTGAGAAACAAGAGGAGTGATACTTTGAATTTAGTATAAGTAATTTGTAATCATTTCCTATGTCAGTCTGATAAACGGTTGACAGTCCTCACTTTATGGCTGAGTCTGAGCTAGCACCTGTCAAAGCAGTCTATTATATTGATTTAGTTGCCTGACTTTCAACTATTAGACCGTATGCTGATGTCATTTTAAATAATTCGATCGGTAACGGAATTATATTGCAGGCTCCTGGAAACGAGATATTACTCAGTCTAAAACACAAATATACATCAGAATGCTGAAATGTATTCGTTCATCTTTTGCAGATGTAGAGACGCTTATATACTGGCAGTTTTATAGGGCATTGCAGAATGTGAACACAGTGTCATTGGAATGCAAAAACTAAACAGCTTGTAGTTAAGAAGCCGATTAGGGGAAAATAGCATCAGAAGATAATGCATGGATTGGAAAAAAGTAATGCTGAACTATTGATATCTGAATTACACAAGGCAATTTGCATGCAAGTGGTCCGGGGTTCGATCCCCTGCCGACGCACACCTGATATCAATTGGTCGGCCTGCAAAATTTGGGCTACCGATATCACTTGCTGAAAATTCCATACTTATACCAAAAATACGGTGTGGAATCAAGTTGTAATAAAAAAAGGTTGTGAAGCCGACTTTAGGAATTTAGCAGCTAAAAGGGTTGGAAAGTATAACTGGTTCATCTTAGACTATCTCATTTCATATTAATCAGAAACCTGGATTAATTTTACTGTTTATGTTTTTCTGGAACATGCTACGCATACGTTTTCTTCTCAGGTTACTTTCATCTGCCAACCAGATGTTAAAGAAGATGATCCATTAATATTGACAGCTATCAAGAACATAGATCTTGCAGCTATACGTAATCTCCCCATACAAGATGAGAAAAGTTCTGTTGTATTTAGTGCGAATCAAGTTACGAAGATTGAAGGTGTTGATCCTTTGTCACCCGAGGTATGTCCTAACTTTTGTGATTTATGTCAACACATCTACTCTAATTTCCGTCAAATAGTTTTCAAATCTTTAAATATTCCCATTTTTAATATTAGAACAAGACATATAAGCGAACAATATTGTTTTCAATTAGATCTTTTACAGGCTTTACTCTAATTTACATAGATGTATCTATAAAAAATTCTAACCAATGACGGTGATTTTGAGAATCAAATAATAATAATATTAATAATAATAAAAATGTGGTGAATGTTTTGAACGTATTTAATAACGGTGATTATAATTATAACAAAATATTGATAATAAGGTTTATGCAAGTGATAAGAACAACAATGTATATAAGTGTATATGTAGACAATTCAGTAAATAAATTAGATCAAATCTTAAAAGGTGAAGTGGACAGATAATCAGAATTTAAATAGATATCATAAAAGTACGAAGGAGGTGGAAAATAAGAAAGGGTGGGAGGGTTTTGAATAGAATTCACCTAGGCCAAGGGAGAGACAAAGCTAGAACAAACTTCTTTTGTATACAAAGACTAGGATTGTTCTCTCGAATTCCCATAGCTTCGGCTAGGTGTAAAAGACGGATTCGAATTCCGTTCGAAAGGCTCGATGGAATACGATAGATAACTTTGAAAGCACTATTTTTGTCCACTTGGTGACCGCTATCAATCAAATGAGCCAAAATAGAACTTCGTATAGATTTTATTTGACCTTTTCCGAACCGTGTGCGTCGGTGGCACAGCGGTTAGGACTCTCGCCGATCACGCACATGGTCCGGAGTTCGATCCTCTGCCGACGCACAACCGATATCTATGGTTGGCCTGCAAAATTTGGGCTACCGATATCACATGCTGAAAATTCCATACCTGTACCGAAAATACTGTGTGGAATCAAGCTGTAATCAAAAATAAAATAAAAAAATAAATAACTCATCGAAGAAGACATTGCGAAGTGGTCGCGCTATGTCATGAATTGGCAGCAGTTAGAATTCATGGGCCTTTGGATCGGGTCCCAGTGGCTTAATGGTCTACGAGCTCGCCTTGTAACCAGAAGATCCTGGGTTCGAACCATGGTGGGTGCGTACCGTTGAAGTGTCCTAAACTAGGACGAAACGGCCGTCCAGTGCACCCTGTTGGTTTTCCAATGGTTCTCTAACTGATTTCAGCTCATAATAAAATCCTCCAACTAATCAAACAAAATCTCTACAAAACCAATGCTTAAAAATTAATAGTGATTTGCAAAAATAAGAAATCACACCTCACTGATTAAAAGCAATCTAGATTTGGCTGAATCAGTGCAACATCATGGACTAAGGCTGCTCGTATTTTTCGTGAACAGTTTTCAGTCATTTGATACCAGCATCTACTAATGAGCAATACAATTTAAGAATCAACTCTTTTTCTTCATCATATATCGCATTAAAAAGCAACAAAGCAGCAGATGGGAACGAATACACATTTCGGTATTTTATTAACTTAATGTGTTCTGTTCAACTGCTTTTAGGCGATGACTATTGTCCTGCACAAAATGCCATTGTTACCGAAAATGCGTCGAAGATCACTGATTCATGAATATTTATTCCATGTGGTTTATGGCCTTACTGAAACGTCACGTCCTGTCAAACCTCAGGTAAACTTTTACGCTTTTAAAACTGTAGACACTTCTCAAGGGAAAATTGTAAGTGTTAACTTATCATGTGATACTTTGGGAGAAATTCTAAACAAATCTGAGAAAACTGATTTGTTGCGCATGCTCACTAAGTCTTGTACGATTATGCTTGTGTAAATAGTGGTCTTGGATAACATTGCTGTAAATCCACTGCAACAATTTGGGCGTCCGGAACTGTACTTTTTTTCTTGTTATTTCTTGTGTTGCTGATTTCTCTTCATTGTGCTTATGCAAACTGCAGAAATTTAGGACTTCTGTAAAATACTTATATGTCATAAGTGTTTATCACTAATGGTTTGAGTTGTAGTTATGATAGAGAAAGTTCTGCCTCTTACTTTCTACTCATCTCTTTAAAACGAACTCAGTTTGTTTATGCATGTGCATGCATGTTTGTGAGCATGATTTTAAACTGAGCATTTAAAATATACTTTGCTGTTCAGCTGTATTATGATACCGTAGCATTGATTCTATGTTTATGTCTCAGTTGCTTGCTGAGAGTTTTATGACAGTTATTTGGGCTCAAGAAATACACACTTAATTATATATCTATAGGTTTATATTTGAAACAAGTCATTGTATTGTTATTTCACAATACTGTGTTTTTTACCTCAGTAACTTACGGTTAAGTCCTCGTAATCCACATAAACAGTATTTAAAAACCATTTTCTTTTGAGAATATGTTGAGAAGACATTTATTCTCTGTTATCTGGTACCTGAAATGGAAATTTGTACAATATTTGCATTGCTTTTATAATTAGTTGACGACTTCTGTCGTTGTTGAGTTTGCAACTGTAACTCAGTAGACTAAGTAAATGCTTTCTAAATGCGGAGTCATATGTTTAAAAATCACTCACCTGCTGTTTGTTCTTTCGATTTAACTGAAACCCATTGGTCACATTAATTGGATACAGCTTCACAGCCTCGTAAATTGTGTGTACATTTATACTGTTATTTTTATCTTCATTCTTATTGATTCTTCTCGTCTTATCTCTTTTAGTCTGAAAGTGAACCTCCAGTCTATTGTGATGACGACACATGGCGCAGATATGTAGCTCCATTAGAGCCATTAAGAGGTAAAAACCTGTGCTTGCTTTTATGATTCTTTCCCAATCTTGTTATATGTGAGAGTACAGACGCATATCTGTTCAGTGAGGTAGTATATGCCGTGCTTGCTATTATTACTATTACAGTAAGTAGTTAGTTTGTATCACAGAGTCCTTTCTGTTTGCTTATGCCAAGTGAAAAGGGCTATTATTTTCAATATTTTCATTGCGTATTAACCGGTAACTAAGTTTGTTTATTCTTTTTAACTTGTTTACTTCCTTCGTAGAAATGAGCAACGGTTGGTTTCTGATCAGTGAAGTTTTACGTGGCATTCCCTTCGGTTTATATTTACGACTTACAATCACCACATCACTGCCACGCATACTGTGTCGGTGGCTTAAACTCGATCACTTGTTAACTGATCTAAATCGAGAAGAAATTGAGCATTTAGATGCAGAGTTAGCACGTTTTCACAATGCCAATATGATAAATCAAAAGGATATTCCTCTCAGAGATTTGTTACGATATCCCTTACGATACGTTGAACTACCTGGAGGATCACGAGGTCTGCTTAATGATTGGTTATTGTCTGCCAAAAAGCTGAGAGCAGTTTCCGCGATGATTGAAGATCTGTCAAGTGTTACTGGTCTAGTAACTATGCAGCAGAAAAATGTTTCTCAGGCTAAGACAAGTGTAAGTTGAGGAGGTCATCCTTTTGTAATTTAGTGACTGTTTAAAATGTTTATTTTGTTTCTTATTGTGTTAAATTGTATTCATTTTTAGATGCTTGGTTTTCTTCACCGTCGCGCAAGTTTACTAGATACTCGCTGTGCTAATCCAGCTTACCAAATTCTGACTCGTTTGGAACGTACAGAAGTTATACATTTTGACTTTCAAACTGCCGCCGATGTTGCTAGTTATTGGTTGACTTGTGAAACCATTGCCCGCAATACTCCCCTTGGTAAATACGTGTTTAATCTTAATTTCTGATTTGTGACTAATAATTCCCTTATTTTCATCTATTCCGAAGTCATCATTGTAGAATATACGTTCATATGTTTTTAACGGTTGAGTCCATATTCTTACGTTTGGTAATCATAGTAGGTTTTCGTTTTGTAGTCTGTTAGAACCAATGAGAACACTGCTTACTTTGGATTTACAGACCCCTACCATATAGTGTTTAGGAAATATCCAGTGTCATACGACTGAATATAAATTCAAGAAAAATGAGAACAAGTTTTGCAGGATAAAATAAGTTTCTGAACATATCTTATTATTCTTTGGATTTGTGCTTCATTATAATAGGAATTCAGCTTCCAATATATTAACTACTTAACCTGTCTTTAAAACTGGTTGCATCTCAGTCCTCAGACGTAGGATGGGATAAAAGTTTGTACAAAGTAGTTCAGTTACTTGTTTTAATTTAGTTGTTCACCATCAATTTGGTGTCCATATCCTGGAATTATTTTCTAATGTTTTTGGCTTAGTGAAGAGACATCTTGAAAATAGGGGACAAAATTACTCAGTGCTGGGTCAGGAGGAAACATACTTTGAGACACTTTCTCCTACGTGACCTATAAACTAGTATTTAGTCTTTTCATTCTGTCTGTTTCTCTTTCACTAATTTATTTTTAATATATTATCTACTTATGCAGGTAAATTACAGGTACTAAAATTTTGAAGTACCACTGGCTTACAAAATAAAATATTATTATTAAAATTGTTAGCGTCTTTGTATTGTTAATATTATCCACTCAAATATGATGGTTATTGTAGTCAAAAGGTATTTGACACTATATGAAAGTGTGACATTTTCAAGTTTCTCAGTAGTGCGAATCTATGAATATGACTGACAGCCTAATTTTGAGATAAACAAGATGATGCAGGTGTATTAACATGCTACTTATGAAATCATAGAGATAATTCGTACCTCAAGGGAAAGCTGTTTATATTATTGCGTTCTCTGATCTGGATGGCTTAATTACGAGGTTTTCGTTTATTTTCTAGACAACATCTTCAAAACGAAATGAATTTTCGGTATTCCTCAGTAATGTAGTAACCATCTATCCTGATGCATTCAAACATGATTGGTTGTCTTCGGAGACTGTTGTCTAGAACGCAACTACGAAGTCATGTTACTTTAAATATTAGATAGCACGATATCTCGCTTCTGATTGCATTTTATCCTCTCCTTTTTGTCCGTCAGAGGTGTAGATGAAAATAGTATGAAATTGTTCTGTTAATACCTGCCTTTATGTAAACTAAGGGTACTGATGAAAGATATGTTGACAGTTTGATTTTTGTCAGCATATTTGTTCATTTGTAAATTGTTTATGTTTTACACTAATGAGTTTTGTAATTATTACTCATCTATACAATCCAAATAATTGAGCGGATACAATGATTTAAAATTATTTCTTGCATCTAACTAACTCCTATTCTCATTTTCTCTAAGATGTGCTGGTCGTCTGCGTGTATGCTTTTTTATCGTCTACTGATTTTCATTTGTAGGTCATAATTCTTGCAAGGATGAAATAGATTCAGAGCTTCTGCCACCATTAACACCAAGAATATCTACTCAACCTGTGGATGATGGTGCATTAATTAATTTGGACTGGTCAGAAAACATATTGTTTAAGTTTAGAAACGTTTTGTCAGATGGTACAGAAGTATTTCCATGTGGTGCTTGCGGGTATCATCCTACTGATTGTACTTATAACGTTCGTAATTGGGGTTCAACACGCAGTAAATCTAAACGTAAAGGTGATGGTGAACGTCTTTTAAATCTTTTGGGAGAATTTACCGGTATGGATGATACTTACGGGTTTAATGCTCCTAGTGATGAACCTTTCTGGCCCTGGTTTCCTAGTTTGTTTGCCGGTTAGTTTTATATTTGTTCATAAGTTAACTTATAATTTTTGTATAGGTAGATTTGATCCCGCTATATTTTTTTTAACTTTATAATATTGCGTATTGTGATTGGGTAAAATAGTCACTCTTAATTAAGTAAATTTCATTTTGCTTTGTCTGCACTCAGTTTTTAGTGGTATCTGAGAAATGTTTCTTTGATTGATTTATAATCACGTTTCGCCACATCATTTAACAGTCACCATCATAACTGACATGTTTTGATAAACTGTTAAGGTGATCAAATAGTTCGTATCATTTATCATCAGTTTGGTTTGGTGATTAAAACTTCCTTCGGACATACGCTTAGATTGCTAGGTAAACTGTCGCCTTCTTATTAAAATGAGTACCGGTTTGTTTCTCTTGTCTTATATAATGCGTATGCAGTGCAAAGATTCTAGGTCCACTGTAAGTCGATATTATACTTAGTTTATTTCGTTATCAAGGTTACAAAACCTCGATATTGCCTCTTGAAATTATCTTTCCCTTCAGCTTTATTATTATTATCCTAAAACATTTATACTGTCAACCATTATGTAGTAGCTTTGATGTAACAAGACATTTTGATTAAAAACTAACAACTTTTAGTTTCTATTCTCATGTGTGTTAGTCACAGTTCCTAATACAATGTTCGACAATTAGCTCTCTTAGTTCACTTAATTTCAATATCAAGAAGATTATTCAATTTTGGGTAATGTAAATGATCATTATCATTCATGAATTAGATTGTTAATTTTTATATTTCTTCTATAGACCTTGATGTCCCCACGATTTTAAAATTTGTTGATACACCACAAGTCGTCAATAGACGGTCAGTTTGCCGCCGTTCTGCAAGGATTAATCGATCCAGTTTTTATGAGGATGATCCTACTAGGAAACGTGGAATGCACGAAATGGATTCATTGTCAGATGATATTGATCAGAGAGCAGAATCTCGAGATACTGATAGTATCTTGAAGGATATTCGTCAGCAAAATTTATTAGATACCTCAGTGAGTCATCGAAGTACTAGTCAACGCTTGCAAAAAGAGCTTTCATCATTTGAAAATAAGGAAAATGTTATCAGCGGGTTGTCGTCACACGTATCATCCAGTTTTACTCCTTGTCAAACAGGTAACATTCAAGTAATGCTTGATATTTTTTGGTGAAAATTTTGGTTGTCATTTTTTTAACTTACTTTTATTCTGTCATGTGTTTAGCACAAACAGAACAAAATGGTTATTTGTGACAGAATTTATCTACGCTAAAGCTAGTTGGAGCCGTGGCTATGAATCACGGTCGGTCGGTCGGTTTTCGACATAGAACTTTGCACATATGTGCAGCAGTTCAATTCGCCACACTCCATGCAGCACACAAAGAAAGAGAAGAAAGTAGAAGAAATGCATAATATAGACAGTAAACAGAGGTGTGAGACAAAGGAATAGTAATAATGGAGAACAAAACAGTTTCATTGGAAATCATAAGTCACAAGGAGTGGATGCATCTGCGCCAGCCATTGAGAACGATTTTGAGCCATGTCACCAATTGTTTCCAACCATTGGTTTTTACCGTCCCGAGGACCCCAACCAGGAAGTCTATACCTTCCTATGTGGCTTAGACTAACTTGTGGATTTCATTGACTGGTGCCATGTTTTCGTTTGACCGCCGCTAGCTCTTTTCCAGCCTGGCCCTGTATCAGCTAACATTGCCCACTGTTGAGGAAGGCGATGACTAGGCATACGTAGCACATGTCCTAACCATCTCAGTCGATATAATTTCACAGTTTCGTCGATTGATTTCCCAGCCTTACCTAGCACTCGACGCCTAACCTCAATATTGCTCACCTTATTATACCACTTCACGCGGGAGATAGAACGCAGGTACCTATGATCGAAGACAGCTAATCTTTTCATGTCTTCTGCTCTCAATGGCCAGGTTTCACAGCCATAAAGGAGGACGGAGAGGACTGTTGAGCAGTACGCCCAATCTTTGGTCGATAGTCAGATATCGTGTCTACGCCAGAGACGGTGTAAACTGGCATATGCGAAACTAGCCCTCTGTATTCGTGCTGAGATTTCGTCGGAGATCAACCCGTTGGGGCTGATGGTACTTCCGAAGTAAGGGAAGCGGTCAACGTGCTCTACCACTTCACTTCCTTTTTCTAATCTAGGGGTCGGTGAAGTCCAATCCTGCAGCATCATCTTACATTTTACAGGGGCGAATCGCATGCCAAACATTCGTAGATTGTTGCTCAAGGTGTTCAGTAGACTCTTCATTTTATCAGCGTCCTCGCCTAGAAAAACTAAATCGTCAGCATATTCTAAGTCGACGAGATTATTCCCTGGTAGCAAGTCAATCCCTGAGTCGCTGAAGTCAGCGGTTAGGGTTAAGTCCATTAGTACGTCTATGGTGAAGTTGAATAGGAATGGGGATAATGGGCATCCATGACGGACACCACTAGTCGTCACCACTTCAGATGACAACTGGCCATAAGTCCTCACCTGGCTGCATGAGTACGAGTAGAGTGCCTTAATCAGTGCAATGTATTTTCTCGGCATTCCCTTTACAGCCAAGCATCGCCAGAGAACCTCTCGGTCGACAGAATCGAATACCGCCTTTAGGTCAAGAAATATTATGATTTTCGGTCGCCGGTAGGAATGCCTATGTTCTAGAATCTGTCGGAGGGTGAAGATATGATCAATACACTCTCTTCCTGGTCTAAATCCTGCCTGGTTTTCTCGTGTTCGTGCCTCCCGAGCACCACTTAGTCTACGCAGTATTATTCAGCCTAGGATTTTAGATACTATATTAGTCAAGCTAATCCCTCTGTGATTATCACAAGAAGACTTGTCTCCCTTCTTGTATATCGGGATGATCAGTGACTTACACCAACCCGATGGGACTTCCTCTGATTCCCAGACGCTGCCTAGAACCTCAGTTAACGCAGACAGTAAACTGTCTCCACCGTACTTAAATACCTCTGGAGTCATTCCAGCAGGTCCCGCTGCTTTGCCTTGTTTCAGATTAGTGACAGCTTTAGTAACCTCGGTTAAGGACGGAAGACCTGTGTCTATATCCCATTCAGGGAGGTGTCGGATGTTCGGCAGGTTGAGCGTGGCTGTAGGCCAATTAAACTGCTCCTCATAGTGTTCTTTCCAGCGTTCCAGTCGTCTATCCTGGGAGTTAATTATGGTGCCATTTTTCTCCGAGATTGTTTCGCTTATCATTTGCCTTTTGCCACCTGTTTCCCTGATAAGCCGGAATAGTTGTCTGGTGTTACTAATCGCCGATGCCTTTTCCATCTCTTTCGCTTTTGTGGCCCACCACTGTTCACGGTCGTTGCGAAGACTTCTTGTTAGTTTTCGTTTGAGTAGCTTTTGCTCCTCATCATAATCGGAGCTCGGTATGAATCACACTTATTGTGTAAGAGCTGGTAATACTGAGCAGCTATCTTGGATGGTGTAGTGGAGCGGGATTCAAACCCCTGATTTTCACTTGATTTGATTTGATCAAATCAAATCAAGTGAAAATCGAGTGAAAAACAATGGAACTATATAAATGAATTTAGGAAGTCGTGTGATTACCTTGATATGATTATGAGCAATAAATTGTGCTCGAAACGTCATCAGTAAACATTACTGTATAACTGTAAGACTTTATCAAAACAAAATTTACCCATAATGGAATTACACTCTACCACAGTGCACAAGTCTTATTCTTATATCGGGATTCAAACCATTGGGCGATTGTCTGAAGGTGAAGCGCCTAAGTCAGTGAGTCACATCAGTAGGTCTGAAGAAGTAAAATAAAAGATACCCATGAAGAGTTTAAGAACACAATCCTTCACTGATTGTATTTATTCAATCTGTTCTAACATAGCATTCGACGGAGTCCTAATAAGTGTATATGTGGGAGATATTTTAACAGTTTAATAATTGGCAAATAAATTTGATGACCAGTGATCTCATACCTCATAACTTACTTTACTTTACTTCGGCTATCTCCTACGGGAGGATGAGCCGGCTTCATGAACATCTCGAATCATCGCTGCCCAGGAGCGGCGATCTGATGCAACGTTTTGCGACAGGGTTATCCAATTAAGAGAGTTCATGAAGTTTCATGGGAATTTGGTACGAGTTATGTCCCCAGAATCGCTCGGCCTTTTGTTTGAGAGTGCAGCTCTAGCCTTTACACAACCAAGTGTGACCTACAAGGCAGTAGGAGTGGAGTAGGGAGTCCACTATCCATTGGCAGCCGGTGACCGGAGTTCGGTTCATACGCCTTTTTGAATGGGGCCAGACATCCAGGACATCCAACAAGCCCTTTGTCCATACGTCTGCCGGTGAGCTCCAGTGAGCTTCATACGCCAGTCGTTGGAGGTTTGGAGTCAGGGTTTAGCCATCTCCCCTAGACTGTCATCCAATGGACAGTCAACCCGGTGAAGAGCGCCGGGCATCCGCTTTCACCCTCTCACTTTGGTGAAAAACACCTCCACCACGTGAAGGCAGTGAGTAGGACTTCCTCAGGAGAGGCTATGTAAGACGCCTGGTCATATGGGAGCATTTCGAGAGGTGAGCGGAAGGGTGGCCAACCCGCAACGCAAGGCACCCACCCCCGACCATCCTGAGGCTTTGGAGGCTCATTAACTTGTGTAGTATGAAAATAAACAAAAGGATGATGAAAAGATTTGTGCATAATGTTGATTTTTGTTGTGATTTCTTTTAAAAGAATTGATAATTTTTAATTCATTAGATCAAATTAAATTACGAAAACTGCAAGTGGAAATGTGCATCAAAGGCTTCGAAATTCAGGAGGAGAACGACCGAACTTAATCTCTTTTATTGCTGACACAATGATCGATACTAGTGGAATTAATCTCATTAAGGCGTATTATAAAGCCATTGGGACGAGGTTGAAGCCATAACTGTTGTGTATACGTCGTCTATTAGGATCTCTGGTACTGAAGATAGTCTATCTAACTGAGTGGTCCCAACTCACCGTATAATCGTACCTATTTAGATGGGTTGATGTGTTTCAGTTAGTAAATAACAGCGGTTACAATTTTTATGATTTTCGAGTCAACGTTCGTAGAAGGCTCATTAAGGTTTTAAGCAGTATTTTGGATTTACTATAAAATCGGTGATGGTTACATTTCGTTTATTTGAGAAGAGCTAATATCTCATATATATGAAACAGTTGCTAGCTACCTTTCTCCTTGCGTGACATTTATTGGTGTTATAAGTACATTTTTGGTGGCGAATATTTCTTCTTGGTCTTCTGGATGTAAATATTATGTACTTGAACAGAGGTGATAAAGTAATCCTAGCCAATTCTCTGGTTCACGTTTTGATGTACATAGTTGATAGAATGTTTTGATACACATCTGTATTTCGGTAATTTTACTGTTTATGCGCATTTATCAAACGGATTTCGAAGAACTTTCATATTATTTGCCAGGTCTATTGGCTCCATGTCGATTACCGTCAATATTTTTTTTCTTTTTTTGAAGTTGTTGTTCGTCGAATTCGTGGAATTTTAAAACAATCCGGAAGTAAGTGAATAATTATTAAAGATAAAAAGTCTTCATTATTACTATAACTGCAGTTCTTTACCAATATGATATACACTTATAGTTTTGTCGTGTATATATCTAATAATCACTCATTTAGCTAGTGATACAGTCTTATAAAGTGCTCCTTCTTTATCTTCCGCTTGTTATAAAAGTTAACGGCCATCTACAGATCGGTATATTATTTTTCTCAGCTCAAAGAATTTAGAAAATTTTCTAATACTTCATGCTATCTTGGCATTGTAAACTGCATGCAGCCAAAGAATACATTGCCGATAACTTCATAGGTACTCCCCTAACAAAGGAAGCTGTTGAGGATGGTTGATTATCAGTAGAAGCCGCTTACTGTTGTGATAACGACCGAAACTAATTACAACATTTATGCATAAGGATATAACTTCTGACTTTATCTCAGAAATAGAATATTAACTTAGTAAGGGTTAAATCAGTAAGTAAGGAATAGCATTAGGGAATCTAAGTTGTAGGATAATTACTACCATTGGTGCTAAAAAGGCTAAATTGAAAACATGTGGATAAAATTAGGTTTAGCCTGATTTTAAGGTTGCACTTTACACTTTTTGTGCACCCGGTTTCAAAAAGTTTACATTGGAGTTCAATAGCAAGAATCTTATAAACTAATACCATAGATGCAACGCTTTTCATAGGTTTATCTCATGTTTTAGCTCAATTTCAGTACAAGTAGGCGAGAACAATAGACGTTACAGCTCATAAAAATATACATATGCCAGTATATAATAATCAACCTAATTTCTCACCGTCGTATGATATATATCCGCAGATGTTCCTGTAGTTCTCACAAACAGACTTAGGTCATATTCTGTTTTTAAAATCATTTCCACTAATTTATGCAAACAACTTTATTATTTGAACCTTATTATCAGCACTGCTATTTTTCTGCACCTTCATAAACAACTGTTTTTCTTTGTAGAAAAAGCAGGCTATGCTCAATCAGGTCCATGTAAGTTTTATTGTTTCCTTCTTTACTTCACCCAGATATTTCGTGGAGCGAAAATGCATATTCCTGTCAAATATCGATACATTTAATTATTATTATGATTGTTCCCTTGGGTTCCTAGTGGAACATAGGGCTTCAACTACACGCCTCCACTTGCTTCTGTCTTCGGCTGTGCTTTTCACTTGCATCCATGTTAATCCATACTGTTTCAACTCCTCTTCACACGATCTCCTCCATGTCACCCTTGGACGTCCCACTCGCCGCTTCCCTTTCGGGTTCCACTCGAGGGCCTGACGCGGGATGTCACCCAACGGCCTCCTCAGCGAGTGTCCAATCCATTTCCACTTTATCCTCCATATTTGTTGGGCGATTGGTTCCTGTTTTGTTCTTTCCCATAGCTTCTTGTTTGTGATTCTTTCCGGCCATCTGATCTTCAGTATAGAACGAAGACAGTTGTTGATAAAGGTCTGCAACCTGTTGGAAATATTCTTTGTGACCCGCGAAGTTTCTGATCCGTATAGAAGAACTGACTTGAGGTTTGTATTGAAAATCCGAATTTTGTTGTTGATGCTGAGTGATAAGGATTTCCATATGTATTATCGATATAAGTATAAAACTTGGGCACTGTGGTAGAGTATAATTCCATAGTGGATAAGATTTTATTTTGATAAATCAGTTAATATAACTGTACTACACTGTGTGGTTTATCAAAATAAAATCTTATCCACTATGGAATAAGGATTTCCAGATTGGTTTCAGGTTGATGAATGTGTTTCTCGCCTTCCCGATTCTCGATTTGACATCCTCGTCCGTTCCTCCTGTAGTTGAGACAATGCTCCCTAGATAAGTGAATGAACTAACCTCTTTCAAATCCCTCCCGTTGATGGTGATTGGCGCTGGATGTTGCTGCCACTGTTGTTGTTGTTGGTTGGTTATTTTCATAACCTCCGTCTTGTCTATGTTCACCTGCAGTCCTGTCTTTGCTGCTTCTTCGACCAGTTTGTCGGTTTTCGCTTGTAAGTCTTCGATTTTGTGTGACATCAAACATAAATCATCTGCGAAATCCAGGTCTTCTAGATTCTTCACGTCTGTCCAGGATATCCCTGTCTTCTCGTTTCTCACTGTCTGACGCATAATCCAGTCCACCACAATTAGGAATATCATTGGTGATAATAAGCACCCTTGTCTGACTCCTGTGTTTACTCCAAACGCCTCGCTGAGTTTTCCGTTGTAGATCACTTGACGTGTGCCGTTGTCGTACAGCTGTTGGATAAGGTTGATGAATATTTGGGGTAGTCCGTAGTACTCGAGTAGTTTCCAAATTGCTTCGCGGTCAACGCTGTCGAAGGCCTTCTCAAAGTCTATGAAGTTGAGGTAGAGGTTTCATTGCCATTCCATGCTTTGTTCGATGATGATGCGTAGAGTTGCAATTTGGTCAGAACATGATTTGTCTTTCATGAATCCAGCTTGTTCTGGTCGGAGTTCTGTATCCAGTGCGTCCTTTATTCCCTCCAGGATGCTGCGACTCAGGATTTTACTTGGCGTTGACAGGAGCATGATTCCTCGCCAGTTCTTGCAGAGTCCTAAGTCGCCCTTCTTTGGTGGTTTCACTAGGTAACCTTTCCTCCAGTCAGTAGGCACCTTTCCCTCTTTCCAGATCTTTTGCAATAATGGAGTCAGCATATCTGCTGTCGTCTCCGGGTCCGCTTTCAGTGCTTCCGGGGGTATTCCATCTGGTCCAGCTGCCTTTCCAGCTTTCAGAAGCTTGATTGCATTCAAGACTTCAGCTTTCGTTGGAGGATTGGTGTCAACTTGCAGTTGTGTACGTGCTGTTGTTGGTATTTCTGGACGGGTTGTAGGTGGTGGTCGGTTCAAGAGTTCTTTGAAGTGATCTGCCCATTGTTTAATCTGTCTTTCTTCCTTGGTAATTAGGTTCCCTTGGCTGTCTTTTATAGGTTTCACTTGTGTTGATCTCTTTCCGGATAGAGATTTGGTTATCTGATATAGTGTCCTCAGGTCCCTTTTGCCTGCTGCCTTCTCAGCTTCAGTAGCCAGGTTGTCGTAGAATTGTCTTTTGTCCTTCCTGGCACTCTTCTTCACTTCTTTGTCCAGTGCTGTGTAAGTTGAGCTCAGCGTCCGTCTTTGCATTGAATCATTTTCTCTTTCACCATTCTACTCTCCTCTATTAGTTTCCAAGTGTCCGCTGAGAGCCATTCCTTGTCTTGTTTTTTCTTTCTTCCTAAAACCGTTGAACACGTTTCATTGAAAATCACCTTCAGAGAGTTCCAATGGTCTTCCATGGATGATTCCTGAGGGGTGCCACGTAGTGTTTCCTGCTTTGCTCTGACAGTTGCAATGAAAGTGTCTTTTGTGGTTGTGTCCTTCAGTTTTTGCGTGTTGAACTTGCATTGTGGCCTATCCCCAGGTATCCTCGAGGCTTTTAGCTTCACCTTGAAAGTCCCTTGTACTAGATAGTGGTCTTAACCCACATCTGCTCCTCTCCTCGACCTTGTGTCGAGTAGGCTCCGTCTCCACTTTCTTGAGATTGAAATGAAGTCTATCTGGTTTTTGGTGTGTCCATCTGGTGAAATCCATGTTGCCTTGTGTATATCCCTGTGTTTGAACACACTGCCACCAATCACCAAATCATTGAAGGCGCAGAAGTCTGAGAAGAGTTCGCCATTTTCGTTCATTTCACCGAGGGCCTCACGACCCATGGTGAGTTCTCTTCCTGTATTGTCTCCTCCCAGTTTCGCATTCATGTCTCCCATCAGGATTTTGATATGGCTCTTTGGGATGTTGTCCATTACTGTTTGTAGTTGACTGTAGAAATCCTCCTTCTTCTCATGTTCTGAGGTGTTTGTAGGCGCGTAGCACTGAATGATTGTGACCTTCTTTCCTTTTGAGTTGAACCTGGCTGTCATTATCCTGGAGGAGATTGGTTCCCACTGCATGAGAGCTTTAGCCGCTGTTGGTGACATCATGATGGCTACTCCCTCGGTGTGCTCGTGATTGTCCTCTGGGTGACCGGAGTAGATTATTGTCTCTCCAGTTGATAGTTGGCTCCTTCCACATCCGTTCCATCTGCTCTCGCAGATTCCCAACACTTCTATTTTATATCTCCTCATTTCTGCGGCTACCTGAGCAGCCTTCCCAGCTTCGTACATTGTACGAACATTCCACGTCCCCATCCTTATTTTCGCTTTCATCGAAAGAAGGCACATCGGCTGACTGGCTTCGCGAAGGCTTTCACCAGCCTGCGTCATTTCACTTCCCCGATTTCAGCGAAAAATAAGGTTATTGTTTGTATTTTTAGAATTTTGAATATATTTGTGCGTTGAAGTTTTAGTAGCAATTTGGTTAAGTTTTGGGGGTGGAGTTGCTAGCACCACGCCCCAACCCTCCCTCTTTATCTGGGCTTGGGACCGGCTTGAATACTAGTGACCTAGTAATCTAGGTGAGGTTTCGATACATTTAAAGGGGAAATAAATTAACAGTTTGTCAGTTTCGATTATAAAAAAAGCCTGGTGCTGCATGCAGCCTGCTACAGAAACTTGTGACCAATGGTTATCAAAAGCCAGTGGTATCCTAGTGCAGCTTGTCTACTTACTAGCAGCTCTGAACATAACCTGAAGATAAAGGTATTATAAAATAAATCGACTACTCATCCTCATAACGACCACAACCAGTGGTGCGTGATGAAGTAGAAGAAGTCATGGGCTGTAGATGGTCTAATTATTATTAGAGGATTTGGCTGATGAAAGTTATGAAAGACAGTCCTCCTTTAATTTCTCACTGTAGATGGCTTAAACTTTGTGCAGAACACTTAGATCAATAGTCTAGCTTGTCCATAAACTTCACTGCTGTTGCTCACTATCCAGTAACAACTGAATGGAATGTTGCTATGGATCCTTCAACTTCAGCTGAAGTGTCAAAAGTTCTCTCCTATATACGATGGTGTTAAGCACCAATATCTCAGTGGTTTGCATTATAAGTGTTTCGTGTTAGTGTTGCTAAATTATTATGGATACTAACTAATGTGCTAGCCAATTTGTTTTATAATTCATGGATTAGTGTAGATTTTTAATCTCTCAAGCTCACAAAAATAGGCACACATCTTTCTGGGGCATTCGCAGAGGGAACATCTGGACTGTTATACATAATATTCTAATGTTTATGGTCATCCAAAGGCTAATTTAAGCTAGGCAAGAGCAAACTTGAGAAAATGAGGCGAATTTTAATTGAACAAGAAGGTACACCAATCAAGTTCCCATCCTTTGACAGTTTGTGTTTGTGTATATTCTGGTGCCTTACATTTGTCATACTCCGAAGCATGTGAATGTATATCCACTCTGATCCTCAAGAGTTGCTGTGGTAATGACTGTGTGGAAAGAATGTACCAAGAAATTGTGTTATCGCAGTTAAGACGTTCTACTCGAATTCATATAGTTAGGTAGGAGTCTAACGGAGATTTTTCATTGGACACGATAGCAGTTGTTGACCCCAATGAGTAATATCTAGTGTCACCAAGTTTAGTAAATTTCATTATATACCTATTAATAGAGGTGATTTTACCTGATCTGAACTTCTTAGCAATTGATTTGCTACTAGGAAAACATCCACCACACTATTATTTTGTATTCGGTGAAGACTGATGAAATCCATTCTTCTAAACACTGTTACAAAAATATGCATATGTTTACCATACATTTCATTTCTGTTTTAGTTTTTATCTACACTAACTCCAAGGGAGTAATCGACTATTTCACGTGTCCTTTGTCAAGAAACCTCAACACAGATACATAAAATCTGTCCGTTCCCCTTTTTACTATTATTTTTATAATTTTTATACTGTTGTTTTTTGTTTTCACCTAACATCTGTTTTCTCCTAACCATTACTAGATGATTTGTATCTTCGTGCTCCTCGCTGTTGCTGGACTAAATTGGAAGATCGTTTGGTGAGTCGTTTGTGCTAAAATTGCATCTGCTTTCTCATTTATTTAATTAAATTAGGGATTCAATTGTTGAATTATCAAAAGGTGTGAATCAACAGTTATTAAGTTAAACTAATAAGACTTGAATAGTATGGTGCTAGAAAAATACAACCAAAGATTGGTACGTATTTAGTTTTAAAATTATTGATATCATTTTAGTACTTTGAATATATACGTCATATCTTATATTTGCAGCTTTTCACTTGTCGAATCGCTTCTGTACTGATAGCTGGTGAAACGCGTAGAGAATACATTACAGCGCCTTACACATTCGTTCGTGATGTACTCCATCGTTATATACCTCAGGTAAACGGTTATAATTTTTTCGAACGTTAGTAAATATTTGTTCTTTGCTGTCTTGTCGCTCTATATGGTATATACCTTCATTTTTCTTATTTCTGCATCTATCTTCGGTAGAGTTTTGTAGTATTTCATCAAATTATTAACTTATTAGTCTTCAAATTAACTCACTTATTCTAGACTGATTTTTCACATACCAGGCTATGAGCCACACAGATTGTGTGAAGGCTTGTGATGCTATCCAGTTTCATTATGCCCTACTCTTAATCACTAGCTAAAAATTGATCGTATGAGGGTTCCTTATGGATTTCTTGCATATTCCGCATGAATTAATCCCACCTGAAAACATGAGACTAAAAAAAATGTTTTAAGTCTGACTGTGTGAAGAATTGGTGAATTAACAGTTGATGAAGTCTCACAACAATATAAAATATTTGACTAACCTTTGCGTACAATTACATGATATAATTTGTTTAGCCTATTTCTCTAATATAATTACTTGTGCTCACTCATATCCCTGCTTGATAAATTTGGCGTGTTGGTACGATTTGTGATAAACTCAACTCTTATCATAATATTGGTGTTTATCTGCTGACTATACTCTTCCGAACTGAATAGAAAATCATTACACTCAAATACTCTGCAAATTTTGTTAATAAGTAATTAAGATAATTAAAAAGTGTACTTGTTTAAAGCTATATAAACTGATACATAACGTACTAGAGAACAAAAGTAGATTCCATTGACCGTTTCACGGCTTTCAATGCGCCAATTGTTTCAAATGTTCTCTTTGTGTGTTCGACGGAAACTTCATTTTAAGATTTTTAGTTCTAAGTTTTCACTACCGGATTCCGGTAAATAAACTCATGACTTCGAGATTCACTAATGCACATACCTCTCAAGGGTGTTTTTATGTACAGTGTTGCTGGTCATCTTAAATCTTAATTTCTCTTATTTTCACTTCAGCTACATTATTTGAAAACTCCTGTGGCGTGTGCAAGACGACTTAAATCGCTTTTACTTAGCAAAGGCCCTGAATGGGTTTCTGGGAAGTTACTTTTTTCTCGTGTTTCAAGCCGTCCAGATTGGCAGTTGAAGGTAATACTGATCTTTGTTTTGTAAAGTTTGTGGTATTATCAGTGTACTTACTGTTTTATATTTTCTAGAAGTCATTTGACTCTACTTATAAGTAGGTTAAATAATTTACCAAATAAAGTGTACTTAGTCCGTAAAAGTTATCATAATTCTCCTATAACCATTGCTGACTTATTACCCTTCAGCTTTTGCCTACAAGCATACTACTGTGTATAACGTTTTAAAGGCTGCTGTGTTCTTTTTGTTTTTATATGAGTTTTACTTTTGGAATGATAAAAAATTGAGATCTGTCACGGCTGAGACCTAGAATAAAACATCAGTTGTGTAATGGACTTAACATCCATTCCAACAACTTCACGTCGATTACATGAAGGGTCCTCTAAGAATGTTTGTCAAGCAGATATGTTCGTGTCATGATAACCTTTATTTTCTCTTCATCTTTATTCTGAAGAAAATTGTAAATTATAGTTTTCACTAAATTTCGTTGTGCAATATTTAGAGTTTCATAACTCCTTGTTATCTCACGTTCACCAAACATTTGGTGTCTCACCTTCATTTTCCTCATTTTAGTATAATTATGGGAGGGATAAGTGGCGTATTATGTGCAAAGAGGAAACGGAAAATGCCAGATCGGTTTTTATGGAATTAGTGCATAATATAATCAGTACCTTCATGCCTCAAATTTTGGTGAGATTGAGTTGCCTCGCTGTGGGGAAGCGTAAGTGAATATGATTATCACATCTATCGAAGTAACTATATATGTTTCAGAATTTCTTGCATTATCATTTAATAACCGTATTGTACTACTGTAAATATCTTAGTGAAAATTTCCTCACTTATAAACATTCTTGGTCGGCGTATCATTTTGTATTTCGTAAATTGCGGATTTTATGTAACTTTAATTCTTTAGGCGGAAATCGTGCAAATAAAGATTTTGAAAAACCAACCAATCAAGGGACAGATAAGCTTCTATCTATTGGATCAAGTCGAGCAGAAATGGAGTCTTCTTATGATCTCATACCTTTGTATGACCCTTCTGATCAGAGTGGACTACCTGAAGTTGGAAACGATCGTCTAATGATTGTGCTGTATACGATGTATAACTTCATTTTAGTGAGTTACCTACTACATTGATGTAAATACGATTAAAAAGTTTGGCTTAATGTATTCAACATCCTTGTAGTTTTATTGCTGTCCGAGTGTTTTCACGCATAGAGCTTTCTATGTCAGTCAAACTGTTATCTCTATTGATACCAAAGTGAAATACTACTGAGTTGGCTATACGATCATTAGTTCCTCGTTATAATGTACACACACTGTGAGTATGGTAAGGTGGTAGAGCCGAACTGAAATTAAGCTCTGAATCCTCTAGATAGTAAGCACCTCTCATTATATTACAGTATATATTTATACACCTTGCAAACGTAATTTCCCTTTACTTGCTTCAACGTTTTACGTTTTTGCGGATATACATATGTAAGTCGTTTACTATGTCTTTCTCGGTGATGAATTAAAGATACTTAGATATATAGTTTTGCAATTCTTTACATGAAATTTTAAAACTTCCGGTATGATTTGACTTTTTAATGGCATTGTCTCATCAAATAAAGACGCAGTTCTTTAGGATAATTTGAAACTAAGCACCATAGTAACTGCGATTAACAGAAATGTATACATCTTCACTCCCGATTATATGGTAATGCCAGATACTTCTCATGTAGAAAGTTTCAAGTATACTAATATGTGTTCTTTTGAAAATTCAATTAAGGATATATAATAATTTTGAGTACTGCAAGTGTATATTCCACACAACATAATATATCCTTATTAGGTTGTTATAATGTTGTTGCCTAATGTTAGTTGATTACATATAAATCATCCCTAAAGATCTGGACTACATCGACTCCAGCCGAGCGATTCTGGGGAAATCACTCGTACCAAATTCCCATGAAACTTCATGAGCTCTCAGTACAGTCAAGGCTGATATGGAGTGCCTGGGGCTACAAACCGTCTACGGAATCCGTCTTTGGAACAAGAATTGGATAACCCTGTCGCAAAACCTTACATGAGATCGCCGCGCCTGGGCAGCGATGATTCGAGATGTTCATGAAGCCGGCTCATCCTCCCGTAGGAGATAGCCGTAGTGAATTATTATTATTATTATTTAGAAATAGGAAGTAGTGTTAGAGCGTGTTGACCACTTCATTTTTCTCGGAAGTTAAGTCATCCATTCCCGGCGCGTTGATCACTGAGAAAATCTCAGCACGGAGACATCGCTCGTTTGATATTTGTCTGCCAGCTTACTCCACCCCTGGCGTAGACGTGATATCCGGCTGTCGACCATAAGACTTGTACAGTGCTCAGCAGTTGGCTCCATCCTCCTTTGTGGCTGTGAGACATGGCCATTGAAAGCGGAAGATATTGAAAGGCTAGCTGTCTTTGATCATAAGTGTCTATGTTCTATCTCCCATGTTAGATGGTATAATATAGTCAGGAATATTGAGGTTGGGCGTCGGTTGAGTGCTAGGTAAGGAGGGGAAATCAATTGATGAGGTTGTACAGTTACATCGATTGAGATGGTTAGGACATGTGTTGCGTATGCCTAGCCATCGCTTTCCTCGACGGGCGATGTTAGCTGACATATGATGGATCAGGTTGGAAAAGATCTAGTGGTGGTCAAACGAAAACATGGCATCAGTCAATGAAATCCACAACAGTTAGTTTAAGCCAGCCAGTCAGGTAGGGAGGTGTAGACTTCCTGGTTGGGGTCATCGGGATGGTAAGAATCAATGGTTGGAGACAATTGGTGACATGGCTCAAAATCGTTCTCAATGAATAGCACGTATGATGCATTCATCCTCTATTACTTGTCATAAGCAATAAATCCCTATCGTTTTTCCATATTACTCCTCTTCTTCCTTCAAACTTGTGTTTGTTATCTCTGTTTGAACCTCTTTTTACTCTCTTCTCTTGCTTAGTGTGGTACAAGGAGGGAGTGTGGCAACTCGAATTGGTGTACTTCTGTGGAAAGTTTTACGTTGAAATCAGTCAGTCAGTCAGTTACATCTCACGGGATTTTCAGTAATTCTTATTCAATGAAAGGATGTTATACTGTGATTTAGTAAATCGATGTTTCTTAAAAGTTGTCGGTGGAAAATGACTGTTTAGTCTCAACTGATTTATCCCTACTTATTCACAGAAAGGATTCATAATTTTTCCATTAGAAGTTTCATTGTTTTACATTCTTGGCTATGTCAGCTAGTATAATGGTCTAGATTGGTTGTTGGTTGAAGGTCCTATTTAATATTTAGGCATATATGCAATATGAAATGATATTAGATTATATGGTTTTCTGAGCTACCATTCTCGTTTGCTCTTCCTAAACGTACGTAGAAAAAGATTTTAATCTATGAAGAATTGTTTGTACGCTTCAACAGATAAAGACACAAATAAGTCTTCGCATCAAAATTTTTGAAACCAACGAGAAAATTTGCCTATTTAAGAAACCTGTGTAAGTAGAAATGTTTTTGAAGAAATCACCAGCGTAACCGCGTACTGTTCAGTTATTTTGTCAACAACAAAAAACATATGAGGTAAGCGGACGAAGGTAATTGGTACTTAACACAATGCAGCCTCATTGAATAAACTGATGCATATTTGGAATTGCTTTAATCCTCATATAGAAAGGAGTAAGGGATTTGAGTCTTGGATATACAGTGTAAGTGTTAGCAGTCAAGTGAATGAACTTCAGTTAAAAGTTTCAGATTCTATCCTTTGTTCATCAGTAACACCTGCAGTTTTGCTGCTTTTGTAGTAACTGGCTAGTTATTATTTCATTCTCGTTCACGTTCTATTTAATAATACTTTTGGGGAGCTTTTCGAGTTTATAGGAGTATAAATTAAGTTTTTTTACTGTATCATGTAATATGCATTGATATTGGTCAAGTGTGTCACGGATACAGGAACGCATGTAGATGTATTTTCTAGTTTTTTTTAGATGAACGGTCGTTCCTGTTAGAAAAGCAGTTATTTCTTGCATGCATTTTGAGACCAGTATAAGCATATCCAGATAAGACGATGTCATGTTCTATTCAGTGAAATTATTTCTTTGTTTATACAAAGCTTTCAGACTAAATATCCATCTTGATGTAAACAAAAGTGTTGAAATAGCATAAATCGGAATCGATTATGACATGTTCTTTATTTCCCTGTCTTGGGAAGTTAGTTAAAACTGTCTGTATAGCTTATTTGTAAAACTGGATTATTTATTAGTGCATTATGTCACTTATTATTATTTTAATATTTTCAGGCAGCTTTCCGTTTCTCTTCCGATCCAATGGACTCAACAGTATTCAATGAATCTTTGTTTCTTTGGGTTATTAAGCATTATCCGAAAGCACAAGTTAATCATGCTGTAGCTCTACTCCTGAAAAATCATATTATTAAACGACCTAAATCGTATGAAAAGAAGGTAAATAATATAAGATAATTATATTAATCAGTATATATCATAGATAGTGACTTTACAAGTAACTTGTAATAAGTTTTATGTTTATTCTTGTATAAATGGAAATCTGAACTGTCTCAAGACCAACTATTACTTCGTGTTTTTGGTCTTTTGATGTTAAGATCAAGAATAACAGCGGGTTGTGTCTCTCCGAACCTCTATGTTTTCGTATGGATGAAAGAGTTTCATGGTGATAATACATATTATCCTGATAGGTTTTAAATGCGGGATACCTAAATATACTAGGATACTTTGTTCATGTAATATTCTTATCACTAATAAATGATGTTAAGTATAATTAAGCATAAGTAATTTGCTATACCAGAAATGATAAAGCTATGCTTCAATGTTATAAACTAGGTAAAATTTCATGAACTGTCAATGCTTGTCATTAATAAGTAGTAAGACAGCACCTGAATGAATGTTTATTCAACAACTACATTGTACTGTCTAATTTTTCCTGAAAACGGGGACGTATCTTAACTTTTAGTTGTGTAATGTTCATTCTGTTTTTTCTCTAATGTTAAACTCCCTCAAGTGTATCGCATTTGAACTACGCTGTTTCAAATTCTAACACTGAATGCGAAATGTGTTTATTCCATTTCAAATCTAACTATCACACATAAATATTCAAAAGAACACTGTCTATTACGTTGCTTAATTCACTGCACTTGTGAGTTGATCTCCTAGGTTGCCTTTGTTTTCACAGTATGTGTAGCTAATTCATTAATTTCAAGTTTAAAATCGGTGCTAACCGATGCCTCATTTTTACAAGCCTTTTGATAGTCCTAATGTTTAGTGGTTACTCTTAAATTATAGGATCTGTGGTATTGGTAATGTCTGTTTTGTCGAATGGTAAATTACTCCGTACACTGAATTGATTTAACTTGTCACTGCGACTCACTGAAATTATGAACACTTTTTTATAAGTGCTTACTTTAAAATCTGGGTCCTGGATGAGTTCCTAAATGCATTCTCCTTTTTTTAAATATTCCCATTTATAATATTAGAACAAGACATATAAGCGAACAAAATTGTTTTCAGTTGGATCTTCTTCAGGCTTTACTCTAATTTACATATATTTATATATGAAATTTTATCCAATGACGGTGATTTTGAGAATCAAATAATAATAATATTAATAATAATAAAAATGTGGTGAATGTTTTGAACGTATTTAATAACGGTGATTATAATTATAACAAAATATTGATAATAAGGTTTATGCAAGTGATAAGAACAACAATGTATATAAGTGTATATGTAGACAATTCAGTAAATAAATTAGATCAAATCTTAAAAGGTGAAGTGGACAGATAATCAGAGTTTAAATAGATATCATAAAAGTACGAAGGAGGTGGAAAATAAGAAAGGGTGGGAGGGTTTTGAATAGAATTCACCTAGGCCAAGGGAGAGACAAAGCTAGAACAAACTTCTTTTGTATACAAAGACTAGGATTGTTCTCTCGAATTCCCATAGCTTCGGCTAGGTGTAAAAGACGGATTCGAATTCCGTTCGAAAGGCTCGATGGAATACGATAGATAACTTTGAAAGCACTATTTTTGTCCACTTGGTGACCGCTATCAATCAAATGAGCCAAAATAGAACTTCGTATGGATTTTATTTGACCTTTTCCGAACCGTGAAGGAAGGTGCTCATCAATACGTTTGTTAAGCTGTCTATTTGTTCGCCTTATATAGCTTTCCCCACAGGAGCAACTAAATTTATAGCAGACATTTTATTCTTCAAATATTTCTGATTAATAATCGTGTTTGTTGACAAGTCAATAATTTTTATCCTAGTTTTTTTCCCTACTAGAATCGCGTGGAGTTTCTGCGTGATGAGCAGTCTGGAACTCTTTTTTACATTGTACACAGAGCACTGTAGTGTTATACTGCATTGTATTATTATTATTATTATGCACGTTTTCCTTTAATTCATATACGCTCCGTAGACGGATCCAGGTTTTCGTGTAGTCAACTCTGTGCGCATTGCTATTAGTCACAGGTAAGCACATTTTATTTCATAGTGTCGATATGGTTATACACATTGTTCTGTACTATGAATATTCTAAATGTTGCTTCGTGATGAACACAATCCAACTGTTGCAAAATTTCAGACAATTTCACTAATGTTGGCTTGGTTTTCCACTTAAGTTCTAAATCACATAAATGCGTTAAAGTGCCTCCTTATTTTTCCAGTAAAATTCATGGTAACTTAAGCTGTTGTTAAATCTAAATCGTACACGAAGTTATGTACAAAAGAAGATTGTAGTGACAGGAATTCATTCATTTTTAGAAGAGTGAATTTCACTACTACTTATTTCTAAGTAGTTCATTACCTTTCTGGTGAAATATTGTTCTCGTGGTGGTGCTTGGGTAAATGCTTGCGGTAATGGACTATGTAAATGGTTTTTAGAGACCGTAACATTTTTGTCCGTAAATAAACCTCCCATTTCTAGAACTGTCACCTTGTATAAATGTGTACAATCAGTGATTGTGACTGATTTAGTGGGCATCAATATTGTTAGTTATTGAACTTTGGTTAGTTTTGTAAACAACATCAAAATTATAATTGTATTATTTAAAGCTGAACAAGTTTATGATGTTCTGTATGATCCTCTGAATACCACTTTTACAAGATAATCAGTGCATTCATTATCAGTAACGATACTTTAAACTACTGTTTCGATTTCGAAACATATACAGAGCCTCTATGTACCATAAAAGAGTGAAAAATATCAATTAAAAGAGGGTATTTTCTGGGATTGTTATAGACTTTCTTTCAGATTACTTAGTAATTTTTTGTTTTATTAATTAATGTAAATCATATTCCTATTCACCCTATATAGATTTTCACGATGGACTCATGGAGAATTCACTACACAAACTAAGTATATTAATGAATCATATTCACTTTGGCTTCATGCTGTTAATCAACTGAATTCTTCTTGTATTGGTAATATGGATTTGATTGGTAGTAATACTGTAATGATAAAGTCTCAGCCAAGCAGAAATAAAGAAAAAGGAGCAGTAGAAGTCAATAAACAATCTCAAAAACTAATAAACAAACATTTATTCAATGATATAACAACTGGTGGTTGTGTAGCATTTTTCTTGGAATTATTATTGTTTTATCCAGTAAGTTTAGCTACTTGGATTTCAGTCGGAATATTTGTCATAGTAGTATTGTCTTACAGTATTAATCTTCTTACCTGGGCAGAAACGTAATATTCTACCTGTTGGCTCTGGATATTAGGGCGCAAAAATAAGCTTCCAATAACCCTCCAATTTTTAACTTTCTTTTGTTATTGAACCAACTGGTGAGATATATAGAAGTTCAGTGTTGAATTGTTAGTAAGGTTCAGAAACCCTATCGACTGGGATGTACACATTATGTCTTGTTAATTCTCAGTCACTGCATCACTGAAGACTAATGCCTTTAGGAAATAAACCTAAGATGGAATCTTACATAGTGATGAACCCATGAATTTATTTACCGTCATATAATAAAAGTTGTCTTTATTCATGAATAGTTGGCGTAGAAGGCTATAGTGTACGGAATTTTCTCTTTCATGAAGTGGAATTTTTTCTTAGCACTTTCAATTGACAAATTGGTAAATGAGAATGGAAAAACTAGTGAACCACATATTTCTAAGAATGAGATGTATGCTTAGACTTGTGGTACAGCAGTAAGTAACTATTGATTCAGTGCGTTATCTGTGAAGTGTTTATTGTTGTAGAATATTTCATGCCATACTTTTGTTGTGATATCGAAAGATGGACCCTTTCATTTATGAATAAGAAACGTTCTATGTTGTTTACATTAGTATGCATTGGCGACGACAACCATCGTGTAATGCAGCTAACTTTCCTATGGCATGATTTTAATTTTAATTTCAGGTTAAAAGTGGTTAATTTACATGTGTACATTTCAAAGGGTTAAATAATCAATAACTATCACTGTCTCTCCTCGAGTTTTAAAAACAGTTGTTCAATAGTTTTTGTTTACTTTTCTGTAGGTTGTACCAAATGTTCATAATTTTTTGTTGTTTGTGTATATGCTCACGTTCCAAATGCTATTTTCTGTCTGATTGGTGAAGTCGGAACCAAAATGATTCGATTATTAAAACACAACTCGATACCGAGATAGATAGTTTATAATCTTAGGTTCTATATGTTACTTCTATTGTAAGACGGATTATTTTCCCCTCATGTTTTCATACAGTAAAGTATTTTCAGTTTGTACTGCCTTCAGAGATGTGCCTCATTATCTTGAGCATTTGATTTTCAGCCAATAGATCCCGATTTGAAATCTCGCTTCACGTACTTCAGTATTGGCGACTGGGTAATATCATCAACCCTCACGCAATGCGGTTTATAGCGCAATACCTGATTACTGACCTTTACTAATTAACTAGACTACTTTTGAGTAAAATACTGATTTGGAATATTACGAGTGTTCTGTGCAATTGTGTTGTTATCCAGATTACTTAGTAATGAAGTCACTCCTGCGGGCATTGTGTAATGAAGTTTTAAATCTGAGAAATCGAAGTAGATAGTTCAGCTTATAACTTATTTCCTTTCTTCCCTGTATTGTATTCAATCAGGATGTCGTGTTATAACAACTCATGATGTGGATTTATTTTTTGTTTACTCAATTTATTTTACATAATTTGATTCATACTTAAAATATTTGTTGTTTTAGCACGTAGATGTTCAGATATCTGTTAAAGTGGAAGATATAATTCTAGTTGGCAGCAATCAAACGTGTGAAGGTAAGTAATGTATTACTTATTTACTAGCCTCCTACTGGGTTACATATTTATCATCTTTAAAAATCTGGACTATATCGACTCCTAGTTTAGAAATAGGAAGTGGTGTTAGAGCGTGTTGACCACTTCATTTTTCTCGGAAGTTAAGTCATCCATTCCCGGCGCGTTGATCACTGAGAAAATCTCAGCACGGAGACATCGCTCGTTTGATATTTGTCTGCCAGCTTACTCCACCCCTGGCGTAGACGTGATATCCGGCTGTCGACCATAAGACTTGTACAGTGCTCAGCAGTTGGCTCCATCCTCCTTTGTGGCTGTGAGACATGGCCATTGAAAGCGGAAGATATTGAAAGGCTAGCTGTCTTTGATCATAAGTGTCTATGTTCTATCTCCCATGTTAGATGGTATAATATAGTCAGGAATATTGAGGTTGGGCGTCGGTTGAGTGCTAGGTAAGGAGGGGAAATCAATTGATGAGGTTGTACAGTTACATCGATTGAGATGGTTAGGACATGTGTTGCGTATGCCTAGCCATCGCTTTCCTCGACGGGCGATGTTAGCTGACATATGATGGATCAGGTTGGAAAAGATCTAGTGGTGGTCAAACGAAAACATGGCATCAGTCAATGAAATCCACAACAGTTAGTTTAAGCCAGCCAGTCAGGTAGGGAGGTGTAGACTTCCTGGTTGGGGTCATCGGGATGGTAAGAATCAATGGTTGGAGACAATTGGTGACATGGCTCAAAATCGTTCTCAATGAATAGCACGTATGATGCATTCATCCTCTATTACTTGTCATAAGCAATAAATCCCTATCGTTTTTCCATATTACTCCTCTTCTTCCTTCAAACTTGTGTTTGTTATCTCTGTTTGAACCTCTTTTTACTCTCTTCTCTTGCTTAGTGTGGTACAAGGAGGGAGTGTGGCAACTCGAATTGGTGTACTTCTGTGGAAAGTTTTAATTTTGTACCAGTCAATCAAATGTCGTAACTTTAGGCATATAAACGCTGCCGTATCCTCCATATATGTTCATTTTCGAGTTATCATGCAGTTTACCTAAAAACTAATATTTACTGCATCAGATTTTCCTCTCTCTGAGTTGTGGACTACTCATTTTTTTGGTGTATTATTTCTTTTTCAACACATATTTCAGATGAAACAGTTGACTTACTCTCATTGCAAGATATTAAGCAGAATTCTACCATGCGACTGAAACCAACAGAAATTCGAAAAGATTTACTATATCGTATGGGTGTGTCTAATGATATATTGAGTGATCCACTATTTGTTGGTGATTATAACTTTATGCGACACTCCCGTTGGTTTGATCATCATCTATCATTTACTGGTGGTTATATCCAAGCTGTCCTGAGCAGTAATGATAACAAAACCATAAGTTGGAGTCCATCCAAGTTGTTCGAGTTATATGGAGATTCACTGAAATCTTCAATTCAATCGGCTAGCAATTCACTAGTCTTTCAGTTACCTGATTTCGAAAGAAATTGTTCAAATGTGAATGAAAATCAATGTAATCTAACACTGGACGTTGATTTGGATATGAAAATAGAAGATAGTATATCCTATCGTCTCGAACATTATATTCAGACTGGCCGTTTCAGTGGTCGTTCTGTCATGGAAATTAAGGTTAGTTTATGTGTTACTTGTAGACGATTCATTTTTATCCCAAAGCTCACGTTTTATTGGCGTTAAAGTAATCCGCGTTGAATATTGCTCATACATATTTTTTAAAATCTCTGGTTTTCTATAATAAAATGATTTTCGATTGTGATGAGTTTATGTTATTTGAATGTTTCCACTGGAATGCCTTTTTCTAATTAAGTGATACAAGTCGCAAAGCACCATTCGGTTATCTATAAAACGCTATAGATTTCTTTAAAAAATTAATTATTAGATTGGATTATGTCTACCGAGTTTTACTAATCTTTTTGTCATTTTGTACAGTGAGAGCTTCTTTCTTCTAATATGCTAATTGCATTGTTACACGATCGGCCAATACTGTGGAGCCCAGTATTATAGTTATCAAAGTGCAGTTTTTGAGAGACTTTGCGCGTCACAGACAGCCTTTCCAACAAGCTGCAAACTTTCATCAACACCTGCCTTCACTCATTACTGAAGATCAGATGGCTAGAAAGGACAAGCAACAAGAAACTCTGGCAAAAAACCAACCGAAAAACTATTGCCCAACAAATACACCTAAATAAATGGAGACAGATTAGACATGTTGAATGATATCACACACAAGGCCCTCGAGTAGGACCTGAATGGGAGACGACATCCAAGGGTAGCATCAAAATAGAAATGTGCCGCTGAAGACATGTTTCACTCGAAACCTAAGGGTATAATAATTATAATGTTTCTACGAACATACGTGTTTTCGATGTTTCATTGGAAATAACGTTTTGATTTGGTTGTTTTCTGTGATCTCATTGTTTTAATTGCGAAGCTATCGCTGACCTTCTAGATAACAGTATAATATCCATTATTCGCTTCTAAATTTCTGAGTTGCTTACTTTTTATTTAATGATCTCTTGTATTATCTCTGAATCCATACTGCTCTCTGTTGCTTATAATAATTTAAGTGTAAGTACTAATTAGTAGATGAATTAATAGGTCATTGTCGAGTGAACAAATAATAATTTTTATCACAGTAAGTGTAGAGTTTAATCTAATTTTTTGATTTATTCATACTAATTTCACACACCATGATTATTTATAGCTTTTTAAAATTTTGGTTTATTATTTCACTATTTATTTACTTTTCAGGAAAATATTGGTGATCGTAAAAGTGTTTTGAGTGCACTAAGGCATTTGTTAGATGATCGTGTGGTAAGTTTCAAAAGTGATTAGTTTTCTGCCAATGCATTTACTTTTTGAAGGTGAACCTTATTGGTATAGACACTTTGACTTTCGATAAATGGAACACAAGTTGATGGATCGTTATAGCTTGCTATGACACAGCAGGTTTTACAGATGGTGGTTGTCGGTTGATGCAAGTTGAAAAATTTAAGCACTACGACATCCCTACTCAATAATTAACACACAGGTATTCTTATACATATTTTTCAAGAAATTATTCGTTAAACACACTGCAGTATAATGTGAAATGAATATACAAACACCTGTAATATTGTTTGACGATCACTGCTTTTCATCCTAATTGATATTATTATTTGGGGTCGGAACTGCGTAGAAGTTCACGCAAAAACCACAATTCTTAAGGTTCCATACCGATACATTCACATCACACTTTTTTCTTACTATTATTTTTTATGTGTTGCGTTGTTTTATGAATTTCAATAAAGGCCGTATCAATGTAATAATATGAGATCTGTAGCCGTTTTGACCGATGTACAAGTTCACATTTGTGTATTTGTTTGAAATCATAGTGGTTTCAAGATATTTGAAGAGATATTGGTAAAGTGGCATTAGTTTTTCATTTTCCACACAATCTTAAGGGAATGAAATGCTCTAGTTTTTCACACTGTTTACCTCCCGCTCCATTACTGATATACCCAGTATTTGTATTCTCGACTGTATGTGCATAATTTCTTGAAATCCTAGTTCGAGTACTTTAGGTAACTAGGTTGTACCACCTATACGATGTACATCCCTCGTCACTCAATTGTCTAGATATCGAAACTTTATTGCTTTACGATTGTAAATGTAAAAAAAGATGGAAGAGAAGTTCGTCGTATTTGTGAAAATATTGTCGAGAGAATATTCTTTTCTTTGGAGTGTTTCGTGTACACGTTTAAGTGATTGTCTTTGTTTAGGTGGTTCTTACTAAACAGATTTTGTGCTTTGTACTCTACCAGACGATAAGTTAGTCTGTGCTTCTAGACAACTTAAAAAATGTATCACCAAAGAATGACACGAGATTAGTACTTTTCCAACAAAACATTGAAAGTTTGTTGTTTCACTTAACCGCTCGTTCGAGCATAATAGTCTAATTGTAAAATTTGTTTTATTTCCTTTATTTCATAATTATTTCAAATGAAAAATTTAGTTTTATTTGTAAAGCAATCAACTTGCACATAAAATAAGAAAATAATACCGAAGAATATATTGTGAAAACGTGCATGCATCATAAATATATCGTCCATGATGAAAGTGATCAGTGAATGGTTAAGATTTCTTTTGCTAAATCATTAAGCATTTGAAAGTCATTCGCATTTTTGTTGAATCGGCTTCATATGCTATATCTCTAGTTATAGATATGCTTCCATTAGTTTATCTTTATGATTATAGTAATAAACTTACTATCATGGCGGTTATTTTATTACTAATAAATTTTTGAAGTATGATTAATTCGGAACCCAATGAGTAGAAATGCGTTAATAAATCTACAAGGCTTTTGTTATATTTCAATTTTGGTAGTTTTATTTAAATTTAGTAAGGATTTATCATTGTTTTTTTATTTAGGTGTTCAATGTCGGCAGCATTCATTCTAGGTTCGTGCATCAGAAACACATACGTTTGTGGCTAGTTCACTTAAAGCCGAATATAAATCTTCATCCAAATGTTAAACAGAATTTGACAGAAATAGTAAAAAGTGAGAAATCTGAATCCTTTCCTCAACCAAAACGACTAAGGTAAGTGTCTGTTACATAGACATGTTATAGACACACAAAATATGGTTGATATTTTATCATTTTCGAATGAGTTTATTGTTGTTTTATTGAAGTGAAAAAAATATTTCGTGATGAAATTAATCACATCCGAAGTCTCACAGTAATCACACATGACTTCATATTGGTTAATTCGATTGGCTAGCTTTGAATTTGACGCGGTTCAAATTAGTTAGTTAACAGTGTTATAGTTTATTATATGCATAATTTACGCCAAAACATAAAACAGATTTTCAGTTTTACTCTATATTTATTGTTATTATGATCCAGATACTATTGACAGTTCAAGTAGTCACTGATTCTTTAAAAGTAAATGGAATTAACGTGATGTATATTGTGACAAACAGCCTAGAAAATATTCACATCTCAGCATAACTACTACACCTAGCACAAGTTGTACGGAAAATGTACATGTGTAATTATCTTGTATTTTCCCCACTAACTTATCTCGTATCTGCTGAAGACAGTAGACACGTACTTCTAAATACTCTACTATACTATGCAAACATCTAATCATTATAGTATGGGAAAGCAGAAGTTACCTATTAAACTGTGAGCTGATTGAACAAATCAAAGCCTGTTCGTTTGTGTTAAATGGCTATTGTAAAAGTTAGGAAGTTTAATGAAGTCATTTGAACTTGATGATACATTGAAATGTAGCTGATCGACATTACAAGTACACTTTACATTATGGAATAAATTGACCCTTTTAGATTTGTAGGAATTCAATTAATTAGTCACTCAGCGACACCATTTTTTTAAAACATTGGAAAATTAAGGAGACTGCAAACCTGTATCGCTGTAGTTTAGCTCTCCTTAGGGTTGTGTATGCATAGTCCTCTAAGAAACCAAACCCCATAATATTCAGACCGCAAAGCAAGCATATTAACCGTCCGGTTATGTAATTTGTTTGTCGTTTCGTGTTGTTTACACTGGCCTCTATTAGTATTCCCTGCTAAAATTCCATATGCAGTCCAATGCTTTTTTTGAAAATTGTATTATTTGGTACTATTTCATTGTGTCGGCTTTTAAAGGAATCACCTTTTTGTTAAGAGTATGTGTTCGATTGCTCACTTCACCGAACATTTTAAATTATTTCTTAAAGGTTAGATTCAACGTTATCAGAGACAGCGGAGAATCAAAATGACCCAAGTTCTCCAGCTACATACTCGTCCAGTATGGATGAAATACCTAAAGGTTATTTCTTTCCACAACCTTGGTTTTCCGAAAGCGGATCACCTAAACCAAGGTTATTTTGTGACATTCTACAAAGTTTATGTGCTAATTTAACTAATCATGGTGGAACCACACTAGCCTTATTTGCTCAGCAACATCAAACTCTATTTGGTCAACAAGCTATCCGTCAATTACTATGCGTAAGTTTATACTCACTAATCAACTTTTTTGATATGTTAGATCTTTAATTTTTTGAAATTTCTGATAATAATAATGTAGAGTAGAAACTAAATGGTGTGGTGATTATTATCAAGAAAGAATAGGAATTTCTCAACGTCCCTGCCCTTTTATGATGTGTTAGTGAGCTATCACATGAACCAAAATATACTGTGTATAGAAAGAAATCAGCAGCCTTTGATTTCTTATTACTAACATAATTTAACCTGAAAATATGGAGTGATTTTGAAATCACTTCCAAATTCTGGACGTTTGCTACTAAGTGACATTCGTTAATGACTGTTATCCTGTACTAATTGTGTTTCACTTCAAATATTAATTTAAAATTTAATGTAATCTATGGTTGATGTTTACCGGTTTAACAACTAAACCTTGTCTGTCTGTTTTCGACATAGAACTTTGCATTGATGTGCGGCAGTCGCCACACCCCATGTAGCACACAAAGAAAGAGAAGAAAGTAGAAGAAATGCATAATATAGACAGTAAACAGAGGTGTGAGACAAAGGAATAGTAATAATGGAGAACAAAACAGTTTCATTGGAAATCATAAGTCACAAGGAATGGATGCATCTGCGCCAGCCATTGAGAACGATTTTGAGCCATGTCACCAATTGTTTCCAACCATTGGTTTTTACCGTCCCGAGGACCCCAACCAGGAAGTCTATACCTTCCTATGTGGCTTAGACTAACTTGTGGATTTCATTGGCTGGTGCCATGTTTTCGTTTGACCGCCGCTAGCTCTTTTCCAGCCTGGCCCTGTATCAGCTAACATTGCCCACTGTCGAGGAAGGCGATGACTAGGCATACGTAGCACATGTCCTAACCATCTCAGTCGATATAATTTCACAGTTTCGTCGATTGATTTCCCAGCCTTACCTAGCACTCGACGCCTAACCTCAATATTGCTCACCTTATTATACCACTTCACGCGGGAGATAGAACGCAGGTACCTATGATCGAAGACAGCTAATCTTTTCATGTCTTCTGCTCTCAATGGCCAGGTTTCACAGCCATAAAGGAGGACGGAGAGGACTGTTGAGCAGTACGCCCAATCTTTGGTCGATAGTCAGATATCGTGTCTACGCCAGAGACGGTGTAAACTGGCATATGCGAAACTAGCCCTCTGTATTCGTGCTGAGATTTCGTCGGAGATCAACCCGTTGGGGCTGATGGTACTTCCGAAGTAAGGGAAGCGGTCAACGTGCTCTACCACTTCACTTCCTTTTTCTAATCTAGGGGTCGGTGAAGTCCAATCCTGCAGCATCATCTTACATTTTACAGGGGCGAATCGCATGCCAAACATTCGTAGATTGTTGCTCAAGGTGTTCAGTAGACTCTTCATTTTATCAGCGTCCTCGCCTAGAAAAACCAAATCGTCAGCATATTCTAAGTCGACGAGATTATTCCCTGGTAGCAAGTCAATCCCTGAGTCGCTGAAGTCAGCGGTTAGGGTTAAGTCCATTAGTACGTCTATGGTGAAGTTGAATAGGAATGGGGATAATGGGCATCCATGACGGACACCACTAGTCGTCACCACTTCAGATGACAACTGGCCATAAGTCCTCACCTGGCTGCATGAGTACGAGTAGAGTGCCTTAATCAGTGCAATGTATTTTCTCGGCATTCCCTTTACAGCCAAGCATCGCCAGAGAACCTCTCGGTCGACAGAATCGAATACCGCCTTTAGGTCAAGAAATATTATGATTTTCGGTCGTCGGTAGGAATGCCTATGTTCTAGAATCTGTCGAAGGGTGAAGATATGATCAATACACTCTCTTCCTGGTCTAAATCCTGCCTGGTTTTCTCGTGTTCGTGCCTCCCGAGCACCACTTAGTCTACGCAGTATTATTCAGCCTAGGATTTTAGATACTATATTAGTCAAGCTAATCCCTCTGTGATTATCACAAGAAGACTTGTCTCCCTTCTTGTATATCGGGATGATCAGTGACTTACACCAACCCGATGGGACTTCCTCTGATTCCCAGACGCTGCCTAGAACCTCAGTTAACGCAGACAGTAAACTGTCTCCACCGTACTTAAATACCTCTGGAGTCATTCCAGCAGGTCCCGCTGCTTTGCCTTGTTTCAGATTAGTGACAGCTTTAGTAACCTCGGTTAAGGACGGAAGACCTGTGTCTATATCCCATTCAGGGAGGTGTCGGATGTTCGGCAGGTTGAGCGTGGCTGTAGGCCAATTAAACTGCTCCTCATAGTGTTCTTTCCAGCGTTCCAGTCGTCTATCCTGGGAGTTAATTATGGTGCCATTTTTCTCCGAGATTGTTTCGCTTATCATTTGCCTTTTGCCACCTGTTTCCCTGATAAGCCGGAATAGTTGTCTGGTGTTACTAATCGCCGATGCCTTTTCCATCTCTTTCGCTTTTGTGGCCCACCACTGTTCACGGTCGTTGCGAAGACTTCTTGTTAGTTTGCGTCTGAGTAGCTTTCCCCCTCATCATAATCGAGGGTGACAGGAATCAGTCTTCTTGCGTCAATCAGTTCGGATGAGGCGGTAGAGATCCAAACTAAACAGACTTCATTTCAATGCTGCTCATGGAAGTGGAGATGCAGCCTGCTGGATACAAAGTCGAGAAGGGGAGCAGATGTTGGCTCAGATCATCATCTAGTTTAACGATTCTTCATGGTGAAGCTGGAATCCTTCAGAACAAATGGAGACAGGCTACTGCAATTCAGGTTAAACATTCAGGAACTGAAGGACAAAACTACAAGGCATACCTTCACTACAAACAAGACCAGAGCAAAGTCAGAGACACTACATGGTATCATTGTGGAAACCTGCGTTGGAGAATATAGCAAATCTTTGAAGCCGATGTTCATGGAAACGTGCACAACTGTTCTAGGAAGAAAGAAGAGACAAGACAAGGAATGGCTCTCAACGGACACCTACCTGAGAACTAATAGAAGAGAGGAGAGAAGCATGGTGAAAAAGAGGATGACTCAATGTAAATATAGGCAACAGAAGGAGGAGCTGAGTGAAGAAGAGTGCTGGGAAAGACAAAAGACAATTCTACGAGACACTCGCAACTGAAGCAGAAAAGGCTGGTCGCAGGTAAAAGAGACCTAAGGACATTATATCAAATAACCAGGTCTTTATCCATAATGAGATCAAACTAAATCATGAAACCAATAAAGGGTGCCTGAGGGAACCTGATTACCAAGGTGTAGAAAGCACTGAAAACTAACTCAGAGACGACAGTGTCCTCATGACAATGTTGCAAAACGTTTGGATGGAAGGAAAGCTACCCACTGATTGTAAGAAAGCCTAAATTATCAGACTACCAAAGAAGGGCGACCTTGTTAGGCATCTGCATGAACTGGCGTGGAGTCATTCTCTTGCATACACCAAGCAAAATACTAAGTCCTGTCATCCTGGAGACAATGAAAGATGCACTGGGTGCTGAACTCCGCCAACCGGAACAAGCTGGATTCAGGAAAGGCAAATCATGTGCTGATCAAATCGCAACTCGATGCATCATCATCGAACAAAGCAAAGAATGCCAGTCAAAGCTCTACCTCAACTTCATCGACTTCGACAAGGGCTTTGACAGACAGTATTGACTGAGAAGTAATTTGGGAACTAATTCAATACTATGGCCTACCTCAATTCATCATCGACTTCATTCAAAAGCTACGTGACAGTCGGGTAATCCACAACGGAAACTCAGTGAGGTGTTTGAAGTGAAGACAGGAGTAAGTCAAGCCTGCCAATAACCATCGATGATATTCCTAACTGTAGTGGACTGGATTATGAACCAGATTGTAGGGAATACACGAATACACTGGACCGATGAGAAGACTCTAGAAGATCTGGATTTCGCGCGTGGATGATTTATGTCGAATCTCACACAGACTCAAAGATGTACAGGCGAAAAGCAACAAACTAGCTAAAGAGACTGGCGGTGAAGACAGGACTGCAGGTGAACATAGGGAAGACGGGGATGATGAAGATAAGCAACCAACAACCAGCATCAATCACCATCAACAGGGGAGATTTAACAGAGGTTATTTCCTTCACTTATCTGGGAAACATCGTTTCAACTACAGGTTGAACTAATAAAGATGTCAAAATCGGAAAGGCAAGATACACCTTCATCAACCTGAAACCAGTCCGGAAATCTTCCGCAGTCAGCATAAAGATTCATATTCGCATTTTCAACACCAATATGAAGTCGGTCCTTCTATACGGCGTATCACGAAAGGGATTTCCAACAGGTTGCAGACTTTCATCAACCACTTCTCTGGCTGGCTCCATACTGAAGATCACATGACCGGTCGGTCGGCCAAGAAGAATTAGCAACAAGAAACTCTGGCTGGGAACAATTTAACCAAGAGCCAATTGCTCAACAAATATCCAGGAGAAAGTGGAGATGGATAGCGCATACGTTGAGGAGGCTGTCGAATGATATCGCGAACATTGAAGGCTATCGTTCGAGTGGAACCCAAATAGGAAGCGACGAGTGGGTCGTCGGTGCAAGGGTGACATGGAGGAGATCGTGGGAGAAGGAGATGAGATATTATGGACAGTCGTGGGACGAGCTAAAGAGTACCGCAGAGAATACGACAAAGTGGAGACGTGTTGTTGAAGCCTTGCGTTTCACTCGGAACCCATGGAAATAATAATTATAATAAATAAATGTTGGCAAAATCGTGTCTGTAGGGTGAATTTATTGTGCAATAAACTTTTTTACCTTGTTTGTAATGAAGAAATATTTCGTTGTTATATTTCTGAAATGTGATAACTTCCTGTCACTGTTGTTATTTATTGTACCTCAGTTCCTGCGTGACATAGGAGCAATTCGTATGGTGCGCATAGTAGCCAACTCAAAGTCATGCTTATTTTCAGATCCAGTGACATATTCTATTTCAGGTTAGTTGTGCTCTTCCTAGATTAATGTGCTTATATCTTATTCCTTAATTTTTGCTTATAAATATCAGAATATCACCGATGAACTGTATTCTTCTCTGCATGTAAAGATAATGTGATAGAAGTCAGTAAATCGTGTTCAAGATTCCACGACAAATATTCTAGTTTAGTAATTTCCACTAAATTTTATTGATATCGGTATTTGGTGCGTATTTTGAACTTGTCACTATGTATTTTGCAAGTTGTGTGATTGAACCCATAAGAAACCATTTGAAGCTAATGGAATGATAACTAATACTGAAATATATTTTGTTTTAATAAGTTACATGTGTTCATGTACCAAACGAAATATAGCGAAACAGTATAAGGTGCCTACAAGTAGATTAATTAGTATGAAGTACCGTTTTCATTAATTTATTATTAATGTTTGTGTATGCTCATATTTAAACAAACGAAAAGACAGTTTATAACCAGAATATTCTGTTTAATGCCTTAAAAGTTTGCAAATCTACATAGTTTTATGCATATAATAATTATAACCGACAAAATTATAACGGTGCGTAAAAGTTGCAGTTAATCTGTGACCAATTAGTGTGTATGGATATTGTAATTCATACTCACTTCAGTATTATCATTATTTGTATTCTTTTTCTAATCATATATAAAACGGTACACAAGTTTCAGTTAATTATGAAAAGTTAACTTTCCCTGTCTCATTTGATTTCATTGGATGAATTTATTATATTCACTAACCTATTCGTTTCTTTTTCGAAAGAGGTAATTGAAATAATGGGGAAGATTTTTAGATCAGGTGGATGACATTAAATTAGTTGTGCTATCTGAGCTGGTTAATTTAATTGCGATGCTTTTGTCGTCCTTCTAGACATCTTCAGTGCAGGTTTCAGTATAAAGGGGACTAATTTAAATTCCGCATGAATGATGTTAGTGTATCTCCTGGTAACCACTGTCGTGACTGGTTATTAATTTACGTCTCTATTGATCATTTTTATTGACTTTAAATTCGAAATTCCTTGACATGTGATTTACTTTTTTTAATAGTTGGTTTGTAAGGATTAGATTTGTTTTTCCGAGTTGACCACGGATTGATGCCAGTTAGAGAATAATTGAAAACCAGGGAGTACTGGACAGCTGTTTCATCTTAGTTTTGGCGTACTGCCTATTAACTTTTTATTTGTTGTAGCACACATGTGTTGAGGAGAATGAAGGAAAAGTTCCCACTAACCGTCTTCAAAAAGAATGGATATCCTTACAATTTCATCAAAAAATGTTTAAACTTGAGTCAAAACACCAACAACAAGCTAACATCAAAAACCACAAGAAAAGTCATCTTATCGTATATAAAACATATGTACGAAATAACAACTGGAATATTAAGATTGTTTGAAATAGATATAGCACACAAGTCAGCACAACCACTTCATTCGACATTGTGCGAACCGAAAGATCCAACAGAAAAAGAAGACAAAGTCTATACCATTTACAAAATAAACTGTATGAACTGCAATAAACACTACATCGGTCAAAATGGGCTTCCTCTTTGGATTCGAATCCAAGAACACAAATTAGTTGTAAAATGGTACGATATATTCTTTCGCATCAGTGTATGTGGATAATTATGGACACCAATTTGATTGGGATAATGTAGAAATTTTAAATATAGGAAACACCAGAAGTGCTGGGGAATTCCAGGAAGCCTGGTACTCAAGTGAATTAGCAATTAACAAACACAGTATAGACCAAATTTATCAGCTAATAAAAAGTAAATTGCATGACAACAAAATTCGAATTTAAAGTCAATAAAAATGATCAATAGAGACGTAAATTAATAACCAGTCACGACAGTGGTTACCAGGAGATACACTAACATCATTCATGCGGAATTTAAATAAGTCCACTTTATACTGAAACCTGCACTGAAGATGTCTAGAAGGACGACAAAAGCATCGCAATTAAATTAACCAGCTCAGAGAACACAACTAATTGAAGAAGAGTTTATTTTGCGCTTTACTCTTTTTAGGAGGTCAACAAGTGAATGATATCTATAAGACTTCATACTTTGCATATTTGTCATCTCTAGGTGGTACTTTCAAAATATTTGACTTTTTAAACAAGCATTTCATTCACATTGTGGAATACATTTCGTACTAGTAGCCACTAACGCTAATATTTCATCTGCAGCTTTTCTTGTATAGAAAAACATAAGCGAGAAAACATCTGTTGCCTGTAAAATCTACTGGTTTGATAAGTCAGTAGATTACTGACAATATGTATATAGGTACAATCCAAAATATATTAAAAGTATTACTGTAGTATACAAAAAATATGCTCCACACCTTTTTTCGTGAGGACCAAAGTAATTAGAATTTAGTCTAAACTAGACATTCAGTGATCATAAGGTTATAACTTAGTCAACGTTAGAATTCATCGATAAAGTGTTTGGGTACCCAACGCGATCATGTAAATGAATTAAATTTCTGTCACTTGTCTACTCTTCAGTAACACTGCATTTGTTTTTTGTATTTATCCTCTTGCTATATTTATTTTTAGATGATATCCTGTTAGCATCACCTGAAGAGTTAACATTGATCCCTGAACCGAATTATGTGACAATTATTGGTACATTTACAGATCTTTATATACGACACAACAGCATTACAACTGACAATGAAACTAGTAACAACCCTCAATCGGTATAGTATTCAGAAAGAGATTTTGATATACATGAACAAAAACTATGCGTAAACACATGTACATTATTTGAAGTGACTTTGCATTTACTCATGTAACTGAACAATGTAAATAGTTTTCTTTTTGTATTTACAGAAAACGATAGTTTATATTCCTTAAAGCATATACCTTATCTGTCTTAACACCATTAACGAATAATTTGAATGTATAGTTTTTTACTGTGCTGGAATTGATATTTCATGTATTTCTGTTAGATCTTAGTCTCTAGCTGTTAGTGTCTGGCTCTTATTTCCTTCATACTTTGGCATTTTAACATATTTCCTAAAGGGTACTGCTTCCATGAATTGTTTTGCACATTCAACCACGATATATTTATAATCTAACTTGCTGCAAACTGAGTTTCTATTTTCGTTCCCCTTTTTGGTCCACGCTAACTTTTAGTGACTTTTTTTGTCAGAAGTATTTGTGAACTACTTTGTAAATAAATTCATTATATTTGTGTAGTGTTACGTAATATCAAGAATAATGATGTGGTCCATTCACTCCTTGAGCTGCGAGTGGAAAATAGATCCTCAGAGGCACACTTTTGTTACACTCAGTTGTTTATCTTCATTTCGACCTGGCGCCATGACTACCCACAAACTTCCATTTTCTCTTTACATGATCTTCATGTCACATGTAGACGTCCAACTTATCGCTTCCCATTCCAGTTTTAGTGGCGTGTGATGTCACTTGACGGTCTCCTCAGCACACATCCAATCCACCTCCTTCGTATCTGTTAAACAATAGGTTCCTAGCTGGTCTTCTGCCTTCTAGAATTCCTTATTACTTATTCTTCCTGGTCATCTAATTTTCAGTATCGAGCGAAAGCAACTGTTGTTAAAATTTGGCAGCCTGTTGGGAATGCTTTTCGTAACGTGTACGCCGAGTCTGTGAACCATATAAAAGCACTGACTTGATCATAACATTAAAAAGTTGACTTTTATTCCCTGTGCTAAGACGTGTAGGGATCCAGACTGATTTCAGTGTAATAAACAAATGTTTACCTTATGTCGTCATTGCGGATTGCAACGAGAAACTAGTTTATTTTTTCTGTGCCTTGACTTTTTTCATGGGTATAGTTTCTAACCGCGCGCAACCTTACCTCTTTTGCGGGTTTAGGGTGAAACCTCATGATATAGATTTCGGCTTTATGAGGGCTCAATTGTAGTTAAATAAATAGATATCGACTTCTGATAAAGGACGTGCTGACGTAGAACCTTTTCTTAAGTGGAGTCGTTCTAGCACTTTGGAGACCAAGGAACCAATATATCCAATGATACAAAACACGTGCCATGTCAGATGAGATAATCCAGTAACTTCACCTATCTTTGAGGATCAATGATTTGCAATAGCGTGAATTCATGATTTTGAATGATGCAGTATTTGATTGGAAAGCAATTTCTCTAAATTTGTCACTCCATTGTTTAGAGTTTCTTTATATATTTGTTGAAATATTATTGTGGATCAAGCCGCAAACAAAAAAACCTAATGACACTACATCAGATAACCAGGTACCTAACCGAGAAGAGATCAACTAAAATGATGAAACCAATAAAGGGTGTCCGAGGGAACCTGATTACCAAGGAGTAGAAACAAATAAAACAATGGTCTGATCACTTTGAAGGACTCTTGAATCGATCATCACCTGAAACTTGCTCAGAAGTACCAGCAAATGCACGCACAGTACTTTCTGCCAATGGACACCAATCCTCCGACGAAAGCAGAAGTCTTGAATGCCATGAAGCTAGTGGAGTTCGGGAAGGCAGCAGGACCAGACAAAATTCCCCTTGAAGCACTGAAAACTAACTCAGAGACGACAGTGTCCTCATGACAATGCTGCAAAACGTTTGGATGGAAGGAAAGCTACCCACTGATTGTAAGAAAGCCTAAATTATCAGACTACCAAAGAAGGGCGACCTTGTTAGGCATCTGCATGAACTGGCGTGGAGTCATTCTCTTGCATACACCAAGCAAAATACTAAGTCCTGTCATCCTGGAGACAATGAAAGATGCACTGGGTGCTGAACTCCGCCAACCGGAACAAGCTGGATTCAGGAAAGGCAAATCATGTGCTGATCAAATCGCAACTCGATGCATCATCATCGAACAAAGCAAAGAATGCCAGTCAAAGCTCTACCTCAACTTCATCGACTTCGACAAGGGCTTTGACAGACAGTATTGACTGAGAAGTAATTTGGGAACTAATTCAATACTATGGCCTACCTCAATTCATCATCGACTTCATTCAAAAGCTACGTGACAGTCGGGTAATCCACAACGGAAACTCAGTGAGGTGTTTGAAGTGAAGACAGGAGTAAGTCAAGCCTGCCAATAACCATCGATGATATTCCTAACTGTAGTGGACTGGATTATGAACCAGATTGTAGGGAATACACGAATACACTGGACCGATGAGAAGACTCTAGAAGATCTGGATTTCGCGCGTGGATGATTTATGTCGAATCTCACACAGACTCAAAGATGTACAGGCGAAAAGCAACAAACTAGCTAAAGAGACTGGCGGTGAAGACAGGACTGCAGGTGAACATAGGGAAGACGGGGATGATGAAGATAAGCAACCAACAACCAGCATCAATCACCATCAACAGGGGAGATTTAACAGAGGTTATTTCCTTCACTTATCTGGGAAACATCGTTTCAACTACAGGTTGAACTAATAAAGATGTCAAAATCGGAAAGGCAAGATACACCTTCATCAACCTGAAACCAGTCCGGAAATCTTCCGCAGTCAGCATAAAGATTCATATTCGCATTTTCAACACCAATATGAAGTCGGTCCTTCTATACGGCGTATCACGAAAAGGATTTCCAACAGGTTGCAGACTTTCATCAACCACTTCTCTGGCTGGCTCCATACTGAAGATCACATGACCGGTCGGTCGGCCAAGAAGAATTAGCAACAAGAAACTCTGGCTGGGAACAATTTAACCAAGAGCCAATTGCTCAACAAATATCCAGGAGAAAGTGGAGATGGATAGCCTCATGTAACTGCATATAGCTGAGATTTTTACTAGATTCCGTATCATGTTAGGGTTTCCCAACCTAGATTTTACCAGATTTAAGTGCTCCGCTAATCTAACTAACGCCGTCCTACTACTCTAACCCATGTATTTGACCTCAAATATTGGATATTATTAGACAAACTAAATTATTTTGCTTATTAGGTTGCACAGGGTACAATAACCGACATAATTCGCGTATAAGTAACTCTGTGAGTTTGGATGTCACTTTTATTTTTGCATTATTAAGAATCCTATGCAAGATTTCAGAAGTTCCCTCTTGGTACGGAACCATTACTGATGCTTTAAATTTCCTATTTTTGGTGCTGTGCATGTTCGTCGTGCATTTCCTGTTTACTGAACCTGATGACGAATTTATCAAAGAGAATATTCTTTGTTCATTAATCAGCGTTTTAGATTTCATTATCATTAATTTTATTTAAAGAATTTCCTATGTACTTCCTGATTATTTCATCGGTAATTTTTAATAATAAAGCTTTATTTCAAACAATATGCGAACAAATGGTATAAAACTTTTTGGCGAATTTAGTTACAAAATACTTTTGGATTCATATAGGATTTACTTGTAAAGTAACAATCTAAAGTACATCTTCATTTCGTCGAAGAATTAAACAGCGTTTATTTAGGAGCAAGTTAAATCAGCGCTCAAGTTCATATTTAGGCCATTTGATATAACTGGACGATTAAAAGAATAGTAAATCCAAATGAAATTAGGCGTTTTCGTGGAAAGCAATTTCGGTAGCTCAGTGATTTAAGCAGGCCGCCTTAATTTTAAAAGGTTCTGTTGCATATCTTTCAGCTGTAGTGATAACAAATTGAAGTTACGTCACCCAGTAAATATTACTTACAGGTACTATATATTCAATATGAAACCAGACAAACTTCGCAATATTGATGTATATTTGCTTGTTACAATCATGAATTGCAAGGATTCTAAATGGAATTTTAAATTAACATTTTCATTCATTTTGTACAAGGGGAAACAGACAACAATCACTAAATGAAAACTCAGATTCACTGGCTTATTTAAATGAAGAAAAAACATTGTTGCTTGTTGTCGTTGCTATTTGGATCAAAATATTTCCATAGCTGTGTCTAGATTATAAGTCTGACGTGAAGTGCAGTTGCGCTATTTGTGATATTTAAAGTCACAAAAATTAATACAAAATCCTGTCGTCTGCCTGTATTTTGAATGGACAACACACAAAACTCTCATTAGGCATTTATTTCACTCAGTCAGGAAAAGTTCATTTCAGACAACCATATGTATTGAATGAACAGAACATCCGATTCATCATGGCATATAAAATACACTTTTTTCTGAAATTATATTGATCAGTGATACCCTGATTCCTGCTACATTTCTCTTAAAATATTTCTTAGTATGTAAAGATTATCTATAAAACAAACATTATATGCTTTCATTTCATTCCATCACAATTCATTATTTCTCCCAAAGATCACTGACCTTTCATTCTTTTCAATTCAACTAAATTAAAACTGCAATTCTACCTTTCTATAGTTTGGTTGGTAAGGGTTAGTTTTGTTTTTACTAGTTGATGACTGATTGATATCAGTTAGAGAACCATTGAAAACCAGGGAGTACTGGACAGCTGTTTCATCCTAGTTTGGAAATCATCGGAAATACGCACTCACTGGGTTTCGAACCCAGGACCTACAGGTGACAAGGCAAGCTAAATCACGAATTAGTAGAAGTTAGAATTCATGAGCCATTGAATCGGGTCCCAGTGGCTGAATGGTATACGAGCTTGCCTTGTAACCAGAAGGTTCTGAGTTCGAAACCCAGTAGGTGGCTACTGCCGATGATTCCCATACTAGGATGAAACAGCTGTCCAGTACTCCCCTGTTTTCAACGGTTCTCTGACTGATCTCATTCTTTGATCAACTTGTAAAAATTCTACCTTTTTATAAAAATTTAAAGCAGTAATACAAAAGTTACAAATACTGTTTCAAAAAAAGAGTATATGTGAATAAACAGAGAGTTGTAGATGCGCAGGTAAAGGAGACCTCAGAACATCATATCAGATAACCAGGTCTCTCTCCGCGAGGAGATCAACACACATTAAACCAATTAGAGATAATCAAACGAACCTAATAACCAGAAAGAAGAAGCAAGAAAAACAATCAGCCGATTGCTTTCAAGGACTCTTGAATCGATCATCACCTGCAACTTGCTCAGAAGTACCAGCAAATGCATGCACAGTACTTTCTGCCAATGGACACCAATCCTCCGACGAAAGCAGAAGTCTTGAATGCCATGAAGCTAGTGGAGTTCGGGAAGGCAGCAGGACCAGACGAAATTCCCCTTGAAGCACTGAAAACTAACTCAGAGACGACAGTGTCCTCATGACAATGTTGCAAAACGTTTGGATGGAAGGAAAGCTACCCACTGATTGTAAGAAAGCCTAAATTATCAGACTACCAAAGAAGGGCGACCTTGTTAGGCATCTGCATGAACTGGCGTGGAGTCATTCTCTTGCATACACCAAGCAAAATACTAAGTCCTGTCATCCTGGAGACAATGAAAGATGCACTGGGTGCTGAACTCCGCCAACCGGAACAAGCTGGATTCAGGAAAGGCAAATCATGTGCTGATCAAATCGCAACTCGATGCATCATCATCGAACAAAGCAAAGAATGCCAGTCAAAGCTCTACCTCAACTTCATCGACTTCGACAAGGGCTTTGACAGACAGTATTGACTGAGAAGTAATTTGGGAACTAATTCAATACTATGGCCTACCTCAATTCATCATCGACTTCATTCAAAAGCTACGTGACAGTCGGGTAATCCACAACGGAAACTCAGTGAGGTGTTTGAAGTGAAGACAGGAGTAAGTCAAGCCTGCCAATAACCATCGATGATATTCCTAACTGTAGTGGACTGGATTATGAACCAGATTGTAGGGAATACACGAATACACTGGACCGATGAGAAGACTCTAGAAGATCTGGATTTCGCGCGTGGATGATTTATGTCGAATCTCACACAGACTCAAAGATGTACAGGCGAAAAGCAACAAACTAGCTAAAGAGACTGGCGGTGAAGGCAGGACTGCAGGTGAACATAGGGAAGACGGGGATGATGAAGATAAGCAACCAACAACCAGCATCAATCACCATCAACAGGGGAGATTTAACAGAGGTTATTTCCTTCACTTATCTGGGAAACATCGTTTCAACTACAGGTTGAACTAATAAAGATGTCAAAATCGGAAAGGCAAGATACACCTTCATCAACCTGAAACCAGTCCGGAAATCTTCCGCAGTCAGCATAAAGATTCATATTCGCATTTTCAACACCAATATGAAGTCGGTCCTTCTATACGGCGTATCACGAAAGGGATTTCCAACAGGTTGCAGACTTTCATCAACCACTTCTCTGGCTGGCTCCATACTGAAGATCACATGACCGGTCGGTCGGCCAAGAAGAATTAGCAACAAGAAACTCTGGCTGGGAACAAACCAACCAAGAGCCAATTGCTCAACAAATATCCAGGAGAAAGTGGAGATGGATAGCGCATACGTTGAGGAGGCTGTCGAATGATATCGCGAACATTGAAGGCTATCGTTCGAGTGGAACCCAAATAGGAAGCGACGAGTGGGTCGTCGGTGCAAGGGTGACATGGAGGAGATCGTGGGAGAAGGAGATGAGATATTATGGACAGTCGTGGGACGAGCTAAAGAGTACCGCAGAGAATACGACAAAGTGGAGACGTGTTGTTGAAGCCTTGCGTTTCACTCGGAACCCATGGAAATAATAATTATAATTAATAAATATTTGTAAAATCGTGAATTCATTGTGCAATTAACTTGTAACCACCTCTGAATTTTTATGATGTCATTGAGAGGACAGGTAACTTAGCCGATTTTGATTTGAGGATCCGCTAACATAAACTTCACTGAACCTAGTAAGACATGGGTGGATAAATGCAGCCAAAGTACTACAGTTTAGGAACGCGATCGTACGAAAAATTCAGAGCTTTTAATTTTTCTGTCATTAGTACTTACACTATGTGATACGTGTAATTAGCCAGTTAACCGTTGGTTGTTTCACATGGGACTGCTAGTTTGTCATTTTGTCCTAAATGAAATACATTTACCTTTATATTACTGCTGTGTGCTTTATTTAAAAGACACTTCTAAAATTTGTGCATGTGAAATTATCACTTGATAGATGATCGAAAGCTATTTTGTTTGACGTTTGTACAGTTCATCAATACTGTCCAAATCCATATCTGTCTATTTTTTCTTCATTTGCATGCTTATTTATTTGTACACTATATGTTTTCAACAAAAATGACTTTAATTTGACAATTTCTACAAGTTTGACAAGAATTATTATAGAAACAATGAAGACATAATGAAAAACCTTCAATATTTCAAAGATATTTTAACGTGATGAGAAATGGTTAATATTCACCATAGTAGTGAAGTATAATTTTCTTTTGGCAAATAGTTCTCACCCTTGGAAAATATATGTAGGCACACAATTCCTGAGGAGGGCTAGATATCTAAGCCTTCGTTAGAATATTCGGATGTCGAGTGTTTGCTTGCACGTTAATACCTTTAGGGCTTGAACTTTATATATATATATATATATATATATATATATATATATATATATTGAGACAGACTCACTTTATCTAAAAACTACTTTTCGTCGTTTCACCATTTTATGAACATTTCATTAAAAAATTCTCCATATTCTGATTTAAAAATACTACCACGGTTACTATCTGCGAATCTACTTTGCATAATGAGCTGTCCCTGTTAAGAATACGTTAAATTTTCATATGGATTGAGACTACACTTTCAACCTCTTGTAATTATCTTTTAAAGTCAAGCAGTATGCTAATTAAAAATGAGCGAATCATTTGTTTATAGTAAATGACGTTTATACAAAAAAAGAATAAATCTTTCAGGGATTAGGAAAAAATTTGATTTATTTAATGCCCTAAATGGAGGACAAACAATTGGTTCAAGTTTAAAAGTGATAAGTAATTCTGTTTTGACGACACTTTAAAATACTTTTGAAAGACAGTAGAATATTCTTGTTCAGTCATACTTTCGCAACTGTCCTATTTTCTTCCACAGACATTACTTATCCCATGAAGTTTAGTAGCCTGATTCCTCATCAACCCTAGTGCTAATGGCGTTTTTCTGTGATGACATCTGACTAGAAAACTATCTGAAACTATATCAACCGTGGGAGAATTCTCAGTACACGGACACTATTATTATTATTATTATAATTATTATTACTATTAAAATGCTATTAAGACAACTTGACTATGAAGGTAAGAAAAACTTATACTCAACTTGTCAGATTCTGTTTTTGAATTTGTTTGTAACTAGGTCACATTGTTCAAGATAAAAATTTCCAACTTGTTGGTACGTTTTAAATGAATATTGATCATCACTTGGGTGAATTTGTTCTCAAACATTCGACAGTGAATAAAAGTTGCTTGTGCAATTGAAGTTTTACTCATATAAACTGTATCTAATTAAAACAGATGTTACCAAATCTCTCACCAATAGTCTGTTTTTAACTAATTCAAAAGAATAAAATTGAAATGTCTAATGTATATTAATTAAGTCAAAAACCTGTAATCAGTCATATCTTTTGAAATTACCTCAATTCAAACAAATTATGATTGTTTTAGTCACAACTTATACATTTCGCATGAAAAGCAGTCAATCTAACTTAGAAAACCTAATGAATTAAACATTTTAAAACTTTAGGACTTAGAAATCAATCTAAATACTGACTGATCCCAAGGAAATAAAGTGTATGATTCTGTATACATATAATAGCACACTGAATGCTACAGATAGTATTGATCGGTCGGTCGGTCGGCTTTCGACATAGAACTTTGCACATATGTGCAGCAGTTCAATTCGCCACACTCCATGCAGCACACAAAGAAAGAGAAGAAAGTAGAAGAAATGCATAATATAGACAGTAAACAGAGGTGTGAGACAAAGGAATAGTAATAACGGAGAACAAAACAGTTTCATTGGAAATCATAAGTCACAAGGAATGGATGCATCTGCGCCAGCCATTGAGAACGATTTTGAGCCATGTCACCAATTGTTTCCAACCAATGGTTTTTACCGTCCCGAGGACCCCAACCAGGAAGTCTATACCTTCCTATGTGGCTTAGACTAACTTGTGGATTTCATTGACTGGTGCCATGTTTTCGTTTGACCGCCGCTAGCTCTTTTCCAGCCTGGCCCTGTATCAGCTAACATTGCCCACTGTTGAGGAAGGCGATGACTAGGCATACGTAGCACATGTCCTAACCATCTCAGTCGATATAATTTCACAGTTTCGTCGATTGATTTCCCAGCCTTACCTAGCACTCGACGCCTAACCTCAATATTGCTCACCTTATTATACCACTTCACGCGGGAGATAGAACGCAGGTACCTATGATCGAAGACAGCTAATCTTTTCATGTCTTCTGCTCTCAATGGCCAGGTTTCACAGCCATAAAGGAGGACGGAGAGGACTGTTGAGCAGTACGCCCAATCTTTGGTCGATAGTCAGATATCGTGTCTACGCCAGAGACGGTGTAAACTGGCATATGCGAAACTAGCCCTCTGTATTCGTGCTGAGATTTCGTCGGAGATCAACCCGTTGGGGCTGATGGTACTTCCGAAGTAAGGGAAGCGGTCAACGTGCTCTACCACTTCACTTCCTTTTTCTAATCTAGGGGTCGGTGAAGTCCAATCCTGCAGCATCATCTTACATTTTACAGGGGCGAATCGCATGCCAAACATTCGTAGATTGTTGCTCAAGGTGTTCAGTAGACTCTTCATTTTATCAGCGTCCTCGCCTAGAAAAACTAAATCGTCAGCATATTCTAAGTCGACGAGATTATTCCCTGGTAGCAAGTCAATCCCTGAGTCGCTGAAGTCAGCGGTTAGGGTTAAGTCCATTAGTACGTCTATGGTGAAGTTGAATAGGAATGGGGATAATGGGCATCCATGACGGACACCACTAGTCGTCACCACTTCAGATGACAACTGGCCATAAGTCCTCACCTGGCTGCATGAGTACGAGTAGAGTGCCTTAATCAGTGCAATGTATTTTCTCGGCATTCCCTTTACAGCCAAGCATCGCCAGAGAACCTCTCGGTCGACAGAATCGAATGCCGCCTTTAGGTCAAGAAATATTATGATTTTCGGTCGTCGGTAGGAATGCCTATATTCTAGAATCTGTCGAAGGGTGAAGATATGATCAATACACTCTCTTCCTGGTCTAAATCCTGCCTGGTTTTCTCGTGTTCGTGCCTCCCGAGCACCACTTAGTCTACGCAGTATTATTCAGCCTAGGATTTTAGATACTATATTAGTCAAGCTAATCCCTCTGTGATTATCACAAGAAGACTTGTCTCCCTTCTTGTATATCGGGATGATCAGTGACTTACACCAACCCGATGGGACTTCCTCTGATTCCCAGACGCTGCCTAGAACCTCAGTTAACGCAGACAGTAAACTGTCTCCACCGTACTTAAATACCTCTGGAGTCATTCCAGCAGGTCCCGCTGCTTTGCCTTGTTTCAGATTAGTGACAGCTTTAGTAACCTCAGTTAAGGACGGAGGACCTGTGCTGATACTCAATATGCAATTTCAAGATCTGTAACTTCAGTACCTTTTCAGCGTTTCCCAGAGGAAATATAACCTATGAATAAGTTCATTATGGATGTAATGGACAGATAATGTTCACGGTCAGTATTATAACATTCAGTATACACTGCAGTAAGTTAACGTTTCTAGGAAAAAAATTGATATATACACTGGTGACTCATCAATATTGATTTTTCGCACCTGTATGATTGAATTTACGGAATTCCCATTGATTGTTAATATTTTTTTAAAATGTGACATTGATTTTCCTAACTGTATAAATACGGAGTTTTGTTTAACATTTTCGACTGTTTGTAGAGACAGTAAAACCTCTCGTATCAACGTCCAGTCTTTTTTCTTTGCCCGGCAGTATTGTTGTTGTTGGTGACTGTGCGATTAGGACAGATTAGCCAGAGCATTAAGTTAGATTCGCTCGTAGTCTACAAGGTCATAATATTCATACATAACAAAAATTCATGTCAGTCAAAATAAATATGAATATATTTTAAGATAAGGTTTTCAACGAAAGAGTTTTCACCTACAACTTTATGGCTTCTTATGGTTTTCATAAACTGTTTTCAACATTATATTTAACTCGGCTATTTAGATAACGTGGTTTCGTTCTCAAGTTAGTTTTGAATCAGCTTAATGCATTTGACATTACGGCATAAAATGAATCACCTTTCAAGTAGGTAATTCGTTGTAGAAAAATACATCGCACTGATCAAAGCACTCTTCTCTAACTCATGTAGCCAGGTGAGAGTTGACAACTGTGATGGTAAACATTGGTTTCCATCAAGCATGCCCACTGTCCCCATTTCTGATTAATTTCACAGTAGATGTACTAATAAACTTAAACCTAACCGAATTCCGTGAATCAGGGATTGACTTGTTACCACCAGGGAATTATCTCGTCGACTTAGAATATGCGGACGATATAGTCCTTCTAGGAGAGGACGCTGACAAAATCAAATCTTACCCATAATAAATCAGTCAATGAAATCCGCAAGAGTTAGTTTTAACAGCCAGTCAGGTAGGGAGGTGTAGACTTCCTGGTTGGGGTCTTCGGGATGGTAAGAATCAATGGTTGGAGACAATTGGTAATATGGCTCAAAATCGGTCTTAATATTACTGCTCTTTTTCCCTCACACTTATGTTTGTTATCTCTCTTTTGAACCTCTTTTTATTCTCTTCTCTTGCTTAGTGTGGTACAAGTAGGGAGTGTGGCAACTCGAATTGCTGTACTTCTGTGGAAAGTTTTATGTTTAAATCAGTGAGACACCTAATTGAAAGGCATTCAGTTAGTAGAAGGCTTCCTGACACAGTTGATCTTCTACAACATTGCACAACTTTTGCTGTTTAACGAAGTTTTTTATTTTAGGATAATAACATAAGTCAGCAAACAGACCACTCCTCGTTACTTCTGTTCACTGCTGTGCAGTTATAAAGGGGACTAGACGTACAGTTTTAACTGATAGCGAAAGTCACAGGTTGTTGCCAGTTAGTAACTAGTCTAAATTAGTTTACGAGAAAAATAATGAACAGTTTTTAATAACCGAAGGAGTTGACAACTGATTATTGAAGTGCTGAACAGTCATTTAGAAATATTTGATAGGAAATGTAAGAACAAAGAAATGAAAGCGGATTGGAAGGAAATAGGAAAAGCCAGGAAGATTACATATAGTTTATTGTGACGCAAGCTGAGAAAATAGAATTGGCTTTAAGACCATGGTAATAAGAGAGTGTTGATAAAATGTTTCTGAGCGCAAATTTCAGATTCTTTTTCATGGATAGCTAGGTCTTCAGCTGAATGAAAAAGATGTAAGTGAAATCCTTTTGAAAGCTTTGCTCTTACTTTATGTATGACTTTAAATAAAGTCTCTTCTGATATTGCGTGACCCGAAAGGGTAATGTACCTCATAATTAAAGTGTTGACTATTTTGTGTTCTCCTCTTGACACCCATGCTAATAGGTGTTCACGAGCTCGTCTAGACGAAGTCCTTCTGATTTCACCCATGTACTTCAATTCATGCATGCTTTCCATCTCTTTGTTCCGTATGTTATCCACACGTGTTGTAATCTGAAGCGTCTGCTGTTCTATGTGGTCAGAAGTATTTTGAAAGTGAATGTTTCAAGCAGATGTTCATGTAAGTAATTAATAACCCTTATCAACTGTCATTTTCGGTGATACATCATTCCTCTGTGAAGTCTTAATGAGCTTCAAAATCAAATTTGAGGAAAATCTTGACTATATCTTTATATTATAAAAATTTAGCTTATTATTATTAGCTTCGTGACTTTATAGCATTTTATCTTACTAAAACTACTGATTTCTGTAGCCTACTTATCTGCTTTTTGTTATCGAAAATTAAGTAATATTTTGTATCATAACACTGATGAATGTTTTTCGAATACTTAAAAGAAGAATTAAAAACAACTATGACTATTATCTTACAACAGTTCGTTAGCTTATCATATTGTTCGATTTTAAAGTTTATCTTGTCTGAAAATAATTTCGATTTGAGGCAAACGGAAAAGCAGACAGACAAACTGATTGATTGAAGACAGAAGGACAAAATATCACATTTAATTAACGTTCCGTTCTGTTCTATTTTCCATCAGAGAAGCGGAAAGAAATAGAAAAAGGTAGAACAATATGGAAGGAAATTTTAAAAAAGTAATAATATCATCTTTAGTGAAGAATTTAAAGATATAGACAAAGGAAACTATATAAAAATCATTCACAAAATGAGATAAAGTCCGATCGTCAAATAGTTTAGGGGAAAATGTGAAATGGGGATTTAGCTGTCAAAACATTCGGTAATATTCTAGACGAATTTCCCTAGTCAGTAAGCGTACTAATTCATACTTCCTGTGATGTAACAGTTAGACATTTGTTTTGGTTCACATCTCAGTTTTCAAATGATCTGACATGAAGCTGTTATTTCCAGGAAGTTGAATTCATGATCTCATTGTCAGGCAGTTGGTGGTCATTTAGCCGATCAGTCTATGGACAGAAGTTGACTAGCTTTATTAAATAAAGAAACCTCAGTCTTTAGTTTTCAGCTAAGGGTTGAAAAGTTAACATCACCACTTTGAACTTAGTTACAAACAACACCTAATAGGTGTGGTACTTAAAGACCTGAACAACATCATGAAGTTGTACTTTATTTGTACTCCATGTGAAATCACCTACTGATCATGAAATGCTTTATTCTGTGTAATTAATTAAATAATTCTGTGTAAAAGTATCTAAGTAGTACACAAAAATAAAATTTCCTGTTGTTGTTGAATGCTTATCTCAGAAGAAGCTGAGGAAGAAAACGTCTTTATCAATCAATTTGTTAATCATGTAACCGTTTTCATCCTTCAGTAGACAGAAAATAGTGTTTCATCATAATTTAAACCTCCTGCTATATACACTTACTCATTAGGAACAGTTTTCCACGAATGTTTTCAACTTGTCTGTTTGCTTCCTATATTTGTTTAAACGGTTAAAATGCTATCAAACAATATTTATTTCATTCTACGTGGTTCTAAAAACAGTGTGTCTTTAAAACAAACAAAAAATAGTTGTAAGTCTTAACTGATTATTTCTAAACGATTGTTTATCACTTAACGAATTAGATGTCAATCTTCTTGATCACATAAGATTTTTTTCATTTTTTCAAACATGGCTATTTCTTACACAATTTGATTTATTTTGTTGCTAAGTAACAATAGCCTGAGACTTCTGTTGTCAGTTAACATTGTATTTATAAATTCCCTAAATAAATGTACAACTTTCAGGTTAAGTTACGAAAACAGATCTCTTTGCTGACTTATGTGTTCCTAAGTAGGTAAATAGTAAAATTCAAGAGAAATATTTATAGGGCATGAAGTAAAAATGAATAAAAATATACATATATATGCATAATGACTTGCACATTTTTCGTATAGTTTTCTCTAAGTCAAATAGTGTAACCTAGGGCGTAGCACCTCTTCATTACTTGTCACTCGCTCTGCACAACAACTCTTCACAATGTCAGCTACTTGACAAAGTTTTCACACACAAATCTCTACAGAAACAAGTACAGATTAATTATATTACACAAAACAATCTTCAAATTTCACTCTGTTACAAACTTACAACGGTCAAAAGAACAGGAATTGAAGATGCACTCAACATTCGTTCTAGTTTAAGAACTTTCAGCAGTTCACACACCTATGATTATAATGGATTTAATTTACAGTCATCAGGTTTATAAGAGATGAGTGAATTTAGGAAATGAAGCGTAACACATTTAAACTCAATCACTAAGCTGAGGCTATAAGTATCCTCTTTTTATAAATTTTGTTACCTACTGAATTCGGCTTATGAATCTCACAGCATAACAATAATCTGATATCTCAGCGAACTTATATCTTTTCTGGATAGTGGGGAACGGTGTTTTCATCTTAGCTACTTGCTGTAAATTTCAGCAAAGTGTCAAATATTTTATGACTGTCTAGCAAGTATTAGTTGTTTAGAAAAATGACTCTTTCCATTCGAATATCAAATGTTAGCTGAATGCATTTTCCACTAATTAAGTCCAAATATCTGATTTCACTTACAGGTACTTGTGTTTTTTTATCGGTTGCATTTATGTCTTACAAAATTTGTTTTTTCTGTTTTAGGTTTATAAAATATCAAGAATATTGTAAAAATAAATAAATGCAGAGTTGTAAACTAACTTTCACATATTCACAATAAGAATGTGTATTGATCTGGCTACATGGAGATTTTGAAATATTTAAGTAAACGAACACCAAACGAAACCAATGAAGCTGAAATCAAATCGAACACCGAGCAAGGAACAACCATATATGTTTCAAAAATAGGTTACTTTTTGACCGAGTTATGTGAATACAGACATAAATTAAATATGTGAACAAAAAGATCTACAGACAGTGACATAAGATTTTGCATAATCCGTATGTTGTAAGTTCGTCTAAGCTATACACATTCATAATAAATTTCAAAAAAAATATTCTTTTATCCTAAGGAAAGATATTTTGTTTATCGAGTTAGCCGTAAATAGGACTTTGTTTCTTAAGTATTCAAAAGTAGTGTAAAACTTGCAGATCAGTATATTTTATTAATAACATCATGAATGGGATAACTTTAGTTTCCCCTAAAATATATATCTCACTATAGTTTTGTGTTTTGTAATGACCGAAAAATTATTTTACTAAATTTATCCAGAAAACTTGGAAATTAAGGAAGGTTTAAATGAAGATTGTTGATTTTTTTTTCCTTCACGTTCCCCAGTGGAACATGGGGCTCCAAGCTAGTGGCTTGAAGTTTCTGTAGCAGTGTTTTTATTTTACAGGATGGGGTTGCTAGCCTCATGCCCAATCTTTTCCTCTTTACCAGCATTATTTCTGGCTTAGCGGGGTAAAGGAGTAGTTTTTACTAAAAACTATATATTCACCACTTAGTTAAAGCGAATATATGCATGCGCTGACATCATAGGTTTGACTGTTGATTGCTTTGTATGCGTAACTGCCAAATTTGACAAACAGTTTCCCAAACAGTACGTGATTCCTGATAGACAAAGTAACAGTTCAGAATTTACAATTGTGTTATGTTTTATATTCTATCTTGTGACAATAAGCTACTACATTAAACATTTTTGTTGTGAAATTTGAAACAGGAAAGATCAATGAACAATATTGTTTTCAAATTAAATCTTCCTCAGGCTTTACTGTGATATAAATAGCTTTATATATAAAATCTTAACCAAATAAGATAGATATTGGAGCATGCAACCGGAAAAATCTGATTGAAAACAATATTGTTCGCCTCCATGTCTTGTTTAATTAAGTTATCAATTAAATTTGAATTTAGGCTTCCTTACATGGAAGTGACTCAAAAGGTAATAAATAGAATTGAACTGTGGCTTAGAATATTTTCTAAATATATCAAATCTAGGTGAGTAAAATTACACTCATGTAAAGTGAAACAAAGGAATTTATTCAAAAACATAATCACAAAATACAGGAAGAATAAATATTGATTAATTGTAAGCTGATATAGTTATTTTGGCAGTGCATAGCAGTAGAACCCTAAATTTACCTCCAGTTCAATGTTTGGATTAGTCAGGTGGATGCAACCGCATCCCAATCGATGATGAAGTTTTCAGTGAAAAGTGAACCCAGCATTTATAGATTTAAACCTGAAGCGTTTCTACCTGGCGTCTTTGAGTTACATTTCGAGGAATTCAAAGAGTCTTTTGGCATATATCAACCAATCAGTGAGGTTCACTAAAAATACAAATAAAAGGAACTAAGTATAAACTACTTCGTCTTCTCACTTGATAGACTTAGTCTGCTATTATTTCTAGGTTATTCTATGTTGAAAAAATTCTTTCTTTTATTTGTTGAGGTTAATTCCAATTTCCTGTTGATTGATGAACCGAATTGTTCTGGTGTCAAAAGATGCCTTACAAGCATGCGACAAAATTATGCGGAATGTTAGCCACCTGTTTTTTAAATTTTTACTCTGCTAGCGCTACGAAAGTTCATTTTCGTGAAGTTCACAAAATTTCAAACGAAATTTTTGGTTACAGTATTCATAAAAGTTTTGCACTGAGAGGTCTTTATTTGAAAGTTGTTAGAAAAGAAAAAAAGCTTGATATTCAATTTCAGTCGAAAAAATCAGTTCCTTTTTTATCACTGTCTTATACCTGAATAATTAATATTCAAGCCAGCCAAATTTGTATGGTGTTTCTACAAACTGTTGTATATAGAATCAAAAATGAAAACACAGTCTAAAGTCAATAATTGTTTTTATTTTCAGTGCGCGAGGAAAGTAAAGCAAAGGTGGATAACTCTGTGATAGCACCTCCTAATACTAACATGGTTCATTTATGCTTATTGGTTTCATCATATGAGACAGAGTGAGTGAAAGCTCACTTAAGTTTTAAACTGTTTAGTGCCCCTGATGGTGAACATCATTTTCCAAGTAGGTGTCATCTTGTCCATATATTTTTTAATGTGTAGCTTAATAAAATATAACCACATTTATTTAAATCGTGTACCTGAACGTCAGATAAGTAAATTGCATGTTTTAATTACATGAACCAGTTGAAGTTCATAATATTAGAAAGATGAACTTATTGCCATTATTTCACATTTGATTTTTCCATTATGAAATATTATTCAAATGATTTAAGAAAGTCTTCACATGGTTTACTCAAACATAATGAGCTTATGCCTGTTATTCAAGCCTTATATTAAAGCAATTAAACTTAAGGAAACAAAAGGAATTAAAACTCAAATTCTCAGAATTCCAAAAGGTTAAGTTGCTGTTTAAAAAAACAGCTGCAAAGCAGCTAGAATGGTATGCTAGAAGTTCTCATCAAAAAGTAAAGGCATGCGAAAACTAACTAAAGCACAACAAGAAGTCTAGAAAATAAACCGTGAGTATTGACTGGGAATGATGAGGTTATATTTATTAAATTCAACAAATCAGCAAGCGACATATTGATAAAGCATTAAGAATACATAGATTTAACTGTTGCTATCCTTTTTTATTAAAACAAAGTTTCCAAAATACATTAAGAATAACATCAGTATAAAGGAAGACTTTTAACAGTGATTTATGAAAATTTAAATATTCTTCATATAATAAATTATGATCAATTTAAATGACTAAGATATACTAATTTTTGTTTGGTGTAATTGTGCTAACAAAAGGCGGTAAAACCACTTTAATTCAATGTGTCTCATTTTTCAATCTGTTAGAAGAATCGTCTCTTGTTATTTTCATTACAATTCTTTGGGTTCGCAGTTATATTCCTTTCTTTATATACAGTATAGTTGTTTACAGAACCTTTAGAAAACTATGTAAAACTCAGTAGAATAAACGTTAGCGTGAATAGCCTTTGTACTAAATATATGCTCTTGATACACAGACTGCAACTATGATAGAGCGTTTATATTATAAGAGTAGCAAAGCTATGACATAAAAATAAGTAAATCAGTCAAAAACCGATAAATCCTATGTCAGAATACAAATTTATTGATAAATCCGGTGACTACAGTGGCTTTTTTAAAATGAAGAATAGAATAACTCCATTATGGATAAGATTTTATTTTGATAAATCACACAGTGATGTGCTGTAAACGTTATCATTTATCAAAATAAAATCTTACCTACAATGGAGTTATACTTTACCATAGTGCCCAAGTTTTATACTTAGAAGAATAGAATAGGATAACTAGCTAATTTCACTGTTAGTCAGCTATGCTTATATAATTTATTTAGAAATGAATATTATATACTCTATTTAAATTCTCTGAATGAATCTATTAGTACATAGTAGAAGTTGTACATCTGCACATTCCAGATGTATTTCATTAATTATGGATTCTTTTAAGACATATTCGATTTCCCCAAGTTATGATTTCGTATATATTTCCATAAAATATGCTGTATTACACTAACGTGAAAGCTTTGAATACGTACCGCCATATTATGAATCAATTATACTCTGCAAACTTTTGCAATATTTAACATCAAACAAACTTAATACGTGTATAAACCTGGGTACTGTAATAGTATGTAATTCCATATTAATTTGTTTATTGAATTTATCACACAGTGAGAGAGCATCATTCACTGGATGATGTCTTGAAAACAATTTATCGGTCATCATTATGTCAATAATACACGGCTTCAAAACTTGAATTTAACTGTCTTCTTTCGTCTGCTCCATTTGACGTAGGGGAAGTAGAATTTTTCAGGTGTCCAGGATACGTGCTGAATCGTTCCTCTGGCACATCTTCTCAGCCGATTCGATATAATAAACTTCCATTATCAACCTCCCCCTCTTTCCTGTTATATTGGATTTTACAACAGTCACCTTGTTCCATCCAAATGTATGGTCTCATGTAACTGCATATAGCTGAGATTTTTACTAGATTCCGTATCATGTTAGGGTTTCCCAACCTAGATTTTACCAGATTTAAGTGCTCCGCTAATCTAACTAACGCCGTCCTACTACTCTAACCCATGTATTTGACCTCAAATATTGGATATTATTAGACAAACTAAATTATTTTGCTTATTAGGTTGCACAGGGTACAATAACCGACATAATTCGCGTATAAGTAACTCTGTGAGTTTGGATGTCACTTTTATTTTTGCATTATTAAGAATCCTATGCAAGATTTCAGAAGTTCCCTCTTGGTACGGAACCATTACTGATGCTTTAAATTTCCTATTTTTGGTGCTGTGCATGTTCGTCGTGCATTTCCTGTTTACTGAACCTGATGACGAATTTATCAAAGAGAATATTCTTTGTTCATTAATCAGCGTTTTAGATTTCATTATCATTAATTTTATTTAAAGAATTTCCTATGTACTTCCTGATTATTTCATCGGTAATTTTTAATAATAAAGCTTTATTTCAAACAATATGCGAACAAATGGTATAAAACTTTTTGGCGAATTTAGTTACAAAATACTTTTGGATTCATATAGGATTTACTTGTAAAGTAACAATCTAAAGTACATCTTCATTTCGTCGAAGAATTAAACAGCGTTTATTTAGGAGCAAGTTAAATCAGCGCTCAAGTTCATATTTAGGCCATTTGATATAACTGGACGATTAAAAGAATAGTAAATCCAAATGAAATTAGGCGTTTTCGTGGAAAGCAATTTCGGTAGCTCAGTGATTTAAGCAGGCCGCCTTAATTTTAAAAGGTTCTGTTGCATATCTTTCAGCTGTAGTGATAACAAATTGAAGTTACGTCACCCAGTAAATATTACTTACAGGTACTATATATTCAATATGAAACCAGACAAACTTCGCAATATTGATGTATATTTGCTTGTTACAATCATGAATTGCAAGGATTCTAAATGGAATTTTAAATTAACATTTTCATTCATTTTGTACAAGGGGAAACAGACAACAATCACTAAATGAAAACTCAGATTCACTGGCTTATTTAAATGAAGAAAAAACATTGTTGCTTGTTGTCGTTGCTATTTGGATCAAAATATTTCCATAGCTGTGTCTAGATTATAAGTCTGACGTGAAGTGCAGTTGCGCTATTTGTGATATTTAAAGTCACAAAAATTAATACAAAATCCTGTCGTCTGCCTGTATTTTGAATGGACAACACACAAAACTCTCATTAGGCATTTATTTCACTCAGTCAGGAAAAGTTCATTTCAGACAACCATATGTATTGAATGAACAGAACATCCGATTCATCATGGCATATAAAATACACTTTTTTCTGAAATTATATTGATCAGTGATACCCTGATTCCTGCTACATTTCTCTTAAAATATTTCTTAGTATGTAAAGATTATCTATAAAACAAACATTATATGCTTTCATTTCATTCCATCACAATTCATTATTTCTCCCAAAGATCACTGACCTTTCATTCTTTTCAATTCAACTAAATTAAAACTGCAATTCTACCTTTCTATAGTTTGGTTGGTAAGGGTTAGTTTTGTTTTTACTAGTTGATGACTGATTGATATCAGTTAGAGAACCATTGAAAACCAGGAAGTACTGGACAGCTGTTTCATCCTAGTTTGGAAATCATCGGAAATACGCACCCACTGGGTTTCGAACCCAGGACCTACAGGTGACAAGGCAAGCTAAATCACGAATTAGTAGAAGTTAGAATTCATGAGCCATTGAATCGGGTCCCAGTGGCTGAATGGTATACGAGCTTGCCTTGTAACCAGAAGGTTCTGAGTTCGAAACCCAGTAGGTGGCTACTGCCGATGATTCCCATACTAGGATGAAACAGCTGTCCAGTACTCCCCTGTTTTCAACGGTTCTCTGACTGATCTCATTCTTTGATCAACTTGTAAAAATTCTACCTTTTTATAAAAATTTAAAGCAGTAATACAAAAGTTACAAATACTGTTTCAAAAAAAGAGTATATGTGAATAAACAGAGAGTTGTAGATGCGCAGGTAAAGGAGACCTCAGAACATCATATCAGATAACCAGGTCTCTCTCCGCGAGGAGATCAACACACATTAAACCAATTAGAGATAATCAAACGAACCTAATAACCAGAAAGAAGAAGCAAGAAAAACAATCAGCCGATTGCTTTCAAGGACTCTTGAATCGATCATCACCTGCAACTTGCTCAGAAGTACCAGCAAATGCATGCACAGTACTTTCTGCCAATGGACACCAATCCTCCGACGAAAGCAGAAGTCTTGAATGCCATGAAGCTAGTGGAGTTCGGGAAGGCAGCAGGACCAGACAAAATTCCCCTTGAAGCACTGAAAACTAACTCAGAGACGACAGTGTCCTCATGACAATGTTGCAAAACGTTTGGATGCAAGGAAAGCTACCCACTGATTGTAAGAAAGCCTAAATTATCAGACTACCAAAGAAGGGCGACCTTGTTAGGCATCTGCATGAACTGGCGTGGAGTCATTCTCTTGCATACACCAAGCAAAATACTAAGTCCTGTCATCCTGGAGACAATGAAAGATGCACTGGGTGCTGAACTCCGCCAACCGGAACAAGCTGGATTCAGGAAAGGCAAATCATGTGCTGATCAAATCGCAACTCGATGCATCATCATCGAACAAAGCAAAGAATGCCAGTCAAACCTCTACCTCAACTTCATCGACTTCGACAAGGGCTTTGACAGACAGTATTGACTGAGAAGTAATTTGGGAACTAATTCAATACTATGGCCTACCTCAATTCATCATCGACTTCATTCAAAAGCTACGTGACAGTCGGGTAATCCACAACGGAAACTCAGTGAGGTGTTTGAAGTGAAGACAGGAGTAAGTCAAGCCTGCCAATAACCATCGATGATATTCCTAACTGTAGTGGACTGGATTATGAACCAGATTGTAGGGAATACACGAATACACTGGACCGATGAGAAGACTCTAGAAGATCTGGATTTCGCGCGTGGATGATTTATGTCGAATCTCACACAGACTCAAAGATGTACAGGCGAAAAGCAACAAACTAGCTAAAGAGACTGGCGGTGAAGGCAGGACTGCAGGTGAACATGGGGAAGACGGGGATGATGAAGATAAGCAACCAACAACCAGCATCAATCACCATCAACAGGGAGATTTAACAGAGGTTATTTCCTTCACTTATCTGGGAAACATCGTTTCAACTACAGGTTGAACTAATAAAGATGTCAAAATCGGAAAGGCAAGATACACCTTCATCAACCTGAAACCAGTCCGGAAATCTTCCGCAGTCAGCATAAAGATTCATATTCGCATTTTCAACACCAATATGAAGTCGGTCCTTCTATACGGCGTATCACGAAAAGGATTTCCAACAGGTTGCAGACTTTCATCAACCACTTCTCTGGCTGGCTCCATACTGAAGATCACATGACCGGTCGGTCGGCCAAGAAGAATTAGCAACAAGAAACTCTGGCTGGGAACAATTTAACCAAGAGCCAATTGCTCAACAAATATCCAGGAGAAAGTGGAGATGGATAGCGCATACGTTGAGGAGGCTGTCGAATGATATCGCGAACATTGAAGGCTATCGTTCGAGTGGAACCCAAATAGGAAGCGACGAGTGGGTCGTCGGTGCAAGGGTGACATGGAGGAGATCGTGGGAGAAGGAGATGAGATATTATGGACAGTCGTGGGACGAGCTAAAGAGTACCGCAGAGAATACGACAAAGTGGAGACGTGTTGTTGAAGCCCTACGTTCTACTTGGATTCAGAGGGAACAATAGTAATTTTGTCGTTCATTATAGCCTTCTTAAAGTAATGATCGTTTCGTTTGTTTAATGGTAATGGTGAATTTGTGATTTACTTCATTTTCAAACAGATTTACGCATTTAAACAAGTATTGCACAGAAAACTGGTTTACATCATGAATCATTTTAGGGAATTTTACTCAGTTATGAACTGAAATGACAATGTTCTGAGAGCTTTCTGCTAGCCGAAAGTGGTAGACAGCTATTTACGTCAATGTTTACTTTCCAAATCTTGGTCATGAGAAAAACTAGAACAAAGACTAACTCAACAACCAATCACAGTATACTTGGCGTGGGCGGATAAGATTAGCAGATATATCAACGGACTGTCTAAGAAACGGCAACAAAAAGATGACAGAATAACCTTCAGCAGGAAAACAACCAGTCACAAGACGTTACTTCTCTGCTAACACTAACGAATAATAATGTGCATAAAAATCTATAAATATCTGTTGATTTCCTAAATAAACGATCTGTTGCCTGGCCTTGTCTTTTGTTGTTACAACAATGGTTATATTTTCTTAGGTTTTTGATTTTTAAGGTGAATGAATTAATGGTAGCACTAGGCGTAACAATGGAAAGCCTGTTACTAATTTTTAAAATGTTTTTGGACACAAGTTATGGTTATGGATAAGATTTTATTTCAGAAGTCTTTACTGCAGAATGTCATGTTCACCATACAGTTAACTATCGGAAGGAAAATAGTTTTAGGTTTTTTGTTTTTGAGTGTACCTTCTGAGTTAGAACATGACAATAAAAAGTATTTTATAGCTAGATTTCGGATGTAATGGCAAAACTAATTAACTTTTAGATAAAAAATTCCCCGCTATTTCTGCAGTAAGTGACATGTGAACAGATAGATTGAATTAAAATCACATTTTCTACTATGTCTATTAAGCCATCAAGAACATGATATATATTATTAAAACTTTCTCAAAAATCCAGGAGAACAAACTCAAAACTGCTCACACTTTTTTGCTTCTACACATTTCTCATTTGAACGACAATTCATGAAATTGAGATTTTGAACAATTACTCATGTCGTAGAAAATATCAATAATTTTTGAAACTTATTGTAAGTCTATATTCGACAGTCCCTATTTCTAAGACTTTTTCAGTGAAATTTATTATGTTTGAACGCAAAACGTATATACATATATATAATAAATTATTTTTATTTTAACCATTTTATAAGCAACCCACTACATACTGTCGATAGCGCACTGAACAGTTATTGAATCGACAGAAGTCAAAAAATTGTCAGAAACATTGTCGGTTATGGCCATTTATTAAGGGTAAGGAAAAATGACTAACTGATCAGATTAAATATGACGTTATTTAAATGAGTTGAAGATAAAATTTTAGAGAAAAGGAAAAGATTCTATGGTAAATCGTTGAATTTTTCAGACACAAAAGACTGGAATTAAACTTACCGTCACGTCTGAGTACAAACGGTAATATCTTTCTGAAATAAAAATAAAATGGAATAATGTGCCAATTTTCAGTAGACCGGAAATGAGGGCTGTAAGCACTACCATGGGTTTAACCATTTGTATCGTGCTGCAACCGCCTTTTTAATAATTCGTGTCATGTTAGCTTGTAAAAAAGGGTAATTTTTAACCATTTCATTACAAAACTAGTATTCCAGATTACAAAAATTATTTCACTGTATTGCCTCAGCAATATTTCTTTACAGGCAATTGGATTCACTATAAGTTATTGCTTCAGTAATTATTCACTGCTTTAGAGGAATTTGTTGATTTATGGGTAAATATGTTACTAACCAGCAAAATTATTGGAAGGTAAAGAGCCTTTTTGCAAACATACAGTATTACACACTGGTGGTTTCATTTAGGGTGGGATAGATATGTTATAAAACGAGCCCAAAGCACGGTTAAAGCTCCATATTCGAATCGAATAGTCCACAGCTTTACTCTTTCAGTGTCTTATGGTAGCCAGTTTTAATGACGAAACATTTAGGTGTGGCGAATTAATTGTAATAAGCAAACATGACTTATTTTATTCATAGCATAGCCTAATGATCATTCTGGAGGCCATTCGCGTGCAGCTGTTAACTTTTGAAAATTATTTTGATTTTTAAACTATGAACTATAAATGTAATATACTAGACAGATAGTGCAAAATATTTTTGAATACTTCTTGTTACTTCCGTCAGAGTTTGAAAATATGAACTACGTTGATCTTTGATTGAAAATTATCATAGCATAATTTATGGAAAGTTAGGGGATATTTGATACTTTTTGTGAAGTGGTAGCATGAAGTTTAACACTGTCATAGAAGTATACATGACAGCTCATATTGCACGATGTATCAATTTTAATTCATCAATAATCCGCCTCCAGGCATTAATGAAAACAAAACACTTAGTTCAGCTTAGAGTTTCTTTTAAGGGGAATTTATTCACTTAACTGCATGTATGTGTACATTATGTTTGTCAGACAAGAATGAAAAATTGTTAGAGTTGTCTTTTACGTTATCAAAATATTTGAAAAAATGTGGTGAATAATCAGATTGTAGCCATGGGGGAGGGTAAAGATTGGTAAGTGGATAGTCGTAATGAGTCGTCAAAAGATAGTTGTTAATGTTAATCAATGCATAAGGGAAGATGAATGAGTGTATTGCAGTTACGCAGTAAAATGAATAATTTTATGAATGAGCTTTGATTAGGATGTACATAGAAACTATGCAAAATATGGAATTATGTAAAAGTTGGGAAGAAATACATGAGTTATAAAGAGTTAGAAAAGCAGACACACAAAGATCAAGTCAGTACAAATCAGCACGGTTGTTGCCATAATAGTAGTATTAGTGGTTGAATGATTTTCTTTTATTTACATAACTCTGGTTTTTCCAACTGAATGGCTAAGGCTTCAGCAATACAAACGAGACGAAAGTGTATTGCCTTTGATAAGTTTTTCTTGACTTTGTAGATTACTTTAAGGGAGGCGTTCGTTGAGACATAATGATTACTTTTGGTTGGAGGATTTTCATCATGATCTGACATTAGTTTAAGAACCATTGAAAAATCTGAGAGTAATGGAAAGCTCTTTCGTCCTAGTTTGGGATACTTCAACGGTACGCACTCACCGTGGTTCGAACCCAGCACCTTCTGGTGACAAAATGAGCTCGTAGAACATTAAGCTACCAGGAGCCGATCCAATGGTCCACGAATTCTAACTTATGCCAGTTTATGGGCCACTGCATCGGCTCCTGGTGGCTTAGTGCTCCACGACCTCGTCTTGTGACTAGAAGGTCCTGGGTTCGAACCACGGGGAGTGCGTACCGTTGAAGTGTCCCAGCTTTCCAGTACTCCGAGGTTTTCTAATGGTTCTCTAACTGATGTCAGCTCATGATGAAAATACTCCAACTAATCAAGCCAAATCCCTACAAAAAAACCGATATTTGAAAATGCCCAGTTTTGAGGTGTTCTACTATCGCATTCCTTATGAAGTCACTCCTGCCTTTTTTGCAGCCATAGTGCGCAGTGTTCTCGATCTCTTTTGGACAGGATACGCGTTGAGTGACCAATGTACCTGGTTCCACAGTAACATGTGAACTGCTATATGTACATTAAAGTGGTCAGATGTGAGATCTTGTCCTTAAAGCTTTTGAATACTAATGGACACTGTACAACACTACTCTTAGGGCTACTGCGATGCATGCTCTTCTCAAATATTCTAAAATTCTTCTCTTAAGGATATTACAGGCTGAGTATCCCTTGAAATCGAGGTTCATGTAACGTTTCCTTTCTTGAACAGGTAATGTTTCGTTCCTCTAGATTTTCGGTCTGATATTGTTGTTTAGGACTCTGAGTGGGTATCCATTTTGGATTAAGGTTTCTTTCAGAAGATCCAATTCTGCTTCCATGGCACGACAACTGCAGATGCATCAGATTCAAGTGGCAGGGGATTTAATTAGATTTCGTTTTCGCTCAAAGGGCGCCCAACTGTAGAAACTTGTTAGCTGGTCGTTCCAAGTAGGGTACTTTGGAGTGACCTTCTAAGGATTCCGCCTTGTTGTCTTGTTAATTCCACATGGCGACAGCAGATTTTCGATCCGTTTTCCATTTTTTAGAGTAAATGTTTTTGCTTCATCACAGCTGTCGAATATTTGTAGCAACTGACTGCGGTCATAGCTCTAAGCACAAGTGATGAAAATGTCATCTGCATACCGTTTATACGGTTGTAAATTGTCAGTGGACGACTTTAATGGACCATTCTCAGGGCTAGCCATGAAAGAAGTACCATAATCGAACACTGTGTCAACACTAGCCATTACTTCTCAACGAATGCCTCCCTCAAAGTAATCTATAAAGTCAAGAAAAACTTATCAAAGGCAATACACTTTCGTCTCGTTTGTATTGCTGAAGCCTTAGCCATTCAGTTGGAAAAACCAGAGTTATGTAAATAAAAGAAAATCATTCAACCACTGATACTACTACAGCAAAAATCGGCAAGCACCCGTCATATGTTACCTCCAACTGCATATACAAATTCACATTTATCTGCGGGATCAGTTTATTTTTGAAATCTGGAATTTATGAGATTGTAAAATCCATTCGCAAGGTACTATTTTATTGAATTACTCATAGTTCACTTTTCATTCCATTATGTATTTTTTCAATGTATTAGCGAATGTAGTATTGGGGATGACATAGAAATGTGAACGAACCCAGGAAGAATAAGACAAGTGAAAGTACTTCAACTTCATTAAGGTGACACGCGAAGATTTTATTTATCAGTTGGTCTATCTGAATGGTCTCGCTTATGAAAGTAACTAGTCTAAGTAATATTCAGAGGAGATACAGCAGGTCCCTAGACAGAAGAAGACCATTTAACTTCTAGATAAAATATGAAACTCATAAATATAATAGGATAAAGAGATATCAGTTGATTACACTGAAAGATATTTTTATTGCGTTACGAAATCAGAAAACTTAAATTAAGTGATTCTGAATACTGATAGCGAAAATCCCATCAAACGATTAGTTATTTCAAGTATTTTAATTTCCTAGGACAATTTTGAATACATGAAGTGAGTAATCTGAAAAAGTATGCAATAATAATATGAAACCTTCCAGTTTTCATATGTTACTCCGATTTATGCTGATTTTATTTTCGGATTAGATTATTTACATATTAATATAAATAAAACGAATGGAAAACAGCATTTGTGATTAACAGAAGAATTTTCTATAGTTTGGTTTGTAAGGGTTAGTTATGTTTTTACGAGGTTGGGGTCGCGCTAAATCACGAATTAGTAGAAGTTAGAATTCATGAGCCATTGAATCGGGTCCCAGTGGCTGAATGGTATACGAGCTTGCCTTGTAACCGGAAGGTCCTGGGTTCGAATCCCATTGGGTGAGTACTGCCGATGATTCCCATACTAGGATGAAACAGCTGTCCAGTACTCCCTGGTTTTCAATGGTTCTCTAACTGATATCATTCCGTGATCAACTCGTAAAATTAACAGAAGAAACTTTCGAATTATGTAACGAATTCCCACATTATTGCAACTTTATTTAGTTTCCATTTCTTTCATAAAATCTACAATTCTACGTGTAAAAGCAGTTGAAATTTGATATTTACTTCTGTCCACCCATAAAGATAGTGCTGTTCATCTAAACCATAAAAAACTCAGATCACGACTGTTCAGTTAGATTTGATTATAGTAAGTTATTAGCATGGTAAACAGTTTTTAAGATTTTGGAGCGACACATGTAAAGCTAGGCGTCTAGGGGAAACGTCTTTAAAGTAGGATATGCGTAAAACGACCCAGAAATTCCACGAAGAATGAACCCTAACTATCCATCATAGTGATAAAACCAAACACTACATAAGGCATACTGATTTAATAAACTTCCAGTGGATTCACTAACAGGTTTTTCCAACAATGCCTAATGTCAAGGTAGCAGGGTGAGCAAACGAAAAACAGCATAGCCACCTAAGACTTGATGGAACCTTTTGACGAATAACTTACAATTGATCATAACTTCTTTTAATTTTGGATAATAAATGTTTATATTGTAAGCATCTGGTAAATTCATGGACGTATGCCTATTATATGTTAAGTTCACTTGCCATTTGTATACCGAAAATATCATTTTAATTATGAGGACTGAATAACTTTATTTATTGAAGTGATTAACGTTTTAGAGCTTGAAATAATTATTAGTGGGTTCCTGTCTTAATGAAAATACTATTGTGGTATGTGCTACTGACACGATTTCGTAAGTAGTATATTTTGTATCATGTATTCCGAATAACGAAGCGACGGACTGAGCTGCAAACTAAAAATATAAAAGATCTTTTTTAACAATGTGGAAAACCTGAAGGGGAGACAGAAGAAGCGCAAAATGGAGAATATATGCAAATGGAAGTTTCAATATAAAGTTTCTGTATTTTGTCATATCTGTACGTCTTGTGACGAGTCGTAAACAGGACGAAAATAGTCACTACAAACTGAGTAACTACTATGACCAGTTCACTGTTCAAATTAAAAGTTAGTCTAGAACTAAAGATGAAGATATCAAATAACTTACTGAATTGTTAATAAGGAGGATAAAATATAGCAAATTCTATTTGCAATAGTAAAATCTTTTGAACAATAAAGATTTGTTTTCTGCTGAACGACACGCGACAAAGTAATTCATAGAAATTTCGTTCATTCTATAGAAATTCAGCTGAGTATTTAAATGTATAAATATTATGCTTAGGGATACACTGAAAGTCATTCTCAAAATTAATTGCAGTCAGTAATTTATGCAGTCGAATACAATAAAATTTTCAAAAACAAACACCAAAAGCTGACTTAATTATCTTCTTAACGTGACAGTATTTCCCGGAATACAATAATGAATAAAAATTAGGAGAATTAAACTAAATTCACAATGAATTACTCATTTTTAAAACAGGATATACGCAAATGGATGTTGAGAAGCGTAGCGTTTGCTTTCTTTGCATATTTTCAGTAGAATTAGGGTAGATGCCTCACAATCACCGTAGCTGTAATTCCATTATAGTTTGTTCATTAGATATATAAAATGAAAACAAGTGATTCAGGGAAGAGATTCTCTTCAACGCATTTATTATTATGAAGCTGTATATAATCGTATAAATGTGGTTTTTAAGATATTAGATCCGGTGAAGGAATTGAATCATAGGTGTAAATGCATGAAATAATAATAGTATGAACTACAATTCAATTCCATCACCGGATATAATTTCTTAAAAGCCATTAATATACGATTGTACAGCTTGATAATAAATTCGTTGAAGACAATATCTTCGCTAAATCACTTGTTTGAATTTTCTTTATTTTACGATGGGAATTTTCCATGTATTAGATATATCACACAGTAAAATGGAATTATTTACTGGATGACGTTTCGAACACAATTTGTTGTTCATAATCATATCAGTTATGCTGTATTTGTACACAATTTTATTTAAAATGTTTAATAACTAATGTACAGCTTAAGCATTCAACACTAGATATAATTTTGTAAGCATTTTTGATAGACAGATTGCAAGCCAAGGTATTACAAATTATAATCAAAGTAAGCGATGAATAGTAAGTAAAAAGTAGTGAAAAAGATTAATTGTAACACCTCATATCAAATAAGTAGGGAGTGTGTTGAATCAAAAATGTCAAATTAAATGAGCATATATGTTAGCAATTGATATTAAGTATTATAGCTCACATTGTGCAATATATGCTTAGGCGAATGTTGATCTTCACCCTTTAGATGAACTTGAGTTACATTTTGTCAATGGGTCATAATGAGTCATTTGAACTTCGACAGGATATTGCCTTGTTGGTTAACAAACTGGTAAGCAAGTATACCAATCAAGAAGTTGACATCAATACAACCAGGCAGGAGATATGTTAGCTGCTGCTTAGTGTTCATTTGTAAGCTCGACGAAAGTATTTTCAAAAACAATCTGTTGTTTATTCATCTTTAGCTAAAATATGAAAGCACTTATATTTAATCTCCATTCTCTACTTGGAAAGTAGTCAATGAGAAATTCCTTTGATGCTGCCTGGTTTTATATTTTATTTATTCATGTTAATCATTGAATGCAAAGTTCATAATTGATGAGAACCATACCAAATTTTAAATACTCTACGCATAGTGTACATTTGGAGATGGTATTCCTCCAAAATGCTAGCTGATCATCTCACCTATTCATGATTATGACTGTATTGTTCTGTAGTTAGTTCATTTCTTGAATAGGCGTTGCTCAGTTAAAAACAGTTGGAATATGCTTGAAATTAATACCATATTCGTATTTTTATTTTCTATTTGAAAGGAAAGAAATCCATTGTTCAGTGAAATACTCAGAAAAAACTTGATTATAATCTTACCTATTTATGAGTTTGCAAGATATGCTTTTTCTAATTAACCCCCAGGGGCTGAATATATAAAAAGTCAATCGCACATGCCATAACTGAAACAAAGCTTGGTTGCATATGAATGCCTGTGTAATGAATTGAAATGATACACGCTGTTGAAATCTGAACAAAATTACTTCCTCATATCTTCTCTTTTCTCCTACACTAAATATAACTGAAGAAAAACAAAATATACAAACATATGTAAATTAGAATCACCTGCAATGATATGTACTTCAAAGATTTTCTTTGATATCTTATTTGCTTCATTTTAAAGTACTTAAACTATTATATACAACCTCATTAAATGGCCTTTTTAAAATATTTACCAATTACGATATAATCTCTTTAAGGGAAGTGAAGTATGTGCAGAAGATTTGATGTTGTGGCTTCTAGATTACATAAAAGTCTCCATAAAATATGTTTGACTAAGTAAGCAAGTCACCCGTTGTATTATACAAATATCGGTAGTCAGCAGTTTTATAAAGAGAGAAACTTTTGGAAAGTCAGTAATGTTGACTAATTCATAAGTGAATTCATTATGCAACTCGCAATAACTAATGGCTTCATTCAGCATATTTCTATTTCCATCACCTATTTCTATTTCCATCTACTTTAATACAGAAGTTCCAGTAATATCTCTTATGGAGCAATATTTTACTAGTTGATATTGTGACTTAAATTTGAAACGTAAGGTAAATGATGACCAGCTTTGCTTTTTTAAGGATTATAAAGCTCGGGAGGTTACTTCACTACTATTCAGAAAAAATCAGATGAGATAATACTTTGACCAAAAGTGGACATCCCGAAGTACGACACGTTAACAAAAACGTCTATCACATCTAAATACCGAAGAATAAAAATGCGGAAATCACAAGAAACACAGAAATATTTTAATAAATTACTACTGAAAGTCAGTGATTTAAGATGTAGATTTTATAATTATAGTTTCGCTCTGAATAGATTGAGTTAAACTACGATATCCCTGCTTTTTACCTACAAGAGCATGCAAGTATTAAGTAAAACTTAACATAGACCTCCAATAACCACACTTACTAAATACTTCACCGCTTAATAACCTTAGCAGTACTCTACTTAGCGTGTAAGTACTGACGAACGAAATCGAAGTAAAAAGACTTGAGACGGGAAGTGTGTCTGGGACTGAGTTGTATTTTACACGAATGAAATACCAATTTTAATAAATAAAGATGTTATACAACTTATCTGATACCTCAGCTGGGTGGTAAGCTCGAAGAGTGTGCTGAAAGCACAACAAGGGAGCGAACCAAGTACATACAGTCGCGTCGCAAATCAAAAGATGAAGTAGCGCCAAAAGTGGGTTCAAGGTACACTACAAGTACTTGCTGACTCATCAGTTTTAAGTTCTTTGTACTATACATAATTTATAACCAGAAGGTGGCAATAGATTTATCATATTAGCGTGTATCATTCTGAAGATATTTGAAAAGAAGTTTGAAAATTACTTTGAAGTGGATGGCATTACCTTAGGTTTGGTTTTCATGCTCCAGTAGATCTTTGCACCAGAATTAATGGGGATCTCAATTTGAAAATTTGTGTTTAAGCTCAATAACATTAGAACAGTCGGTGAAGAATAAAAGGTTCCTTATAAACAAATCTAGCGCAAACATAACGCGATAAGCGGATGTATGAGTTCCTCCTATTAATACAGAGCATTGAACAGTTATAAGGCGTTCAATTCTTAAGAAACTAACTTTTATTTTGCAATCTTGAAAATGGTATCGGACTGATAGTGATGCATGTAAAGTGGTAGATTAGAAAGATGCAAGAGGTTCTTGGACAGTCATCCTGATTTCACATGAGTATTTGGGAGAAAAATACAACAAAAGTCATGAGAAACATTCAAAAAGACTCTAACAGAAATTTAAACGAAAATACTAGTTAACCATAGAAAATAGTGTCAGCTTAGTTCCTGAGAGTGCTCTTTTCTATTCATGTAAGATCAGTTGAAAACATTTAAATGTGATGTGTACTTAAAGTCGACTTTATCACCGATTGACTTCCCTAGCCGCCAACTAGCACAGACAGTACAAAAGGTAAAAAGTACGCTATCCATATATTCTACACATTGGGTTTGGATATATCACCTAAATTTAATGCATCATATAATGCGATTTATAAGCATATCTCTTCCTAGTAGAAGCATAAAATAAATACAGCATTTATTTTCACAGTCTCACTTATTCAATGGTGACATAAAGTCAAAACAGATTTGCAAATAGCGAATAGCATACGAAATTTACTCCTGAGCGTCACTTTCAAAAAATATTTTAATGCGTTGCGTAATGCCATTCGGTCTATTGGTATCACACTTGAAAGAAACTTAGCAGTTGCTCGGGTTTTCACTTCTACTGAACGCTGAGATATCTGAATTTTTCGTCAAAATATCTCCAAGACAGAGTGTCAGTATTGCCACATCGAATACATTTCTTGGACTGTGAAATTTTATGTATAAATCGGCACCTTAAATATACTTCATAAACTATAAGAAAATAAACAATTTGCATTAGATTTGACCTCTCACTAATATAGATTCAGAAATTTGTTTTAAAAGTTATGCTCTGAGTATTCCTTTAGTTCTAGACTGCAACTTTGTAATGCATTCAAAGTATTTCTGTTTATTTCACAATACGAGTCAGACATAATTAATTTTACTGTATCGATTTGTTATATCTTTCAAGTGGTGATTTACTCGCCTCTCTGCTGCCTATGAGCATCTTTTTCATAAATGAACTTATAAACTTGTGCAGGTGAATGATTAGGAATTATTAACAACTCATTTACACATGTAATCACCTAAGTTTATTAATTTGTCACTACAAAGACAATAAACTAGATATCAGTAAAATGGAAAATTATGGGTGAATATACGAGATTATCTGATGATTGTAATAAAGCTTGAAGATTATATACCCAACTCTTGAAGAGACTACTTAATGTATATTAGGAAAACATATGAAATCATACAAAATAGCTACAGTACCTCCAGTGGAAAATATTGAAGAGTAAGCATTTAAAGACTCTGATTTGAAGATATTTTCTTATGCAACCGAATTAATTCAGTCGGTGTTACCTTTCATAATAACGTGTGTAAAACTGCAAACAGAATCTCAAGGTGAAGAAAAACATAAGCTGTGACCTCGAATGGCTACTGAAGCAGTTTCTTAATATGCGAAGACAGTATCTCGTCAAAAACTTCTCGAGAATATATTTATTTTCATTCAGGTTCTGCACTTCATCCGATCGTGGATTGTTAGTGCTTATAGTTGTACCCTGTATAATATCTCCAGTTAATATCTTTATAACAAAATAAATGTTGAAAATATTTTCTAAATTTATTGTGAAAATCGTTTTGATAAAATAAAACAATTTTATTATATCGTCTTAAAATCAGTAAAAATATTTTGACCAGCACAATATACTATATTTCTTCGTTTTATCATAGTTCATCAGAAACTCCTTTGTTTTTACTTTAAGTGATAATCATTGAGTATTTAATCTTTAATCATCTTGATGAACCAAACTGCTATCCACTTGATTTAGTTTATTTTTAGGTAAGTGCACACGGAAAATCAAGCTGATCTGTTTCGTATAATTTTCAAGTAGAGTGACACTACAGTAGTGTATAAGAAAGCCTTCTGCCTAAATGAGTTCAGATAATCTATAATCGATTTAACTAACTAATTAAATTTTTAGTTTGACAGGAACTTATTTAACTATACGTATGTTTATTTTTAATTAACATCAGGCAGAATATTTTGACTGAGTAGTGAGTTTTCCTGATATTGTATTGACAGTTAGGATGAAGCAGCCATTTACTAGTGTCTAGTTTTAGAAAACAGCATTCATTAATATCAGCATGCAATGCGATAAATTCTGAATAAATTCTCGGCAGTATTCATAAATTCTGTTGATGCAACTGGTCAGATAGACATTAACGTTTATATTGTTTCAAGATGTTATACTTCATAGAAATGAGAAAAAAGAATTTAACAACATAAATTCCCATATGACTGAATACTATATTAATAATTTTGAATACTTCAACCTTTAAATGGGTAACTTTGCATCTAACATAACATGAAAAAGAAGAGTGAAAATACTTAGAACTAGATAGGTGATAATAATTTTTGTTACTGCTTCAAAGAAACAGAACAAATAACGGCATCAAAAGATTCTGTAAATACTATAATTTCTGTAATTCAAGAACTGAGTTCATTCATTATAACTAAAGTGTGAGCATTGTTGTAATTTATTGGTACGAAACTATCATTTTGTAACTAAGCTGTCTACATCGCTAAATTAGACACTTGATATGAAGTTTGCATTTCATAAATATCATTCTTCCTTATAAATGTCAATGTCATATTGAAACTGTATAACCTAGATAGCATTTAGCCTTTTGAATGAACATGAACTCACCGATAGGCTGGAATTGCTTAGAAATTTTATTGCGAGCTTCTTCACGAATCATGGCTACATGAGAAATTTCGAAAACCAAGGAGTATCGAAGAGTTATTGCGTAACATTTTGGGACCATTTAGCACCGAGTAAAAGCTTTTGTGAGAAAAAGTGTCTGGGACCATAATGTTGCAAGGTGAGAATATAAAAAATGAGTGACGAAAACTCAGTTTTGCTATGATACAACTTCTTTCCAGTTTCAGTTGTATAAACATGAACTACAAAGCCTGTTTAGGCTAGAAAATTACTGACTTGCTTCACTGTTAAATTTTCATTATCTTCGTGCTATAAAATGTAAAGCAACAAACACTGAGTACTAGAAAAAAAATTCCAACATAACGTTAAGAAAAATCAGTTATATTATTCTACTATAACCAAGTCATTTTCCAATTAACAAAAATATCGCAAATATTATTTTACATGAATGATATAAATTTAAGCATAAAATCCTATTTCTTCACACAATTATGTCCTTTGATAAACTTGAACAAAGCAAAAAGAACGAATCGAGAAGAATAAAATGATGTCATTATATTCCATTGGTTTTTTTCAGCGGCATACAACTATAAACAATTTTAATATCAGTATACGAAATATTTTAGTCTTTCAATTCAGTTGCTCCTTCGTAGCTATCTATATGGGCTGCTGCAGTAACTGAGCCTTTTGTGCTCCAAGACTACTGACAGAATAACTAAGTACTAGTTTAGTGAAAACAATCAGCAGCCCGACATTAGACCCCCTGGTCCAAACAGGCTATGCAGACGGTGTTGGAAGATCTTTTTCTATCATCTTTTGGGTGTAAACAAACTACCGAAGGCCCGTAGATACAGAATACTCCAAACAAAACAGGCTACTGCAATCCACTTAAAACAGCCAGAACTCTGAGTACAAAACAAACTATTGTAATCAATATTGCTGTTCTGGACTGTTGTGAAATCTATAAATTCATAAATTGTGCATTACTTTTCTTATTGTATCTGATATTCAGTTTAGTGTTATAGTTTTTTTATCTCTTTACGTTCCCAATGGAACATAGGGCTTCAAGCTAGAGGCTTGAAGTTTCGATAGCAATGGTGTTCATGTTTACGGGATAAGGTTTCTAGCCTCATGCCCAACATACCCTTTTTACCAGGCTTACTGCTAGCTTAGCGAGTTAAAAGAGTGAGTTGGCCGGGGATCGAACCTCGGACCACATGCGTGGCTGGTGAGCATTCTACCTCTGTGCCAATGATGTAAAGTGTTATAGTGGTACGCATTATCATTAACAGATACTTTTAAACTTCATTCTTCATTAGATATTATTTAAAACTTTATTGTTGTCAGCCTTCAATAATTCATTAATTAATATGGACATGTAACTTTAGAAGCTAATGGTATGATCGAAAAGAGTATTCTTTGTTCAGCAACCCGTCTTTTGACATATATAATGGGCATCCTCAATCAATTAAAACAATTTATTTATGATCATAAAGGTGAAGGAGAATAATACCACGTGATTAGAAAAAATAGTGGAAAGGAATAAAAGTTGTTTTTAGGCTTGTGTATGTATAGCAATTATTAAAGAATTTTCTAGGTCTACGAAGGATTATTACTAACTGAACAGGGGTGTATAATCAGTAACACACGTAAGTGTTTAATATTTTATTCGAAAGAATGTCAAAATATATTAATAAAGACAAAATTAGGGGTATAAAACTACATTTTCAAGACAAAGCGTAATTTAAAAAATATATCTTCACTGTTGAGGAAATCGGAAGTATTCGATATGTACTTAGACTGTTCAAATAAACCAGGAGATTATCCCTTAAATACTATGAGAGCTATAGTGCTTGTTATTATTTCTTAGACTGAGAACGTGAAAACTTCTACTGCCTAAATTGTATTCTGAATAATGCTAAATCTTGTGAAAACATCATGCCAACTACCCTTTTGTATACAGAAAAACTCTAGAATATTTGATTATCAATATTGTAAGGATATAAAACTTAGCTTAGTATTGAAAATATTTTCCTATAATACGAGAGGTAAATAGTGGGTCACAGTTTAGGTACCTGCTTGTAGTTCAAACCGAAGTGTTGGGAGGTTTCATTTTGTCACATTAGTTAGCAGGTCTTGAAATTCTCCGCATCATATACCAAGGAGATAACTGTTTTTCACTGTCACTTATTGAGTATGATGTCATAAGTACTGGCTGTAATAAATGATGTATTCAAATTTGATCATTAATCTCTGTAATATAATTTTTGAAAATGGTGAGCATTTTTATTTATTAACAAAAGTAACAACTAATTTAGTTAAATAAACTGACAATTTGTTCTTTCTGTTTAAAAATGTTACATTTTTGGCTGTTGGTTCAGCACCCGTTAAAAAAGGATGAAGTCAATGAATTTCATTGGTATAATTATTTATCAAATGGTGTAAATATTTAGTCACTCCGACTTTATTTCTAATACAAGTGAACAGATATGATAAGCAACTTCTATGACTCAAAATTTCTATCTTGTGTAAAAAGTAGTCAGTGTACAATTATTGTATTGTTACACAGAATGCAGTGACAATCTAGTCAGTATCTTCAGTGTGAACTGAAAGCCAGTGAATAAAGGTGTAATTTTGGAAGTATTTAGAAAGGGTTTGTATTTACCTTCATTGAGCTAATTCAGTATTTCTTTTGAACTTAAATTGTTGACAAAGAATAATTTGCAGTGAAAGTGACTAGTGTAGTAAGATAATGCATAGCTGAAATACTTATCTATCTTGTCTGTATGTAGCTTTGTCATGCTTTATCATTACTATATTCAAATGGCGTACTGAAAATTTTCAGTCCTATTAGGAGTGAACTTGTAAATACATATTAATAAAACACAATGCTTCAACTTCGACTTCATGGGCTAACAAATCAGCTTCTGATATATGAAGACCCTAAAACTGAAATATAAAATGTCCTGCCATGGGACTTCAACAAATAGAAACAATATAGAAAAAATCGCCATTTAGACATTTAGAAAACAGAAAGACAGAGCGAGGAAATATTTACTTTTCAATTAGATCCTCATCTCTGGCCAGAGTAGAGTAGAGCCAGAGATGAGGATCTAATTGAAAAGTAAATATTTCTTCTCTCAATCTTTTTGTTTTCTAAATAGAAACAAATAATTCTCATCTTGCGCTGGAGTTGGTTTCAAAACCCGTTTTAATGTTAATTGATTTTATTGAATAATACCCTATAATTGGATGGAAAGTCTTAAAATATCTTAAATATATTGTCCGCAACAGTTACTACCACAATTCTTAAAACAGCAAAGCACATTCGATTCAGATTTCTCTTTAAATTTACTAGTTTGTGAAAGCTTATCAACTGCCAGTTCTAAGCAAGTCTTATGAGTCGTTAAACCATTTCGACTCCCGATTAGTGAGAAGGTCTCAAGTGAATTGATGACAAAATTTCCTAAATACTGTTCGGTGTTAATCAAATTCTTTAGTAATTTTTTCTTGGATTATGTATGAATATATTTTTCAAACAAACCAAGTACTATTTTATTGAAATGTATGAATCGAAATGTAAATAAAGGGTGACTGGTTATCATTCGATAAGTCAAGGATGTTTATTAAGTAGGTAATATATAAGCTGAAAACTAATAATCGAATAAATTTAATTTCTTTATTGACTTTGATCTGTGAGACACCTTAAGAAAACCTCATGAGGAAAGGCCACAACAGGTACTTGCAGATAGGAATAAACTAATTCAAGGCACCTGCTCCAGAGTATAATTTCTTTTCATTTAGACTCAGAATACGGCCTCCCGGAAATAAAATTGAGAAAAGGAGCAGATGTAAGCTCAGACCACTATCTAGTGCAAGGAACTTTCAAGATCAAGTTGAAAGCCTTCAAACAAGCTGGGAATACAGCCTTGAGGACCCTAATGTCACGAAAGGCCCAGAAGGTGGCAGGGTCAGGTAGAATTTCCCTCAGAAGCATTGAAAAGGGAGTAAGAGACTTCACCAGATACGGTGACCGCATTATTACTGAAGGTGTGAAAGGAAGGAAAGGCTAACTTGTGAAACTGCTAAAGAAGACCGACCTAAGCCACTGCAAAAACTTTAAGCAAAGTATTAAGCTTTATCATCCTGGGAAGACTAAACCACGCTTTGATTGAGAAATTTCATCCTTGAGAAGTTCGATTCACGAAAAACAGATAGAGTGCAAATCAAATTGTGACACTAAGCATTATCACTGAATAGATCACAGAATAGCAGTCAAATCTCTAATTAACTCCATCGAGTTTGAAAAGAAATTAGATAGCTTTGACCGTAAAGTAATTTGACAGCTGCCCCAACACTTTGGAGTTCACTAACACAAAAATTTATAAACCTCATTCAACAGCTATACGATGATGTCACATAGCAAATGATTCACAACGGAAGGCTCAGTGGAGCATCTGAAGTGAGGACTGAAGTAAAACAAATCTGCCAACTATCATCAATGATACTTCTCATTGTGGCAGACTCAGTCATGCTGCCTACCGTGGGTAAAGAGAAGGCCAGCATATGGTGGACTGACAAAAAGATCCTGGAAGGTCTGGATGTTGCAGGTGATTTATGTCCCATGTCTCACAAACTCGGAGATGTGCAAGGAAAAACAGAGAAATTGGCGGGATGAGCAACAAAGATAGGATTTCAATTGAACATAGCAAAGATGGGTAATGAAGATACCTTAAAACAAGCACCACTCATTCTAAGCAGGAGAAATCTAAAAGAAGTCATCTCTTTCGCTTACATGGGCAGCATCATTTCAACTATATGAGAAAGAGATGAGGATGTCAAAGACAGTTAGGATCCAGAAGGTAAGACAAAACATCAGTTACCTGAAATGAATTTAAGAATCCACCGCACTCAGCGAAAAGAACAAGATTCTGATCTTCAACACTAATAGGAAGTCAGTGGGTGCTTCTATATGATTCACGGATTTGTCACATGCAAAGTATTTCCAACAGGCTATTGCAAACTTTCAAAAACAGCTACTTTCTCTTGACACTTAAGGTCAAATGGTTAGAAACGATGAGCAACGATTGTTTCTGCGATAACCAACAAAAAACAGCCGACAAACAAATATGCATAAGAAAATGCGGACGGATTGGACATGTGCTAAGGAGAAGTTTGAGTCATTAGAAAGAAGTAAACACGAAGTTCAGCAGAGATATCTTTTCGGCGATTTCATTTTCAAAAGCTGTACAATCGCAATTAAATACATAATTTTACATGGATACAGTTTTTGCTTGATTCCACATAATTACGAAGGCGAATAAAAGGTGATAATTATTTTCAACAAGAAATGGTTTACGAGAGGTTTAGAAACAAAATTACATAGGATAAGAACGGATTACAGGTGTGTGACAAAATGGGCATGGAAACAAATTGAAATTATAATTTTCAACTTGAAATGGAAGTTAGGAGGTGCCAATATAGATTACAAGAGCCTTAGAAACAAAAATTACACAGGATTAGGATATAATTGTAAAATAGTTATTTTAAACAAATTATAAATGTGAGCAGAAAAAGCATGGAAACAACATTAAAATAGCTGTTCTTATAACCGAAAAAATGGGACGAATTGAATGAAGACAGAGAATAAGAATCACACACACAGCGGACTAAAAAAGGATCCAAAGAAAGATCCAAAAAGAACGAAAAAAGGAAGAAAACGGAGACAAAGAGAACATACCGAACTAGGTCCATGGTAGTTGTAGAGGTTGGACCCAATTCTTTTGAACTCACAGCTCCGGCTTTTCAATGCATATTACGAGGGCTTTTGCATCACAGAGAAGATGGAAACATACTGATTTTGGTAGGTTTCTGTTGACTTTTAAATTAATTTGAATGAATCAATTGAGATGTGGTGCGAGGTGTTGGTCCAATGTTCAACAATGGCACTTCTAATTGAACTGGTGCCTCCTCTTTGCAGCCACATGGGGTAATGTTCTCTAACACGTTTTGAACGGACGCCCATACAACGACCTATGTACCTAGCTCCACACCAGCAGGTGAACACATTGAATTGGTCATATGCGAGAGTTTGTCCTTCACAATGTTTCGAAGTATTGGGCGGCTAGAGAAAGTCACTCTTAGTGTTGCTGCAGGGAAGGTCTTCTTTAAAACGTTGAATATTCTCCTCTTTAGGATATCAGCTGTCAAATTTCCTCTGAAATTCAGATTCAAATACAGCGTTTTCTTCGGCACTGAGTCTCATTCTACTCTTTTTGGTTTAGGCTTCATGTTCTTTTCGACAAAACAATCCAAAGTATCAAAATAGTAATAATGAAAAAAATATAAAAGTACACTTCAGTTCAGATATCAGTTACTATCGATCGAACTAAAACTCACAAGATATATATATATATATATTATGAAAGAAATTTGCACTCAGTGTCGAATTAGTCCATGCTGTTACGTGGATTAGGTAGGAAAAGAGGTATAAGCGGTGAGCAGAAAACACGGTGCTAATTCGGAAGCCATCAACTATTGGTTAGATCCGCCTGGGAAGGTGTAGACTTCCTGATACATCAAAACCTGATTATTCCTTCTCGCATGTACTTCTTTTTAATTTAGTTTCACTGCATTTATTTCTGGTACATTTATTTAAACTTTCACGAAGTTTGACAACTTGAACTGAAGCACCTGTGTGCATAATTTCTACGTCAAGAAATTCTATGCAGTACAGTTACACGGCTGGTCCGTGTTAATAACTTTATGGACATGAATAAAAATGCAAGCCATAATAGTTAAAACAGACAGAGGTAATACAACATACACTACATTATTTTTAAGTTACTTCTTATCTTTATTATAATTTTTATCTTAACATCTTGTCAATGATAGGCAAGAAACACATGTCAGCCTTCACTCTCATTATCTTATTAAATTCAGAAGTATTTAACGCAGGTCTATCAATAAATTAATGTTGCTTTTTGGAGTTAAGGAGTGGGGCATTTGCACATTGGTTTCGGTAATTTTGATAGTCAGAAACAAATGAAATACACCAGCTGTTGCAGCTTGATTACAAACCGAGTTAACTGTTTTACTGGGTAAACAATTTAGACTGTGTGTGCACACCACATTGCTTTATTCATTCCAACAACTGCATTTATTAAGCTTATGTCATAAATCTGTAATAAAATCACACGAGTGGTTATTGAAAAGAGAATGAACAATTTATCAAGCGAATTGAAAATTTTTTATCTGAAATTTTAGTTTTCTTAAAGGTCACACGTTTCTGCATGTTACTATTTGCGTCACGTTTAAAGCCAGTGAAATAAATTTTATCAGGCTCATGGATGTCTAAATTTCTTCGTGTCAGTAAAATATGTTTGGATATATGTATTCAAATTTCTTTTATTTGTTTAAAAGGACATAGCGTATACAGCGTTTCAAGGTAAATTCCTTGAAGCCTGCCAAGTGGTTAGTTAGTTTGTTCATTTCTTTAAAACTTGTGCGATACGTTTTATTCTTAGAAGGATCACCACATGACATACAGTTTCACGTAATTTTTTCTATCAATTTCGTGAACACATTTCTAAAAACTATTAGGAAGCTTTTCACAGATATTCCATGGTATAAGTTAATGGAGTTTTTACTTCATAGTTTCTCTGCTATGTAAAGTAAATTTTGACATAGTTCGACATCTATTAGACGTCTAAGAAAAACTAAGCACTCTTCAACAGTGGGAACCCATGATTCCATCAAGCATCAAACCTCGTACTTTAAGGTTACTAGTCAAGAACGTTAGTCATTCAGGAACTGGGCCATAATTAGTGGTTCATGAATTCCAACTCTGATCAGTCCCCAGCTAACCATCTTAGCATTTTCTTTTAAAAGTACATTGATTAAAAGACTTGTATTTCACAGTTTAATTTTATTCGAGAAACAGATTTGGAAAGAATCCCAGTGGACAATATGACTGAAACTTGATTGGGGAATGTGTGTTACATGTAGTTTGGTTCAACATACCTTTTTGAACTGTTTATTTTTATAGTGCCTTCATTAAATTTAGCTTATTGTGTATGCTTCTGGTTACAGATAAACCTTTGTGGCTGGTTTGTAATACATTATTACTCCACAAAGAAGAGTAATTAGATTCTGCCTAATTAAAAAAAATCAAAAATGCCCACTGTTTTCTGTCTTTTTGCACAGAAAGGTAAGAATTTGTCACGAAATATTAGACTTTCATTCTAAGATAACATTAAAAAGGAATATTTTTGTTAGAAACTGATTAACCCTTCCCTAACTGGTGGCATGTTTGAACGCTGGGCTACCTAAACTTTCATCTACAAATTATTGTTATAGTCGATGCGCCTTTTTCTAATAAAATAAAATATGAAGCAATCCAGCTGACAGGCTTTGTTAGACATATTTTTAATGTATCAGAAATTCTTATACAATAATGCGAATGTATTTTAAACCACGCTTATCATCTAGTAGTTTAGATAAGTTGAATGAAATAGATAGAAGCGGTATGCACTAAAACGTAATGTACGATATGATAAAAAGTATAGGAGACGGAAGTTTGACACGAAGGCACTAACGCAAATTGTTTCTCATAAAAGTAGAAACAAAAAGAAGACGTAGTTTATCTATCACCTTAATTTGTACACGCACATTACACGTTTCGAAAAGTAGAAACACTCTACAACTTTCTTACACATACGGTCAGTAGGATGTTAGTTAAAAACTCTTCTAACTTACAGCAAATAAAAGTGGCATATATGGCTACCATTAAGAGCATATGATAATATTCGACAAACAATATACATTACTTTGATTTCATAAACTAAATAATTAAAAAACACGAAAGTACAAAGTTTCCAAAAATTTTAACTGTCAGTTATTTAGCAAATACAGTAGATTCTCAATAAAATGTGAGCGGATTCGCTACGTAGTAGTTCCAAAAAAATTGCCTTTGAATCAGCAGCACCATAAAAATTTACAATACAAGAAGACGCTGATGTATCATATACATCTTTCAACAAAAATCCCTTGACTAAATTTTAACATCCAACGGATAAATCCCTAAAACATCTGTAATGGTTTCAGTCAGTCTTTAGAATATATCCGGAAAACTTCTTGACATTTGATTGGTAAGCAAATAACATGACACAATATTCTTTATATAAATATACATAAGCCATGGCAAGATCAACAATGACCAGGCAAAGTGAAAATAAGACAGTATGTGATAACAAATATTATTGTAAAATTTCTGAATTCCTGGTATTCACAGAAAATGGGGATCTTTGGTCATGTAGACCACCTGGCTTTGTCTTTTGTGTATCTCACCAAATTTCATTTCTGGTAACCTCATACCATATTCATGTACAGACTTCTGAACTATTTTTACATCTAGAAATTCAACCATCAAGCTTCTTTTCGTAGTTGGAAACAAAGAAAGGGTAAACGATATTTATTTCTACCAAAGGTTTATGTTCATCCGTATTATTTTAAGTATGGAGGTAGTACGTATGAACTTGTCAAGGATACACTTCAGGGGTCGGTTCTTTAAACTAAGATACATGAATGACAACTGAGATTAAACCAAGAATAATTACATACTTATTTCATCCAACTGTCATCAGTTTTGTCTTTTTGAAGATTGTTTTAGACTCGGAAAATGCGCAGCAGACCAACCTACAGTTTAGTTTAAGTCATTACACCGACTTTATCGAATTATACTTCCTAGATAATTTTTACCTGATAATTCTGTCAAAGAAAAAAGTATTTTAAAAACTAATTCTAGATCGACAATCAATTAGAGTTATAAAAATAACTTAGGCAATATGATCTAAATAGCACATGTTCGCAAAATATCGTCAGTAAATGCGTATTAGCGTATTAACGAATGGTATATCAATCAAAGGAGTTCTGTTACTGCTGAGATTTGAAGAATTTCACTATTGTTCCCACATTCTATTTCTCTCTAGTAAAACTAAGCTCTTTCATTAATGGCATTACAATTACTAAAATTTTGGAGCTTATAAACCAGTGGCAGGTGTACCTATCTGTTTACCAGTCACACATTAAATCAGACTAACAATGGTGAGCTTTTGTTCAAAAAATTATTGTCGGGAATACAAAGCGTTCAGTTGACATTTGTCACTTCATGCTACTGATGTCATTTATAAGATATAATAGTGATTTTTATGCGAACGGAATTCTGTGAAGTGTTAATTCATACGATGAAGTTATAAGCATATATATATATATATATATGCATCTCTTAACTTGACATTTTTTGTAGTATTTGGTGGAATGAAAACTTATGATGGCCAAGCATAGAAATCAGTACCAACGCATGAAGTCTGAAATTATCAACCCTTATTCAAAACAAATTTAGGTTACCTAAGTGATCTCGACATTACAAGAGTATATATATATATATATATTTATATTCTGTGGCCAACTAAAGTGTCGTGGTTACACAGTGACACAGTCTTTGTTAAAATCCTTTATTGGTTATCATGCAAAATCTTCATTTAGCTTATCTGTTTCTGAACTTAAAGGCTTTTTGAAACTATTAGTATAACCTAACTGTTTATTTATTTACACTGTTCGTTGATTTTAACAATAAATGTATAGATGAAGTGATTTAAAAAATTGTTATATTAGGTATCTTGTTGAAAGGAAGAAATCTCAGTTTCTAATTATTTACATCTAAAATACGATTATGAGGTGATAATCTAGCTCACAATAAAGCAATGAATTTACTTTCATAAGTTTTGTTGGCTTCCTAGTTATGTGAAAACTGAATTTAAATTTAGCAGTACATTGTATAACATCACATTTGACATTACATTTTGAATAATAGGTCAGAGGTCAGTGGTCTAGTTGCATTAACCTAATTGAATAATTATTGAACCAAAACTTACACTTACATTTTTCATGGTGCTTTTTAATGCTTTAACTAAAATGAAAGTTACCCAGGCTATTCCGTGCTCTCTACATCGAAACAAAAGGTTTCACCACTTATTTAACTGACATTAGTGACACGGGTTCGAATCTCAGAAAGAACATGAGTTCCTTCAAGGTTGGAGATACTCCTTGCTGAAGAGGGCCAACTAGCACGAAACCTAGGTTCAAGGCTTCCTGCCTATTGCCTCCAACTATCTAATATCATCAAATCAATGTGCACTGTGATGGCAAGCTACCTAGATTGGTGGTCAAATTGCAAACCTGACTGGTAGAATTCGGCCTGCACCAAAGAAAGGACTAGACACGTCACAGTAGTTACTAGTGTCCAATCAAAATACTAAAGCAAATTCACACGTAAAACTGAAAATACTTAAAACAGCAATCTCACTATTAATACAGATTACTGTTTTGTGCACTTGAATGAAAATTTATTTTGTAAAAACACTGAATTTGCTCTATACTCACTTGTAAAGAACATTAAGGAACATTCAACATATTTCTCAGATAAATATCCAGTGACTAACATTATGACTGTTTAAATGCTTTTGGATTAAATAAAGTAGTTGTCATTGTTCCGGATTATTCTTAGAAGATTACTGAAAGCTTTCAATGATATTGAAGTGTGCGTACTTAACTTAGTCACATTAGATTTTGACGCACGTTGCAGGATGTTAGTTTATCGAAAATAGTCACTAAATAAGCTTTGACTTTAATTCTTTGCAATGAGGTAATCCAACAGATTCATTGAATCTTCTACTGGGTGAAGGGCTTTTTATAGTGTGTCATTCAGCAGTAAGGAAGGAGAATTTGTAATGAATTTAAAAGTCCTCAGTTTCAAAAATGAATGAAGATCTGTAGAATTTCAGCTCTTTTTCAGAAGGACTGTGCCGTTTCAACTCCGCAAACTTATCCACACTACAGTTGTTGATAAACGTGGTGTAAGAATCCAAGGCTTCCAACAAACTGCCTACCAACACCTTAAACTAAAGGAAAATGAATGGTATTTAAAAGCTTAGTTAAATTTTACGGTGCTGTTGTAATGCTTAATTGTTACTGTAACCCACAGTGCCCCCGATACAAGTAAACGAAAGAGTAACATGGAGAGAACAGAAATCAGAAGTTCGTATTCAACAGAACTGTTTGCATCGTGTACATATAACATATAGAGATAAATAATAATGGACACTTAGGCAATATAGTAATGAAAATAGTTATTCGCGAAAATTCTACAAGATAATTATTCAAAAGCACTTTGCTTATTAGAAATCAGGCTCGTAAAGCATAAAAGTCACACCTTAGTAGGTGAAAACAAAACAAATAAACCAACAAGAGGAAGTTTATCTTAGCAATTATTTGATACAGATTACAAGTATGTGTTAAAATGCTATTTTCTCCCCTTAGCTCTGAGAAGCAAATTAAAGAGAGGTAGCTTCATTTTATTAAAAAAGTTCTCTATGTTTTGTTTTTTAATTGATTTGCGTAAGCTTATCACAAGGTATGAAAACTTTGATTAATGAATAGTTCAGGTTCTTTAACCATAGTTTTTGATTCAAACAATAAAATTAATAAATTCAGACTTTCATGAAGTTTGAGATATGAAACACTTTTCAACGTTTTTCCCAAATCTGTTCGCACTTTTATTCAAGTAGTAATATTCCCCAATATAATGCATCTGCAACTGCCATTATTTTTATCAGTTACTTCACGTAGTATGGATTTTCACTAAAGTTTCTAATAACTTATTATTATTTGTACCTAGTTTTTGCATTTCTTCAAAGTACTGCTCAGATTTGGAAATTCAGATACAGTTTGAAAATCTAAATGATCTGCTAACGCCTATTGTTCTTATTTTTGTTCATAAGTAAGGTTGGTTGAAAGCTAAGTTAGTTGATAATGCCGTTCAATACTGCAATGGAGGCATGGCGTATAAAAATATTCTAACGTTCCAATACTCTAGCGCTTCGAAGAAGGCAGACATAATTATGATATCGTTATTCTCAGAACAGACAAAGTTTCAGGTGTGGTCGTATTAAACATCAGTAAATAAAAAATCGAAATGTTATCCATTATCGAAAATGACGACTTCACTTAAGAAGATATGATTTTACAAGGTAAGGTAGAAAATAATCCGATAAAACTCTCGAGTATGAATACGATTAGTAAAGAAGAATTCAATACACAAAAACCTGGTTAATCTAAATTATCAGACATTTATAGTCTGCTGAAAATACAGACCTAACATTCCTCTTAGCCCCATAATGTCAATGTACAGCTCTCCAACTCAACAGCTTGACAAGTGTTTAGTGTAAAAGTTTATTCTATTTGAAAGGGACACCTTTAGTCTAATCCAATGTCTTTGTAAAATTAATATAAAAGGCGAAACCATTTTCTCCCTTGATTCTGGTACGTTATTTATACATGTACCATAGTTAAAGACAAATGACGCTTTATGGGTATACATTCCATAAAACAGTTTGTAGTTATTTTTGAAGCAGCCATTTTATCCTAGCAATATTAAATTTGCGTTTGATGTTGGGTGTTTCCACCATATAGATAGTGTGGCGAAGGGAAATCTCTTGGGTCAATTGTTTACTGATATGTATCACATGTTGACAACTTATCTGAATACTTAACTGGAAAGGTTTGTTTTTATGGATGGTGCGTGGAAGGTATGATAGTTACTTTTGAAAAACCAAGAGATTCCGGAGGTGAATAAAGTACAGAATAGTATACCGTTAGCATATGTGGAATGAAATAATTATTGCTTGCTATCTTTAGATGTACTTTTATGCATGAAATGACTTATCAAATTTTTTATCAAACAAGTTATCAGGTGATATGTTTTAACTAATTATTTGGCTTGAATTCAAGACTGTTTTACCTATAATGACTTCTTCCGGAATCAATAACCCATTCAAACATTTAGCCTCCTTTTTCGACTCCCATTCAATCCGAATTTATCATATTATTTCTATAAGTATTAGCAGCATAATTCGTGTATTCATACATGTCACCCATCGGACCCGTCGAATGAAATATAGCTACCTTCTTAAACTGTGATTATTTTTGAACAAAAATCTTTATAAAAGTAAAATATATCTGCACCACAGCAATACTGAACTATTTCAATGCTCGCGATATCATTCAACAGCCTCCTCAACGTATGCGCTATCCATCTCCACTTTCTCTTGGATATTTGTTAAGCAATTGGCTCTTGGTTGGTTTGTTCCCAGCCAGAGTTTCTTGTTGCTAATTCTTCCTGGTCGACTGACCGGCCATGTGATCTTCAGTATGGAGCCAGCCAGAGAAGTGGGCAGCTTTTGATGAAAGTCTGCAATCCGTTGGAAATCCTTTTCGTGACGCTCTGGCCAAGTTTCTGACCCGTATAGAAGAACTGACTGACTTCACATTTGTGTTGAAAATCTGAATCTTGTTATTTGTGCTACCTGAGTGAGTACAGAAGATTTCCGGACTGGTTTCAGGTTGATGAAGGTGTATCTTGCCTTTCAGATTCTGTCTGGTTTTGAAATCCTTATCTATGCCATGCGCTTGTAGTTGAAACAATACAGCCCTCCTTCAAATTTATTCCGTTGATAATGATTGGCACTGGCTGTTGTTGCTGTTGCTGTTGGTTGGTTCCCCTCATCACATCAATATTTTCCATGTGTACTTGAAATCGTGTCTTTGCTGTTTACTCCATCAGCTCGTTGCTTTTCGCCTGTACATCTTTGAGTCTGTGTGAGATTCGACATAAATCATCCACGCGCGAAATCCAGATCTTCTAGAGTCTTCTCATCGGTCCAGTGTATTCGTGTATTCCCTACAATCTGGTTCATAATCCAGTCCACTACAGTTGGGAATACCATCGATGGTTATTGGCAGGCTTGACTTACTCCTGTCTTCACTTCAAACACCTCACTGAGTTTCCGTTGTGGATTACCCGACTGTCACGTAGCTTTTGAATGAAGTCGATGATGAATTGAGGTAGGCCATAGTATTGAATTAGTTCCCAAATTACTTCTCAGTCAATACTGTCTGTCAAAGCCCTTGTCGAAGTCGATGAAGTTGAGGTAGAGCTTTGACTGGCATTCTTTGCTTTGTTCGATGATGATGCATCGAGTTGCGATTTGATCAGCACATGATTTGCCTTTCCTGAATCCAGCTTGTTCCGGTTGGCGGAGTTCAGCACCCAGTGCATCTTTCATTGTCTCCAGGATGACAGGACTTAGTATTTTGCTTGGTGTATGCAAGAGAATGACTCCACGCCAGTTCATGCAGATGCCTAACAAGGTCGCCCTTCTTTGGTAGTCTGATAATTTAGGCTTTCTTACAATCAGTGGGTAGCTTTCCTTGCATCCAAACGTTTTGCATCATTGTCATGAGGACACTGTCGTCTCTGAGTTAGTTTTCAGTGCTTCAAGGGGAATTTCGTCTGGTCCTGCTGCCTTCCCGAACTCCACTAGCTTCATGGTATTCAAGACTTCTGCTTTCGTCGGAGGATTGGTGTCCATTGGCAGAAAGTACTGTGCATGCATTTGCTGGTACTTCTGAGCAAGTTGCAGGTGATGATCGATTCAAGAGTCCTTGAAAGCAATCGGCTGATTGTTTTTCTTGCTTCTTCTTTCTGGTTATTAGGTTCGTTTGATTATCTCTAATTGGTTTAATGTGTGTTGATCTCCTCGCGGAGAGAGACCTGGTTATCTGATATGATGTTCTGAGGTCTCCTTTACCTGCGCATCTACAACTCTCTGTTTATTCACATATACTCTTTTTTTGAAACAGTATTTGTAACTTTTGTATTACTGCTTTAAATTTTTATAAAAAGGTAGAATTTTTACAAGTTGATCAAAGAATGAGATCAGTCAGAGAACCGTTGAAAACAGGGGAGTACTGGACAGCTGTTTCATCCTAGTATGGGAATCATCGGCAGTAGCCACCTACTGGGTTTCGAACTCAGAACCTTCTGGTTACAAGGCAAGCTCGTATACCATTCAGCCACTGGGACCCGATTCAATGGCTCATGAATTCTAACTTCTACTAATTCGTGATTTAGCTTGCCTTGTCACCTGTAGGTCCTGGGTTCGAAACCCAGTGGGTGCGTATTTCCGATGATTTCCAAACTAGGATGAAACAGCTGTCCAGTACTCCCTGGTTTTCAATGGTTCTCTAACTGATATCAATCAGTCATCAACTAGTAAAAACAAAACTAACCCTTACCAACCAAACTATAGAAAGGTAGAATTGCAGTTTTAATTTAGTTGAATTGAAAAGAATGAAAGGTCAGTGATCTTTGGGAGAAATAATGAATTGTGATGGAATGAAATGAAAGCATATAATGTTTGTTTTATAGATAATCTTTACATACTAAGAAATATTTTAAGAGAAATGTAGCAGGAATCAGGGTATCACTGATCAATATAATTTCAGAAAAAAGTGTATTTTATATGCCATGATGAATCGGATGTTCTGTTCATTCAATACATATGGTTGTCTGAAATGAACTTTTCCTGACTGAGTGAAATAAATGCCTAATGAGAGTTTTGTGTGTTGTCCATTCAAAATACAGGCAGACGACAGGATTTTGTATTAATTTTTGTGACTTTAAATATCACAAATAGCGCAACTGCACTTCACGTCAGACTTATAATCTAGACACAGCTATGGAAATATTTTGATCCAAATAGCAACGACAACAAGCAACAATGTTTTTTCTTCATTTAAATAAGCCAGTGAATCTGAGTTTTCATTTAGTGATTGTTGTCTGTTTCCCCTTGTACAAAATGAATGAAAATGTTAATTTAAAATTCCATTTAGAATCCTTGCAATTCATGATTGTAACAAGCAAATATACATCAATATTGCGAAGTTTGTCTGGTTTCATATTGAATATATAGTACCTGTAAGTAATATTTACTGGGTGACGTAACTTCAATTTGTTATCACTACAGCTGAAAGATACGCAACAGAACCTTTTAAAATTAAGGCGGCCTGCTTAAATCACTGAGCTACCGAAATTGCTTTCCACGAAAACGCCTAATTTCATTTGGATTTACTATTCTTTTAATCGTCCAGTTATATCAAATGGCCTAAATATGAACTTGAGCGCTGATTTAACTTGCTCCTAAATAAACGCTGTTTAATTCTTCGACGAAATGAAGATGTACTTTAGATTGTTACTTTACAAGTAAATCCTATATGAATCCAAAAGTATTTTGTAACTAAATTCGCCAAAAAGTTTTATACCATTTGTTCGCATATTGTTTGAAATAAAGCTTTATTATTAAAAATTACCGATGAAATAATCAGGAAGTACATAGGAAATTCTTTAAATAAAATTAATGATAATGAAATCTAAAACTCTGATTAATGAACAAAGAATATTCTCTTTGATAAATTCGTCATCAGGTTCAGTAAACAGGAAATGCACGACGAACATGCACAGCACCAAAAATAGGAAATTTAAAGCATCAGTAATGGTTCCGTACCAAGAGGGAACTTCTGAAATCTTGCATAGGATTCTTAATAATGCAAAAATAAAAGTGACATCCAAACTCACAGAGTTACTTATACGCGAATTATGTCGGTTATTGTACCCTGTGCAACCTAATAAGCAAAATAATTTAGTTTGTCTAATAATATCCAATATTTGAGGTCAAATACATGGGTTAGAGTAGTAGGACGGCGTTAGTTAGATTAGCGGAGCACTTAAATCTGGTAAAATCTAGGTTGGGAAACCCTAACATGATACGGAATCTAGTAAAAATCTCAGCTATATGCAGTTACATGAGACCATACATTTGGATGGAACAAGGTGACTGTTGTAAAATCCAATATAACAGGAAAGAGGGGGAGGTTGATAATGGAAGTTTATTATATCGAATCGGCTGAGAAGATGTGCCAGAGGAACGATTCAGCACGTATCCTGGACACCTGAAAAATTCTACTTCCCCTACGTCAAATGGAGCAGACGAAAGAAGACAGTTAAATTCAAGTTTTGAAGCCGTGTATTATTGACATAATGATGACCGATAAATTGTTTTCAAGACATCATCCAGTGAATGATGCTCTCTCACTGTGTGATAAATTCAATAAACAAATTAATATGGAATTACATACTATTACAGTACCCAGGTTTATACACGTATTAAGTTTGTTTGATGTTAAATATTGCAAAAGTTTGCAGAGTATAATTGATTCATAATATGGCGGTACGTATTCAAAGCTTTCACGTTAGTGTAATACAGCATATTTTATGGAAATATATACGAAATCATAACTTGGGGAAATCGAATATGTCTTAAAAGAATCCATAATTAATGAAATACATCTGGAATGTGCAGATGTACAACTTCTACTATGTACTAATAGATTCATTCAGAGAATTTAAATAGAGTATATAATATTCATTTCTAAATAAATTATATAAGCATAGCTGACTAACAGTGAAATTAGCTAGTTATCCTATTCTATTCTTCTAAGTATAAAACTTGGGCACTATGGTAAAGTATAACTCCATTGTAGGTAAGATTTTATTTTGATAAATGATAACGTTTACAGCACATCACTGTGTGATTTATCAAAATAAAATCTTATCCATAATGGAGTTATTCTATTCTTCATTTTAAAAAAGCCACTGTAGTCACCGGATTTATCAATAAATTTGTATTCTGACATAGGATTTATCGGTTTTTGACTGATTTACTTATTTTTATGTCATAGCTTTGCTACTCTTATAATATAAACGCTCTATCATAGTTGCAGTCTGTGTATCAAGAGCATATATTTAGTACAAAGGCTATTCACGCTAACGTTTATTCTACTGAGTTTTACATAGTTTTCTAAAGGTTCTGTAAACAACTATACTGTATATAAAGAAAGGAATATAACTGCGAACCCAAAGAATTGTAATGAAAATAACAAGAGACGATTCTTCTAACAGATTGAAAAATGAGACACATTGAATTAAAGTGGTTTTACCGCCTTTTGTTAGCACAATTACACCAAACAAAAATTAGTATATCTTAGTCATTTAAATTGATCATAATTTATTATATGAAGAATATTTAAATTTTCATAAATCACTGTTAAAAGTCTTCCTTTATACTGATGTTATTCTTAATGTATTTTGGAAACTTTGTTTTAATAAAAAAGGATAGCAACAGTTAAATCTATGTATTCTTAATGCTTTATCAATATGTCGCTTGCTGATTTGTTGAATTTAATAAATATAACCTCATCATTCCCAGTCAATACTCACGGTTTATTTTCTAGACTTCTTGTTGTGCTTTAGTTAGTTTTCGCATGCCTTTACTTTTTGATGAGAACTTCTAGCATACCATTCTAGCTGCTTTGCAGCTGTTTTTTTAAACAGCAACTTAACCTTTTGGAATTCTGAGAATTTGAGTTTTAATTCCTTTTGTTTCCTTAAGTTTAATTGCTTTAATATAAGGCTTGAATAACAGGCATAAGCTCATTATGTTTGAGTAAACCATGTGAAGACTTTCTTAAATCATTTGAATAATATTTCATAATGGAAAAATCAAATGTGAAATAATGGCAATAAGTTCATCTTTCTAATATTATGAACTTCAACTGGTTCATGTAATTAAAACATGCAATTTACTTATCTGACGTTCAGGTACACGATTTAAATAAATGTGGTTATATTTTATTAAGCTACACATTAAAAAATATATGGACAAGATGACACCTACTTGGAAAATGATGTTCACCATCAGGGGCACTAAACAGTTTAAAACTTAAGTGAGCTTTCACTCACTCTGTCTCATATGATGAAACCAATAAGCATAAATGAACCATGTTAGTATTAGGAGGTGCTATCACAGAGTTATCCACCTTTGCTTTACTTTCCTCGCGCACTGAAAATAAAAACAATTATTGACTTTAGACTGTGTTTTCATTTTTGATTCTATATACAACAGTTTGTAGAAACACCATACAAATTTGGCTGGCTTGAATATTAATTATTCAGGTATAAGACAGTGATAAAAAAGGAACTGATTTTTTCGACTGAAATTGAATATCAAGCTTTTTTTCTTTTCTAACAACTTTCAAATAAAGACCTCTCAGTGCAAAACTTTTATGAATACTGTAACCAATATTCTTTCAGTGTATATCTAAAAAAATTTCGTTTGAAATTTTGTGAACTTCACGAAAATGAACTTTCGTAGCGCTAGCAGAGTAAAAATTGGCTCTTGGTTAAATTGTTCCCAGCCAGAGTTTCTTGTTGCTAATTCTTCTTGTTCGACCGACCGGTCATGTGATCTTCAGTATGGAGCCAGCCAGAGGAGTGGTTGATGAAAGTCTGCAACCTGTTGGAAATCCTTTTCGTGATACGCCGTATAGAAGGACCGACTTCATATTGGTGTTGAAAATGCGAATATGAATCTTTATGCTGACTGCGGAAGATTTCCGGACTGGTTTCAGGTTGATGAAGGTGTATCTTGCCTTTCCGATTTTGACATCTTTATTAGTTCAACCTGTAGTTGAAACGATGTTTCCCAGATAAGTGAAGGAAATAACCTCTGTTAAATCTCCCTGTTGATGGTGATTGATGCTGGTTGTTAGTTGCTTATCTTCATCATCCCCGTCTTCCCCATGTTCACCTGCAGTCCTGCCTTCACCGCCAGTCTCTTTAGCTAGTTTGTTGCTTTTCGCCTGTACATCTTTGAGTCTGTGTGAGATTCGACATAAATCATCCACGCGCGAAATCCAGATCTTCTAGAGTCTTCTCATCGGTCCAGTGTATTCGTGTATTCCCTACAATCTGGTTCATAATCCAGTCCACTACAGTTAGGAATATCATCGATGGTTATTGGCAGGCTTGACTTACTCCTGTCTTCACTTCAAACACCTCACTGAGTTTCCGTTGTGGATTACCCGACTGTCACGTAGCTTTTGAATGAAGTCGATGATGAATTGAGGTAGGCCATAGTATTGAATTAGTTCCCAAATTACTTCTCAGTCAATACTGTCTGTCAAAGCCCTTGTCGAAGTCGATGAAGTTGAGGTAGAGGTTTGACTGGCATTCTTTGCTTTGTTCGATGATGATGCATCGAGTTGCGATTTGATCAGCACATGATTTGCCTTTCCTGAATCCAGCTTGTTCCGGTTGGCGGAGTTCAGCACCCAGTGCATCTTTCATTGTCTCCAGGATGACAGGACTTAGTATTTTGCTTGGTGTATGCAAGAGAATGACTCCACGCCAGTTCATGCAGATGCCTAACAAGGTCGCCCTTCTTTGGTAGTCTGATAATTTAGGCTTTCTTACAATCAGTGGGTAGCTTTCCTTCCATCCAAACATTTTGCAGTAGCGGCGTGAGGTGTGGCTGTATATACACCTGGAAGTGAAATGGTATAGAGAGATGTGATGTATTATTATGGTAATTCCATTTCATACCTTTGGTTCCCATGATAAATTTAGACAGAGAGAAAAGATCAGATTTGCAGTGTAAAATGATAACATACTATTTCACAGGTTCTTATCAGCTGCAAGCTACTTGAAATTACAATGGTTATAAATAATGACATTTCATACTTCAATTTTTGACAGATAATAAAGAAAACGTTATAATGTTTTCTTTATATCCTTGAAAATGTAGTCTTTCTTAGTCTATCGAAATAATTTCATTATTTAGTCTTGTTTCTAGTGTATACAAAAACCTGTGACAATCAGGGAGAATACAGTAAAATGTTATTGCATAAATCATTTGCGATTATGATGAACAAATGATAAAATTGAAATAAGATGCACATTACCACTATTGTATTGTGATTGTCTAATCTATAATGGCAGTCGTAATGAAAGAGAAGCGGTGTTGAGAGTCATGACTGCAGTTTGGCTGGGATAGAAATTAACTTAATAATAATAATTCCTATAATAATGAACGTACTGTAGTACATCCATTTGAGTTTTTTCATAGTACGTTATTCAATGCCATACGAATTCATTAAACCTGGCACACCTCAAATAATTAATGCCATCACTACGTAAATTTTATTTTTTTAATTACAGCTTGATGCCACACCGTATTTTCAGTACAAGTATGGAATTTTCAGCATGGATATCGGTAGCCCAAATTTTGCAGGCCGACCATAGATATCGGGTGTGCGTCGGCAGGGGATCGAACCACGGACCATGTGCATGGTCGGCGAGAGTCCTAACCACTGTGCCACCGACGCACAATGTACGCTCTATTCTTAAACTAAAATCGGGTATAATGTAGTTCTGATTGTCATCTAATATTTTATAAAAGCAATAACCAAATCTTATATACTCTTTTTTTCCCTATGGTGTTCAGAAGACTCAGTAAATTGGCTTTTCGATTACTACGCTACATTCACGTAGCTACAGAAAACTCTTATGGATAAGATTTCATTTCGACATATCACATAGTGTTACACAGTAATACTAACTGATGACTTTTCCAGCACAAATTATTGCTCATTTCTTCATTTATATATATATATATATATATAAATGAAGGAAAATGTTGTGTGAGTAACTTGATATGATTATGAGCAATAATTTGTGCTCGAAAAGTCATCAGTTAATATTACTGTGTAACACTGTGTGATTTAGCGAAATAAAATCTTATCCATAATGGAGTCACACTCTACCACAGTGCCCAAGTTTTACACTTATAACATAGAACTCTTATTTCTGTGGAATTTCTTCCCAAGAAGTTGCAAAAATTATTGTAATTATTTGCCTTTCAAACACTGAATCTGTGGATATAATCTTGTCGACTGATAATATATATGATTATCTGCTTGGCACTTTGCGTCTGTCTAATACTAACTAATATCTATAAATGTATATACTGACGGATTTACATGTTCAAGTTAGCTCAAGTCAGTGAGTCTATGATTTTGGTATCATTTTTGTTAACGATACTACTGCTTTACGTTTCGCTTTTCATTGCTGTTGTCGCTTGTTGCCCTTTTTCTTGTGAATTATTTTCCTTTGCTGGTGTTGTTCTGATTGTTTTATTCCTTGTTTTCCTGGTTTTAAGAGGAGCGACCCACAATGTCGCTTCCCTCTAAACTATATTTTAATGCAAAAATCCCCTTCTCAGGCGTGAGGCTAGCAACCACACCCTCTAAACAAAGTTGCAACAGAACCTTCAGCACAATGAATCTCCTTGCGCCAAAAGAAAAAGTCTGTGTGGGACATTGAACGTCCGCACCGTGTACGAGATCGGCAAAACTTCCCAGATTGCAAACGGAATTGAAGTACTGGGAATATGTGAAAGCAGATGGAACGGGAATAGACTCACCAAATTGTCAACGGGAGAGTCAGTGATTTACTCTGGTCACCCAGAAGACAACCACACGCACACCGAGGGCTTGGCTGTCATGATGTTACCAACGACAACGAAGGCCCTGATGCAATGGGAGGCGATCTCACCCAGCCTACTGGACACAAAAGTAAGAAGAGGAGCAGACGTTGGCTCAGACCACTATCTCGTATAAGGGACAATCCAAATCAAACTAAAAGCGTTCAGAGAAGCAGGAGCTGCAGATAGACCACAAGCCAAGTTCAACACTCAAAAGCTGAGGGACCAGGATACAAAGGACATCTTCACTGCAAGCATAAGGGGAAAATCCGAGACACAAATCAACACTAGCGAAGAGGTCAGCGTCGATAAGCACTGGGACAACCCGAAAGCGGTGTGGAGTCAAACTTGCATGGAAATTCTGGGAAAAAAAGAAGAGACAGGACAAACAGTGGCTCACTACGGACACCTGGAGACTAATAGAAGAGAGAAGGATGGTGAAACAAAAGACCATCCAGTGCACCGACGAGCAACAAAACAGGAGTTGAATGCAAGCTACAATACACTGAACAAAAGAGTAAAGAAGAGTGCCAGGGAAGACAAGAGGAAATATTATGAAGCCATGGCAAGTGACGCAGAACAAGCTGCAGGCAAAGGAGACCTCGCAACACTCTACCAAACAACTAGGTACCTATCGGGGAAATGTTCGACACAAATTAAACCAGTGAAGGATGCCAATGGAAAGTCAATCACCAAAGAAGCGGAGCAGAGGAAACACTGGGCTGAACACTTCAAAAGACTTCTAAATCAACCACCACATACAACGCGCCCAACAATACCAACAACGAAAGAGGAATTACCAGTGAACATCAACCCCCGACGAGAACAGAATTCCTGAAGGCAATTAAAGTGCTAAAGCTGGAAAAGCAGCAGGACCAGATGGAATCCCAGCAGAAGCATTGAAAACGGACCCAAAGACAACAGCGGACTTGATGACGCCACTACTGGAGAAGGTGTGGAAAGAAGGCAAAGTACCTGAAGACTGGAAGAAAGGATACTTATTCAAACTACCAAAGAAAGGAGACTTAAGTCAATGCAAGAACTGACACAGCACTATGCTACTGTCCATCCCAAGCAAACTACTAAGCCGCATCATACTGGAGAGAATCAAACATGCCCTGGATTCAGGAGAAACAAGTCATGCATTGATCAGATCGCCACATTACGGATCATCATTGAACAAAGCTTAGAGTGGCAGTCACCTCTCTATCTCAACTTCATCGACTTTGAAAAGGCCTTTGACAGCGTCGATCGAGAGGTGATTTGGAAACTACTTCGCTACTACGGGGTGCCACCGACAATAATACATCTCATCCAACAGCTATACGACAATGCTGCATGCCAAGTAATCCACAATGGGAAACTTACGGAACCCTTCGAAGTGAGGACAGGAGTAAGACAAGGCTGCTTACTATCACCAATGATTTTCCTGATTGCAGTAGATTGGATAATGCGACAAACAGTGGGCAATGAGGAAACAGGCATAAAATGGACACACACAAAAAACTTGGAGGATCTCGACTTCGCCGATGATATATGTCTGATTTCCCACAAACTGGAAGATATGCAAATGAAAAGCAACAAGTTGGCAGAAGAAGCATCAAAGATAGGACTTCAGGTGAACATAGAGAAAACAGAGGTGATGAAGATTCCTGGGCAACAAAAACAACAGACAACAATCAGCATAAATGGGAGTAACCTGAAAGAAACAACCTCCTTTACCTACCTGGGAAGCATCGTTTCAACTACAGGTGGAACTGATGAGGATATCAAAGCAAGGATCGGGAAAGCAAGACAAGCTTTCATCACTCTTAAGTCTGTTTGGAGGTCGACAGCACTCAGCATGAAAAATAAGATCCGGATTTTCAACTCCAATGTGAAGTCAGTGCCACTATACGGATCAGAGACTTGGCACGTCATAAAGAGCACCTCAAACAAACTACAGACCTTCATCAACAGTTGTCTTCACTCAATACTCAAGATTAGATGGCCGGTCAGAAAAGATAAGCAATAGGGATCTCTGGGAGCGAACCAACCAGGAACTGATTGTGCAACAAATAGGCAGCAAGAAAGGCAGATGGTTTGACCATACTCTAAGGAAGCCATCAAGTGACATCACATGACAGGCCCTCGAGTGGAACCCGAAAGGAAAGCGGCGAGTTGGTCGTCCAGGGGTGACTTGGAGGAGGTCATGTGAAGAGGAGATGAAAGCATATGGGCAGACTTGGAGACAGGTGAAAACTCTAGCAGAGAACCAAACGCAATGGAGACGCGCGGCTGAAGCCCCATGTTCCTCTAGAAATTAAAGGAAATAATAATAATAAATAATAATATACTCATTTTTTTTCCTATGGTGTTCAGAAGACTCAGTAAATTATCAGTATTTGTTCAACAGTTTACATCGTTTTCATTCCCTAATTTTTTACAGCTTTTTTGACAATCAGTTGATTCGTAGTCGTCTAGGTTAAGAAGAATCATTTACTTCAATTAATAATATAATTAAATAAGAATTGTAATAGTGGTATGGGACGGAAACGTACATTCTAGGTTACATTGTTTGTCACAAACAAAAAAAGTACTGTGAAGTTAAATTTCAAGCCAATATTGATACATCTATTCAAAGAGACTTTATTCAAAAATTGAATACAGAAAAACCTATATGCCTTACTGATGATAATATAATGAGTCATTTGCATTTACTTAAGTTCTGAAAAAAATTTAAACCTATTATATTTCAGATGGTTTGGTGGCTTTCAAACAACGAGGACACCACAGTGAAGCTTCATCAGTGTTTTTCCGTTTGAAATTGGAAATTAGGTATAACCTAAACATGCTGGTAAACTCCACTCTTAGCTGTATAGACCTTGTGTGAAACGCTGAATAACTTGGTGATAATATTCCTAATTAAATTACAAAGGACTATGAGTTTGAATCATTTGAAGAGCATTAGTTCCTTCAGAAACACAGATATATTTCACCCAGCTGATACAACCATCTAACATAGAAAATATTAAAACTTTCGCGTTGGTGAATTAGAACAGCTCGTAAAAAATTGTGACGTATGTGTCTTGATCATTAGGAAAAAAATGAAAGTTTATCATACAAACATTGAAATGGACAGACACAAGTGTCATTTAGGTTTATAATAAGACTGGACATATAAAACAACGACGTATTTTACTTCCCGCTGTTCTTACAGGATTCAAACAACATAATAGTAATACATAAAAAAATATACTATGTGTGTATGTACTAAAGAAATACAGAAGATTAAAATAAAACAATGACGATTGTTTTCACTACATTAAAATGTACTATGAACAGGGGAATTAACAAAATCAAAATGAGCCTAAAACACTAAACATATATTCACTGAATCATAATAGATTTTTGTCACTTGACTTAATAGAGATGTGACGACAACATAAGATTCAAATAAATAAATGAAAGTTCTCAAGAGGAAACATCAAAATGACATGCAAAAATCCAACACAGATTAGGAGATTGTAGACTTCAGTCGATTATTTCTTTTAAATACAAAATACGTGGTAGATGAAAATGACAGGGGAGACAAAAACAGGAATATTGTAATACATTCACAATAATTTTAGAGTGACAAACGATAAATACTTTTAATTTAGAGTCAATATATTCACATAATACACATTTATCTGTAAACAAAATATTTTAATTAGTAACAGAACAATTGTATATTTCCTTTACTTTGAACCAAGTATGTTGGTGAATAAAAATTTATGAAGTACTTCTTAATTTCTGTAGCAGGTTCTCTATGAACTCCTTTAAAATAAACAAAAAAATAAATAAAGGAGAAGTGATAGGTATTCAATACTGAAAGTGCTTATAAGTTAGATTAGTAGCTTGTAAGTCAGCTGAAAATAGAAAAGTTTAGCTGAGAATCACCGCGAATGATTGATCAATTTCATTCATAGCTTTTTTGTTGATAAGTTTTCTAATATAAATCGTGAATTTCTTGACAGATTCTCATCTCTCTGGCGCAAGTAAAATAAAATACTATAACAGGATGAACAATATGACTGAATACAAGGTACTAAATGAAGTATACATTTGATGTACTAAACGTTGAAATAATGATCTCAACCCATGGACAATTTCAAATTTCAATTCATCAGAATACCATAAGCTGTATACACAAATAGAATTAATCCAGAATCGTCAAATACTCATTTGCATTATTTGGTCCTTATTGAGTATATTTCTTTTAGTATGACTGTTTTCAGGCAAAACCATATTTCTTAGTGTTTATCACCACATTCTTAGCTTTATGACCACGTTCGAAACATAAATATCTCAAAGTCGAATCCCCACATAGTACGAATGTGAAGGTATGATATGTTGAATGTGCTCAGACCATTATGACAGTCTCTGCATACTTTTTAGTGCAAACAGCTTTAATTTATAGTCCAGGTATTATACAATGCAATATATATATATATATATACATATATATATGGCTTGCCGTTGGTATTTCATCACATACTCGGAACATGAGTTGTTTCAACGGCATTTTTGGTTTTGCCTTCATTTTCACCTTGAGATTTCTTGCTTACAAGTGGTTATCAGGGAGATGTACAATGTTGCGGATACGTTATCTAGACGAACGTGTACCCCAGTGGGTGGTTATTTTCCCACTGAAACTTAAATCCAGCACTCATCACAGCAATACTGAGACATTTGTGGAAGCAGAGCCATCCTGTCCAGAAATGATAAACTGCTATTCACAATTATGCATAACCACAAAACAGATAGAGGATATAATTTATTTGACAAAATATGAGTTATTTAAGCAACATGTCAAATATTCTGATTACAAATGTACTTGCGTATATATATATATATATATATATATATATAAATTAACTGAGTGTGTGGAGACAAAAGTGCATAAATATGGATAAAAATGTCAATTCAACCTCGCCTACATAACTAGCTTGCTAGTTTTCTAGCCGGACCCAAACCGGGGTGAAGGGGGAGGGTTGGGCTTTAGGCTAGCGACCCTACCCCGGAAAACGAATTAAACTACCCTACAAACTTCGGCGCACAAGAAAAATATTAACAATAAACTTATTAATGACTGAAATTGGAGAGGTAAAATGACGCCAAGGGCTGGTAAAAGCCAACGGAAAGCCAGTCAACTGGCGTGTCCTCTCTCAATGAAAGCGAGAATAAGAATGGGGAGATGGAATATCCGTACAATTCACGATACAAGGAAGGCTGCCCAGGTAACCAAGGAAATGCAAAGATACGGCTTAAAAGTGCTGGGTATTTGCGAGAGCAGATGGAATGCTTCTGGATTATCAAAGTTGTCAACTGGAGAGTCATTAATCTACTCCAGTCTGGTCACCCAGACGACAACCACGAGCACAGTGAGGCAGTAAGCGGCTATCAATATGTCAACAGTAGCAGTCAAAGCTCCAATGCAGTAGGAACCAGTCTAATTCTGCAGGACTATGACAGCAAGATTCAACTCAAAAGGCGGGAAGGAAGGTCACGACTATCCAATGCTATGCACAATACTAAAAACAACGTGGAACAAGAGAAGAAGGAAGAATTTTACGGACAACTACAAACAGTAATGGACAACATCCCAAAAGGTGACATCAAAATCCTCGTGGGCTATATGAATGACAAACTGGGAGCAGCTAATACAGGAAGAGAACTCATCATGGGACGAGAGGCTCTCGGAGGAATGATCGAGAGCGGAGAACTATTCGCAGACTTCTGCGCTCTCGACGATTTGGTGATAGGAGGCAGCGTTCACAAGCACAAGTATATACACAAAGCAACGTGCATTTCGCCTGACGGATATGCCACAAACTAAACAGACTCCATTTCAATGCTGCTCATGGAAGTGGAGATGCAGCCTGCTGGATACAAAGTCGAGAAGGGGAGCAGATGTTGGCTCAGATCATCATCTAGTTTAACGATTCTTCATGGTGAAGCTGGAATCCTTCAGAACAAATGGAGACAGGCCACTGCAATTCAGGTTAAACATTCAGGAACTGAAGGACAAAACTACAAGGCATACCTTCACTACACACAAGATCAGAGCAAAGTCAGAGACACTACATGGTATCATTGTGGAAACCTGCGTTGGAGAATATAGCAAATCTTTGAAGCCGATGTTCAGGGAAACGTGCACAACTGTTCTAGGAAGAAAGAAGAGACAAGACAAGGAATGGCTCTCAACGGACACCTACCTGAGAACTAATAGAAGAGAGGAGAGAAGCATGGTGAAAAAGAGGATGACTCAATGTAAATATAGGCAACAGAAGGAGGAGCTGAGTGAAGAAGAGTGCTGGGAAAGACAAAAGACAATTCTACGAGACACTCGCAACTGAAGCAGAAAAGGCTGGTCGCAGGTAAAAGAGACCTAAGGACATTATATCAAATAACCAGGTCTTTATCCATAATGAGATCAAACTAAATCATGAAACCAATAAAGGGTGCCTGAGGGAACCTGATTACCAAGGAGTAGAAACAAATAAAACAATGGTCTGATCACTTTGAAGGACTCTTGAATCGATCATCACCTGCAACTTGCTCAGAAGTACCAGCAAATGCATGCACAGTACTTTCTGCCAATGGACACCAATCCTCCGACGAAAGCAGAAGTCTTGAATGCCATGAAGCTAGTGGAGTTCGGGAAGGCAGCAGGACCAGACGAAATTCCCCTTGAAGCACTGAAAACTAACTCAGAGACGACAGTGTCCTCATGACAATGTTGCAAAACGTTTGGATGCAAGGAAAGCTACCCACTGATTGTAAGAAAGCCTAAATTATCAGACTACCAAAGAAGGGCGACCTTGTTAGGCATCTGCATGAACTGGCGTGGAGTCATTCTCTTGCATACACCAAGCAAAATACTAAGTCCTGTCATCCTGGAGACAATGAAAGATGCACTGGGTGCTGAACTCCGCCAACCGGAACAAGCTGGATTCAGGAAAGGCAAATCATGTGCTGATCAAATCGCAACTCGATGCATCATCATCGAACAAAGCAAAGAATGCCAGTCAAAGCTCTACCTCAACTTCATCGACTTCGACAAGGGCTTTGACAGACAGTATTGACTGAGAAGTAATTTGGGAACTAATTCAATACTATGGCCTACCTCAATTCATCATCGACTTCATTCAAAAGCTACGTGACAGTCGGGTAATCCACAACGGAAACTCAGTGAGGTGTTTGAAGTGAAGACAGGAGTAAGTCAAGCCTGCCAATAACCATCGATGGTATTCCCAACTGTAGTGGACTGGATTATGAACCAGATTGTAGGGAATACACGAATACACTGGACCGATGAGAAGACTCTAGAAGATCTGGATTTCGCGCGTGGATGATTTATGTCGAATCTCACACAGACTCAAAGATGTACAGGCGAAAAGCAACGAGCTGATGGAGTAAACAGCAAAGACACGATTTCAAGTACACATGGAAAATATTGATGTGATGAGGGGAACCAACCAACAGCAACAGCAACAACAGCCAGTGCCAATCATTATCAACGGAATAAATTTGAAGGAGGGCTGTATTGTTTCAACTACAAGCGCATGGCATAGATAAGGATTTCAAAACCAGACAGAATCTGAAAGGCAAGATACACCTTCATCAACCTGAAACCAGTCCGGAAATCTTCTGTACTCACTCAGGTAGCACAAATAACAAGATTCAGATTTTCAACACAAATGTGAAGTCAGTCAGTTCTTCTATACGGGTCAGAAACTTGGCCAGAGCGTCACGAAAAGGATTTCCAACGGATTGCAGACTTTCATCAAAAGCTGCCCACTTCTCTGGCTGGCTCCATACTGAAGATCACATGGCCGGTCAGTCGACCAGGAAGAATTAGCAACAAGAAACTCTGGCTGGGAACAAACCAACCAAGAGCCAATTGCTTAACAAATATCCAAGAGAAAGTGGAGATGGATAGCGCATACGTTGAGGAGGCTGTTGAATGATATCGCGAGCACTGAAGGCTATCGTTCTGGTGGGATCCAAATAGGAAGCGACGAGTGGGTCGTCGGTGTGAGTGTGACATGGAGGAGATCGTGGGAGAAGGTGATAAGAGATTACGGACGAGCTAAGGAGTACCGCTGAGAATGGGGGCAAGTGGAGACCTGCTGTCAAGGCTCTATGTTCGACTCAGTACTCAAGAGCGCAATAACGATAATACTGAATACATATCCACAGTATTACTAACATGAATATATAATATTTCTAGGTTATGAAAATACAGCGAAATAATCTTGTTCAAACTTCCGAATAGCTATAGCGTTTCACATTTGCATAACTTATAAACATACCTTTTGCTTTTTGTTTAATATTTGTGCATCGTGGAATAGATCAATTAATTATAATTGTATTTCTTTCAGTGGTTATTTATTTTCGGTAATGCTTCGTACAGAACGAAAAATTTCATCATGTGTAAGCAATTATTGAACCACAAAGAGATTTAATACCTTTGGCTTTTGAAATACTTACCGAAATCGGGTGAACTAGAATGATTGTAAGAATTGTTCAGGTTTTATTTGCCTCAGACTAACGTTAGGACTGCGTACTTGTTGTGGGAAATGAAGTATCGCATGTGGCACATATTACTAGAGAATGTTAAATTTCTTTCATAACTAGAAGAAAATTATGTGGCTTACATGGTACAAATAGAACAACGTTCGGAAAAAAACAAAATCAGGAAAACCCAACCGATAGCTGCTACCTTGACGTGGTGGTTGGGCTTGCATATCGCAATGACCCAAAGAGCTACACTGGCTGGAACTATTGTTCCTACCGGTCCTACCATGCCAGGAAGGTTCTTAGGATAGCGATTAGACTAAAAGCAATCACCGGCTTAGTGTAAGGATATTTATACACTGTGCTGGGGGTCTGTGAGCGAAGTTGTAGTGCTGGGGAACAGGGATGTAACAGCGGTAATGTGTTTCCCTCAGATGATCAGCATGCCAGCTATGCTGTCTCTCCACTCTGGATGGAGGGGGTTAGAAAAGGTTGACGACAACAATTGTACATCCAACTTACCCTACGGTCGTCCGTAACCGGCGGTAAGTTTACTAATACGGAACCATTCCTAGAAACCGGCTCATACAGGCGGTGTGACCTGCCTCAAGCAGTTGAACCCTAGGCTCTGCGGTAACGCGACACTAACCCTCTCTCTTTTTCAGGTACTCGAAGAATCAACCAACTTCCACGGTGTGCAGCCGGGAAGTTACAACCGCCCACACACTTCCAAGAGCACAAGAAGCCTCCCCGAGCATCATTCTTCTTTACACACATCACCTTCATCATCTTACTCCCGTATTACAGTTAGTACTGACATAAGATCAGGCTGGAAAAGAGACAGTGGTGGTTAAACCAAAACATGGCACCAGTCAATGAAATCCACAACAGTTAGTTTAAGTCTGTCACGTAGGAAGGTGTAGACTTCCTGGTTGGGGTCCTTGGGACGGTAAAAACCAATGGCTGGAGACAATCGGTGATATGGCTCAAAGTCGTTCTCAATGGCGCACATGCATCCACTCTTTGTGACTTATAATACCCGATGAAACTATATCGTTCTTCGTTAATACTATTCCTTTTGTCTCATATCCCTGTTCACTGTCTCTATTTTGCATTTCTCCTACTTCCTTCTCTTGCTTTGTGTGCTACATGGAGTGTGGCGACTTGAACTTCTGCACATTGGTGCAAAGTTCTATGTTGGAAACAGACAAACAGAAATCAGGAAAAGTAACTTGATGAAATGTAAAAAATCTTGGTAATAATGGATTGTTACAGGATTTCATCATGAGCTGACATTAGTTAGAGAACCATTGGAAAACCTGGGAGTACTGGACAGCTGTTTCGTCCTAGTTTGGGACTCTTCATCAGTACGCACCCACCGGGATTGTGCTGTTAGTCAATAGTCTTTCTGTACACAGAGTTTATGCTGTAATTGTTTGTTGTAAAACTAAGTGCCAGTGTAATGACTGTCTTAAAAGGTTTAGGTCACCCAGTAAATAGTTTTGTTACACTGTGTATTATTTCCAGTAAACAGACTGACACGAATTGCGTACTTCTACACTGTCCAATTTTTGGTAACCTCAGGAGTGTATTCAGTGTCGACCAGACACCTGTCAGTTAAGCTAAAAAATGTCTTCATATTTCGGTAGAGCTGTGTGTTTAGTTATTTGCTGATAATAACTTGAACTGTATTACAAGTTTTACTCACGGAAGATTTCAACCACTGCCTCAAAACCATACTACTTATCTCTCGTCTTTTTGGTCCTAGGTGTACTGATCAATCAGGTGTACAGTGTAGTCACTAAGCTAAATAACAAGAGACTGCTACACGTTGTAATAGCTTTTGGGTGCTCATAGGAATCGATCAGAAAGAAGAACTGAATCCAATGCTTACTTTTGCTAAATCCGATATCATTAGTTTAATTAGTTAAATGGGACCATAAGAAACTTTATTATTCAACATTTGTTTTTTTGTGAAAAACTGTACGCCTTATTTAAGCTTCCACTGAATTCTATGAGTTGTACGATTTTTTCTTTTTATGTTTATCAGTATCCATCATTGTCTGAATATGTAAATCCTCGGCACGAACTAGATACTTCTGTTTAAGGAAAACTATTTGGTTAACTTGTTAGCATTACTGCAAAGAAATGAAAAATCAGACTCCACTTACTTAAAACAAATAGAATACACCAAAATACACCATAGTAACAAGGACACTATGCCAAACAATTACAACATTGCAGCGGATTTATCTGAGGTTAGATGATCAAACCTTAAATGATTTCATCAAAAATTAGGTCTCTGTCGTTGCTTGGTTTGTGATTAAGAATATTAAATAATTTATTTTTCCCAGGAGAAACCCTTCTCAGTCATCGAAAGAACTAATCAACCTCTGCTAATGTATGTTGACACCTTCAAATTTACTTCGATAATATAATGAGTGTTATTCTGAATCTGTTGGTCACAGGCTAACTCCAGAATCCTCTGTACCCAATTCTACCTAATTCAGAAATAATCACACAGACAGGAGTTTCGAATGCTGCTGTGCGAATGAATTGGTCACAAATAAATAAGAAAGACTCATTGGTCTATACATGTTATAGATACACTGTAAATACTGAACTGGCTGCAACAGTAAATCAAATCTCCTGATCCCACTAGCTCTTGACATAGACGGGCAATGTTACATACTGCAAACCACATCTTAGGGACGATTAATGAAGTTCGTCTCAACACCTCTTTTAAACCCACACGTCAGACACTTTTAGTGAATATAGTTTGGTTTAGTTGAAGTCGTAGCGGATTAAGGCTTCACCCCAATTAATGTGTGACATAAGTATTATTACCGTTACTATGGTAAAACTGATTTGCAATTCAATTGTAAAACCAAGGGTTATTTAAATAATCACATTTTTTGTCTCGTTAGCCGTGATTTCAACTCCTACTGATTTAAATTTTCTGTACTCTGCTGAATTTGATGTGACTGCTTGAGAGGTATGAGTATGATTAGAATGTCCAATATATGTGCTAACATCTTGGTTTGTCAGTATTCATGTTAAGGAGTATTTGCTTAAACGGTTGTTACGTTTATACCTCATAGAATATCTAAAGCTATTATAAATAAAATAAGTGAAAAAATAAATAAATATATTAAAATTATCACACTCTTTAATGACCTGATGAAACCTCACTTTGGCCACGACATTCGATTCCAAAAATAAATAAATAAAGTCTCAAAGTGCTTTCTATCAAGTAACTAGTGGTAATCTGACGTGGGGGTGGAACTACAGATAAGTGAAAAGAAGATTTCAATATTTCAATACCTGCAGGTTTTAAAGTGAGATTAACATTCGAGTGACGCTGTTTATTCTAATAACCGAGTATTTCTGAACCCATAAATAAATTTCACACTTTTTAATGGTTAGGTTTTTAGAAAGCTTAAGCACGTGACCGGAACATGTTTTGCAAATGTGTTGAGAAGTGTTGGAAAACATTTTGTGACGGACCTCAAGAATTTGCTGTGAGATGACTTTCAATTCGTAGTGAGAACATAACTACTCACTGCCACACAATTATAGCCAGATGGCTAATTTTAAATATAGCAGACGTTGTATCGTAGATTCCATTTATAGGAAAGAAATTTTCATTTCAAATAATTACAAATTTATATTTCAGTAAACAGTTTTTTTGAACAACTTCCTCCTCAAGCTTTAGAGTCAGGAACCAATAGGTGTTGTGATGCAATCTCTTAGTAAAGCCATGGTTAAAATAACTGAAGAAACGGGAGTGATTATCATGGATGAAACTGAGTTGAAGTAGGACACAGAGTATGTAGCTTTAATTTTTGAAAATATAAGATCAGCAGTAAAATTAGATATGTCATTAAGATTTTAACTGAAAAAATTCCTGTGTTTCTAACTCATCCTAAAAATTTAAAAAATACTTATTCTCCATATCACAAACACTGTCATTTCATATTCTGAAGGATTAAAATAAAAGGCAATCAATATATCACTGAACGAGATAGGCACTTCTCATATAATCTTCAATGAAAAGCGTACTTTATATAAAGCTTATTTACTGCTTATTCCAAATGTACAAATTCTCTATGACGAAACTATTTACACCGTAATTTTTTTATAGCACTCAGGTTTTCATTTGTATGATAGTTGCATTGTCAAAAAATAAAGCGAAAAACCAACCGATTGGGAGGACACTTAAGTGGATACGTTTAAAAAGAAAGTTAGTGGTTTGGTTACTAACATGTTTTGCAAACTTATATAGTTTGAAACGCCTCATGACCTTACTTTTTACTTCTTAAATTTCATTTAGCATTCACCTTTTAAGAGAATTTGATTTCAAGTGGAATAAACTATCACATGTTCACCTTCTTAAAGTCCTTATTCTAAATTTCACAAATTATGAAATGTTAGCTGAGAATACACAAGCTACTCGAGCTAACAAATTAGTTTATGACTATCAAGTATGGTATATATTTATCAATACTGGCTACAATGTACTCATTTGTTTCTGTGATGGCATTTTTTGGAATTAACACAAAAATATTAAAGGTTCTAAATTTATTTCAGTTTACAAGAAACAATTCCTTGCTTACACTGAAACATTTCATTTTTCAAACAGGTTTTTGAAATGATCGTAACTAAAATCAATTATATGTGGTAAGATTGGGAAAACGTGCAGTATGATGAAGAAGTAAAAGCATATTTCCTCTATCAGATTTGCGATAAATATGGCAGATAAAGGAGTGTAAAACATTACTTAGAAATAATTTATTCAGGGAGCAGAAAATGGCTCCTTACATAACAAAGGCTTGAATATAATTTGCTTTTGGTCACTTTGAAAGATTATACTGCATTGAAAGAAAAGCCTTTATGGCAGAGTAGTTCAGTGATAAAAACAGAAAACCAGTGTAAAAATGAAATTAATTCAAAATACATAGATAAACTCTTCAGTAGACAACAAACACGTTGAGTTTAACTGTTAACATTTTGATTTGAAGAGAGGATGAATACTTTGTCTTATTTACTAAATGAATTGATTGATTAGCAGATCAATTTCAAACTCCCAAGCATTGTGATTAATAGTAGGGATAATATTAGATGACGCTTTAAGATTTCTTATGTTATTCTTTATTTTACCATTACATCTTTTAAAATTTCTGTATCAAGCTATTTTGCCTTAGTTTATACATAATGAGTAATGAATGAAATACTTACCTCTTCTTGTCAAAATATTAAATCTTCCTAAAATTATAAAAGACACTTATTTCGATTTCCTTCTCAACAGTTGGCCGATATCATATTTTCGAAAATTTCATTTTTGTTGTATATAATTTTCATGTGTTTGTTCACAGAAAGACACTAATGACAGCAAACAAAACGTTATTTCTTAACTGCATTAAGAAACATTGTCGACAGTTTGATTTAACATATTTTCAATTCTGCTAAGGAATACTTTCATGGGTAATGGACCATTGTTGCACTAAAGGGACTAAGTGGTCGACAAAAGCTAACTACCATATTTATTTTAAAAGGTATTAATACATGTGTTTTCAAGTAAACATCCTAAAAATGTTAACTGTCATCCATTAACGGACTGACCTACTGAAGTACGCAGAAGTGCATCAGTTAAAATTTCTAATATAATCCTACTTTCTCGTGAAGAAAGACAACGCTTCGGAAAATTTAGTACTTGTCTTAGCCACCTTAACTTAAGAAGCTTCATAATCTCATTGATCAACATCCCTTTCTCATATAACACTCAACAACTAATGTTACTGCTACCTGCGTGTCACCTCACATAAAACGAGCAGGTGAAAGAAGACATCTGTGATCAAACACTTTTAATGGCTTTAAACATTCTTCTCTTAGTAACCATGTCTTATTCGGTTGCAAACTTTATGTTTTAGCCAATTTAACAAATCACAGAATCAGTATATTAAAGTTTAGTCGATAACTGCAGTGTGATTCAACCAAATTCAGTGGAAAATTAGTCAATGGCAGTGACGAGATCGACAGTGTGATGAGGACCAAAGAATTGAATTCCCACTAAGATATGGTTAAATGGTGGTAGACAAGGGTCAGACAACAGATTGTTTATTGAGAAAATCAAGAGGTAATTATAGATTTTTATGTACATTATTCTTAGCGGAGAAGCAACGTCTTCTGATAAGTTGTTTTCTTGCTGAAAGTTATCTGTTATCTCTTTGTGGCCGTTTATCAGGAAATCAAGCGAATCATATTTCCACACGTTAACTCCGCTGTGATTGGCTGGTGATTTTCTCAAGATTGAACTTTGTCATTGTTTTTCTCATGCCCTGATTCAGGACGTGAACATTGACGTCAACTGTTGTCAACAACTTCGGCTTGCGGCCAGCTCTCACCACAGAAGTAATGACTTACTATATACCGGGGACATGTACACCACCATACATGTGCTTTTTAGACCTAATGCTTATGCATAATCAATACCGCTACAAAACTGTAACTCGTATTATAATACAAAGCTAGAAACTCAACACTTAATAATATGAAAAAAACCTCTTATTAAACTTTTTTATGAGGAAATCATCTTCTACCACGTATCACAACTTCAAGGTTCGGGGGAAAATCAATTTTAAAGCTGATTGGCAATAACTTGTGGATCACTAACTTAACATATTGATATATTTCACTGACTGTATAGAATAAGACTTATGGCACGAATCTGCGCTGATTCACTCCCATCTCTGCATATTATTGAGTTCTTTGCATCAACCATGATACTTACTGAACGATCAGTCGTTTTATATTCATGCAGCAATGCGGTGTTGTCATAAAGCTGTAATTAATATCTAAGCATCACTTACTCAATTTATCAGTCATGTCCATCAAACAATAAACAATCCATGCCGAAAACCTCATCAGTATTATGGTCAATTATCCTGATATACGCTCACACTCTTAACATCATGGAGTGATCAAAACTTGTGTACTTTCTATCATCACCTGTGCCAAACGAGTGCTTAATTACAGTGAAGTTATTACGGATGGAATACTTAATCTGAGTTCTTTGAAAAGCGACTAGCTTTCTTGAGTCAAATGGTTTTGTCTCCTTCACAATGTTTTTTTTCAAATTACAGGATGTTTCACGCATGGACAGCTTACAGAACTATCGGAAGTTCTTGTGCAGTTGGCCATTTTCTCACACCTTTTGTTAACGTCGTATCCACTGTTTGACGTCTTGACTGTTTTAACTGATAACCAAATACGCAGACTCAGTTTATTAAATGATACAGTAGTGTCAATTATTAAGTCAGCAATAATCGCAAAGCCAACATATAGGTATGGAGTCACAGATAATGACTATAAATAGTACGATGTTAGTGAAAGCTATATTTTCTTTGTATTTATCATTAAATTATACATACTCATGTGTGCATTTAAAAAAACTATATTCTATTAAGAAATTTAAACAGTGGATGATACTAATAATTACAAAGATAGTTTGATTACGGAAACACTTAAAAGTTGATAGATGAGAAATTAGTTCGAATAGAATGATTACTTTTCCACAAAATATTTCAGTCGTTAAGAAGATTAAATGGAACAACACTAATAAGTATTTATTTATATGCCTTAATCCATTCAAAAATCCATGCACAAAAGAAAATCTCTGTTCTGATTTATCACTTTATGGAACCAAGATTCAAACGTATCTAAGAGTTCCTTACAAATCGATTATCAAGACATTATTTTCACAGAACTTTACGAAATGTAAAATCCTCTTCATCTGCGTATGAAACAAGTTACTTTGTTCGATCATTATCATGTATCTTAAACGAGGTTACTTGTTCTTCTAAGAAAGGTCTTTTGTTTCTCATTAAAATGATTTCCCTCTTCACCTTCTTTTAGTATAAGAGATAAATTTATTTTTATATGAACATATAACAATAATAAATTATCTCAAAACCAGCATTAGTTTAACTCGGCTTTGAAAACCACCATCACGTGTTGTCACTTGATTTTTTCGTTTAAGGTGGATATATATATATATATATATATATATAATGTATATTACATATAGCTAATCCTTTCGACGAAATGCTATGGTTACGGAAAGAGTGAAATAGTTTATAGTTCGTAGTGTAGAAATCAATAGTTTGTTAACAAGATTATATCGTAGTATAATTGGTCGTAAAAGTCTGTTGGCTGCAAATCCTCCTGTAATAATAAAGAAACCTTGTTTAGGTGAAGACAAATATTTTAGCAAGCAAAAAACAATACTATATGGTTTTATTTTGTCTGAAGCACATTGTTCTGTGGTATATATAAGAACTAAGAAATACATCATCAGCATGCATTGAAAATAAATATTAGATAAGCATTTCTGTCTTCATTTCCCATTAGATTTCTTCATTTTATGTCTGTTGATTTCACTCAGACAAAAGTGTTCACTAAGAAACAGAGCTGGTGTCATAAGCCTTACTTTTGCATGCAATACCAATTGCAATTTGAATTTATTTAAGTGATCAAAAGACCAACTAAAGTATAAAATCACTTAACATAGTTTCTTGTTAGTGTTCTACATGCTTAAATTAATATTCGTAAGGCCTGGTTTAGAAATTACTCAGAATAAATAAAAAGTTCCTAATCCTAAAACATTTTTTATTAATCTTTACATTAAGTGGATAAAAACATTAAAACGGCGATTTAATAAATAAATAAATTTGATGATGACGAAAAGTGACAAATAATGAAGTACGTTTTGACTTGTGAAGAGATTATCAGAAAAAGAAAACCATTTCATGATTTATGAGTGAATGCATTACGAGAATTATACCCTTTGTTACTTCATAGTATACTAGCATCACTGGAATATATGTTCACACTGATCCGAAGTTGCACGCAATAAGTGATACTTATTTCCATGTGACTTTTTATTTTCACAATTAAATAGTTAACCCGTTAGACCAAATGTAATATCAGCTAACTGATGAAGAACCATACAGCTATCACTTAAGTAATTAAATGGTTCATAGAATCCAACATACTGGGAGATCTTTAGAAAGAAGTATCACAGTTTTAAGTAAATTGTAGGTCACTTCGTAAATTTTTATTTCGTGAGCTTTAAGTAAACTGAATTCTTTACATTTGCCTTTTAGCATCTTTTGATACTCACCAAGACAGAATATTTCCCACTTATTGTTTGGTTTTCCTCAGGTGACATGTAGATACAAGTTAGATTGTTATTTATATGTATACATTATGTGTTTCATTATTACCACTTCATCTACTTTGACATAAATCAAACTTTAAGGAAAAAGTTTCGTATCTGGAACTGAGATATTATACTCCTGTTAAATTCCATTTTCTAGTATCTTATAATTTTGTCCCGTATAACTTCGGAAAATCTGATGATACACAGTGTTTATTCGTATGTGATTAGTATACATATGTTTTTAGTGAAAAAATCGAAACAAGTAATTATGTCAACCACTCAGTCGACTTGGAGACTTTAATTAGTAGTGACAATTTTAAACAAAAGTGCAGAAAAAGAGATAAATGATTAGTAAATATTTGAACTAGCTGCTTTAATCAAAATATTCAGAAATTCACTAGATTTAATTACAGCTGCTGAGCGGATGAAGTGTTTGTTCTTTCTTTTGTATTCATATAACACTTTGTTTGAATTCAAGGATGAAAATGCAACTCAGTACACTTATATTTTAAAACTAGTGACTGCTGAATTTCAAGTAAGAATGTTGATCCTAAAAACAGACAGATGATTTCTTGGATGTGAATTGCAAGTTACATATGCAATATTTTGAAATTTCTGTACTCTTTACGGCACAGAGCCTTGTAGCCTCTTACAGCTGCATCCAGATTCAACCTGGAAAGCATTTGCTAACCAAAGAACTAGAACATGATTATTACGTCTAGTGGCTACTGGTGATTCATCATTAGACTTCGACTGCTCATATCGGCAGTTTGTTTCGAAATCAAGTCCTGTCTAACGCCAGGGCTTTAGGCAGAATTAATGACCTCTTATTGGAATCTGCATTACAGTCATCATTTCTACTGTCAAAAGTGAAATGTGACCTCAATTTAGAAGTGCAGTCACAAAAAAGTGGAGTAATACCAAATAAATAAATTGTTTAGGTCAAGTGAAAAGTACAGCAGAAGACAGAAGCAAGTGGAGGCGTGCAGCTGAAGCCCTATGTTCCACTAGGAACCCAAGGGAACAATAATAATAATTAGGTCAATAAAATGACTTTGCATAAAAAATATTTTTGACTACACTCAAAGATTTTGTAACACCTTGAGCTACACACCATGTTAAATGCATAATAATTGACTGTCAGGACACTTATATTAAAATAATAAATCTTATGCTAAAACACTTTATCAGAGACGCTAATCAAAAAATGGTAATTTTCAAAGGATTTAATGGGAATAACAGTTGACATTTTGCGCGATTATATTTCCACAAACAATTTTTTCACTCCATTCCCCATATCTTATTTGAGGGATTTATTACTTCTATGTAACAACTACATAGTTTAAGAAAACAACAACTGAGTAGCTTGAAAATAATATTAGAATGAGAAGTGGCAGGATTTTAAGGACATTTTAAGAACTGTTGTCTGTTGGATCGGCTATTTCCCACTACTCATAAATCAAAATACTATTGAAAATTTCAGAATTACTGGATTGATTGTGACAACTGTGTGGTCATATATGCATTCTACTATCTATATTCTTATTGCCCACTACATTATACCAAAATGTTTATTTGAATATAAGAACAGATCTCTCGGATGTGAATTTATCCTTTCAAAGCTTATATACGACTAGAAAAACTCCTTCAGATAGTTAGGCAGGATTACTTTAATTGTGTATCAATAAACAGCGACGTTATCACATTTTAATAAATTCCCCTGCTAGTAGTACCGTATTTATACAACCCTGTGTAATGTTATAAACACGAAACTTTTCCCATACTCTAGGTTTTAGATGATCCTTTCATCAAGGACATACTCCATGTGTCACAATATTTTTATATGAAATTTAGGCTTGCACAGGTAAACATAAACAATTTCCTCAAAGTAAAAGTTGACTCTAACAATTTACCTGCCGTCGATTCAATAGCTTTAGTACTGCAAACACAGAAACTAAAATGTCACAATTTTAATAACGAGGTACAGAATTGAGAAGTCTTTCTTGAAATGAATCAGCTATTATGAGTATGCATAACAGAATAGTACGAGCTACTAATAATAGCTCTGAGTTTGCTACGATTCAACCAATCACATAGTGTATTGAAAATGATTGTGCGAATTTCTGCATAAAAGTGCGGTTAAAAACCATTCAACAACAAGTGTATCTCTGCACCACTAATATCAAAGAGAAAGGTTTACCAGTGTAAGTGATTATGCCAATAACAGCTTGTTCATAGTCTCCTAACTAAACATCGAATTTTTGCTAAAGTTGATAAATACATCGTCATAAAATCAAAAGAAACTCGAAAAACGTAAATCGTATTTATTTTTTATCTCATAACTTAGAAGTAACAATGTATGGTCAAAGATTTATGTGTCAATAGAATACTTCTAGCACGAAAGTCGAGTCACAATGCAGACTCTCGTGTAAAATGAAGGTTTTCTGTAAAGTTTCAGTGTTTAAGCCATACATATTAGTTTGACTGGTAATTAGAGTCTGTTTGGCGGGATGTCAGTAGATCTTATCTTCTTTTCATGTCTCATGTTTGATCCTGCTGTTTATCATCTATGTATCAAAATCCTTTCACTAGTGATCTCAGTTAGTTTTTATCACACAGACAGCATTTGTAAGTCAAAACATAAAATGGTTTCCATTTGTTGTAAAAATTAGCAGCAGCTTGTAGTGGCCGCCCCTGGTTCTTTTCTCTACTTCTTATTATTATCCTCGACTAAAACCACTTAAAATCAAACTTCTTTCTTTTGAAAAAGGATAATTTCAGGTGATTGTCCTGTCTGCTTTCTGACATACAAAGAAATCGATTAGATGTAGAACAGAGTTAGTTGTTTCACTAATAGATCTCGTAATATTATCATACCTCTAGGATACAGAGTAAATTTCATTATCAGCCAGAAGTGAAGCAGAAAACCTTTTTGGCTTTCGCTTCTGGAGTCATTTTAGGGATTCATTTCGAAAAATTGAATATAAGAAACTAGGTGTCTTATAAACTACTGAAGATCTATATTCAACAACCAAGACCACAAAAACTACATATCCCAGTTATTCATATATCCATTTGTTGGCATGACCAATAGTTCAACCCGTAGTAATACAATATTTATTTTCGACTGGTTAGAAACTAATGTCTGTGTATAGTCCTGTCTTTGGTGAAGACTGAATTCTGTCAGTCAAGTTTGCAGTGTGGCCGCGATATTTTTTAAAGCGTAAAAATGGTGGTGATACAGTTTCAAACAATCAATAAGACTACAGCTGGATTATACCATACTTCCGATGATTTTTTTTCAAGACAGTGTCCTAAAAGATTAGTGGAAAGGTTCGAATTTCCAAAGCCACGAGAACGAATGCGTCTGCGTCACTGAGAACGACACCTCGTCATTTCCCTAGGATTTCAGATTCAGCATTCAGACAGACGTTTGGCGAATGATGAAACAGGAGACATAGGCAACCAAAAAATGAAGTTTTCATTTAAGCGATCACTTGACGCGTATGATGAATCCGATAACTGTCAAGTAAATTCCAGTCTTCTGAAAAAGAACCCTTCTACTACCCTTATTGACGCTATCTTGCCAGTTAAGACTGGCGACATAGCGGCAAATATAATTGTTTTAAAGATGCTGATTAAGTAGTTAAACATGTGTTTGACTTAAGTAAAGTGACTGATGTTTTATAGCATTTCTAGTAGATTATTTGGGTAAATTCAACCGATCTGTAATCTGGATGCCACTTAATTCCATCTGGTATCCGGATGAATTTATTCAGGTAGAATACTGTCAGTGAGTGAGAATAAAAAGCTCCATATATACAACGTACTTCTTGCAAGTTCTTAGGGGCTAAAAAAAATTGTATTGCTGTTTTTCTTATCTGACAGTAATCGAACTAGCCTAGTTGTTTCTTCAGTCGCATTATACGCTAACACTGTTAAGATGTACAACTGGATGTCAAACATAGGCAAGAGACGCTTACTGAGCATTTAGACCAATTTAGTGAATAGTTTTGTTTTAATGTTTATAAATGAAGGTGATATGGACCATATATCAAGTTTACAAATGGTGACATGATGCTTTCTTATGTTGTTATCGGGAATTAGGAATATGAGAAAATATGTGCACTATTTTATTTACTGTTCAAACAACTTAAGTAATGTTAAAAGGCTACTAGCTACGATTAACATTCGCTCAACCTGAGAACGTTAAACCAACAGGATAGAACTGAAGCAAAAATCTACAAAATATATATGCATTCAATAGGATATACTCGAATAATTCTCGTCCGAGTTGAAATTATTTTAGATGTTAAATATAAGTCTGAATAATTGTTTAAAAACTGAGGATTACACATTTATAAGGGCTGAAAATTAGACCAGTGTTAATCTGCACTTTGAGCTGTATAAGACTGTAAAGCGAAGGAGTAATCACTTGCAGTGATAACGACGATTCACACTACAACTCAGGAAAAGATGACTAAGTAAACACTTTCCGGGAATTTCAGTACCTTGATACAACCAATTCAATAATTATTCGAAAAACGCAACGGTTAAAAATACCGAAAATATCTAGGATCTCTTGATGAGTTGAAAAATAAATCGTTTTTTAGGTAAACTAGATATGTGGAACACATTCATACAAACTTACGTACGTCGATTTGATCTTGCTTCGCAGGACACGACCTAAGCTTTTCCTATAGCAAAAGGTGTTAAGAAACAATTTCAACCTACTTTAAGCTTGAAAACTTTTTCTTCGTTTGTCTGAAGTGCACAAATTTCATCCATATCAATGTCACAATCATAATCATCTACCTTCCAGGGAATGAAAAACACGGTATACCTACTTCCGTATTATAAAGAAGACGAAGCTGTTCAAAAACAAAATTTTCGAGACGAATTTTCTCTCTTATCTTTTGACGAGTTCTCCTATCATATTTTGCGGTTGAGTACCGTTTACATTTCGAATTGTCCGCAGGAGGATCAGCTGCGAAAACAACCTCCTTATTTTTGTTTCTCTCTGAACATTCATCACTGTATTCCTTAACGTTTTTGTCAAAGTTCATTTCTTTTAGGCCATTTAACCTGGTATCCTGATAACTGCAAGCAGAACCAAAAGATTGATAAGAAATCCTTTAACAAAATTGCTGTAGACAAACAAAATTGAAACAGTTTGACATCGAAAGTACTTCCTCACTCAGTATGAACCAAACTGATTTATTTCTCTTGGTTTCTTGATGCTAACCTACCAGTTGTGTTCAGTGAGTCTTTTCCGTTAAGATCGAGTATATTATATATCATTGTTTTCTATTTCTTACATATATTATGCAGCTGTCTCATACTTTTTAGCTCTAAAACTTCGCATTTATAAATCATACCTTCTCAGAATGATGAATAAGTGTAAACAAGCTATTATCTTTGAGTATATAGCGGTAAATAATTCCCCAAAATTATTGATTACAGCAATCATCACTGATGCTGACCCTCACTGTCTAAGTCGACTTGTCTAACTGAAGGCTTCCGGTCAAGCATCCATGCCATTCGGTACTCCGTCGTGTCACGTTCGTGCACGATCGCTAGCCAGCTTAGCATTCACCTCAGTCCACGATTTGGTCCCGAAATATATCTCGTAGTTTGGACAACCCAATGCTGTCTTTTGCTTTGCCTTTGGTCTGCGTGGAGCGAATACTACGGAATTTGTTGGAATTAGACCTTGCGTTAGTATACTCCGTACAATCTGCGAACTTCAATAACGTCAGCCTCTAATTTGGTGTGCCCTACGACGAACTTCATCTTTGGTAAATACGCAGACAAATCCGGTGAGTTCGTTCCATTTCGTATTTGTTCCTGTACTGTTTTTGAACTATATATATTCCGTCATGAGTGATCATAGTCCTAAGGTCATTCGTATTCGCTCAACTGCCATAACCATTCAGCTCGTACCATTTTGGCCAGATAATCCTGAATCATGGTTTCAGATAGTTGAGTTTGATTTTTGTGAGCATGGCATAACTGATCAACGTTCACAGTTCCTTGCAGTTGTTCACGCCCCCCACCGTGGGAATTCAGCGAGTTTGTAACTGTGCAGATGTCGAGTCCAGAGGTAAGTAACTCGTAAGAGTTGCTAAAAGCATCTCTCCTAAAGAGAAACGTTCTCATGGATCGACAGCGTCTGGACGGATTATTTCGTAAAGTCGAGTTAGGGGATCAGTCAGCCGTGAGCATGCTGACAAGAATGAGAGAGGTTATTGGCCAACGTCAATTTGATGAAGGACTCTTCAGAGAAATTTTCTCATCCAAACTGCCACAGTCAGTACAGACTGTACTTGTGACACTTCAAGGTGTTCTTATGGATGACTTAGCTGTTTCTGCAGATAAAACTCTGGAAATCACTAAATGGTCAGTTACTGAAATATGCTCAGTTGCCAAACAGACTACGAGTAAGGATACTGCAGTAATGGAGTTATACAACTCCATCCAGAAGCTGCTTAAGTCAAACATGACTCAATTCCTCCTACCGTCGTCCGAACCCCCCTCAATGGCAAAACTCACGTGGTCAATCTTAATCCAAACCACGTTCACTTAAAAGCCCTGACTGTTATTGGTATCACAACACCTATGGCCAGGAAGAGAAATGTTGCTGAAAACCTTGTAATTTCGGCAATGTCTCAAAGACTGCGTGAAACTATCCCGCCAGGACGCGTTAGCGGCAACCGTCGCTGGTGGCACTAGCCGCCTACTTTACATTCGTGATGTGGTCAGCTAGACCCGTTATTTAGTCAACACAGGCGGCGAAGTCAGCGTCCTTCCTGCTACAGCGGCAGATCGACAGAAGGAACCTACCTTCAACTTACGGGCTGCAAATGGAAAACCAATTGCAACCTATGGTAGGAAATACGTTTACCTGAACATAGGTCTACGCAAACCTATTCAATAGATTTTCCTTCTCGCTGACGTCACAATGACCATCATTGGCACGGACCTACTTAATCATCATGATTTACTCGAAGACGCCTGCCGGAAACGACTGATAGACGGTACTACTAGACTGTCCATCAAAGGCATCACATATATGGGCCCTAGCTTGTCACTCGTTAAGATGAAGGCAATCCTTGATCCAACTTTTCAACCGATTGTTGATAAGTACCTGGATTTTAATTGCCCGTCTAACGATCTACCGTGCATAACCAGCAATGTTATGCACCACATCATAACCTCGGGACAGCCCGTGACATCTAAAGCACGACGACTTGCTGCTGACAAACTGAGACTCGGTAGAAATGAGTTCGACCATATGCTCACCCTTGGCGTCATTCGGCCATCGAATATCCCATGGGCATCCCCACTGCATATGGTATCGAAAGAGGATAGCAACGATTGGCGACCCACTGGTGATTACCGGCGAGTAAACTCTAAAATAACCCTCGATGGCTACCCTTTGCCTCACATACACGACTTGAGGGCAACATTATCTGGCTCATCTATATTCTCTAAAATCGACTTGGTTAAAGCGTATAACCGAATCCCGATGGCAACGGAAGATATTCCGAATTTCTACGCATTCGGTCTTCGGAATGCAGCACAAACATTCCAACGCTTCATCGATGAAGTATTTCGCGGTCTCGACTTTGTAAACGCATACTTAGACGACTGCCTCATTGCCAGTCCAGACAAGGAAACTCACCTTAGACACTTGGACTTGGCTTTTGAAAGGTTACGCCAACATGGTGTTACCATCAATATTCAAAAGTGTCAGATAGGCGTTGACTCACTCGACTTTCTGGGCCACACTATTGACTGTCAGGGCATTCGCTCACTGGCTAGTAAAGTCGAGGCGATACTGAACTTTCCAGAGCCACAAACAGTCAAAGGTCTATGCACTTTTAACCGCTTGGTAAGTTATTTCCGTCGGTTTATTCCCAGCTGTGCCTCGCTGATTCAGCTATTGACAGACCTTCTTCGAGGGAATAACAAGTCCATTGACGCGTCTTCTCGCCATGCCTTTACTCAGGTTAAAAAAGCTATTGCGGATGCCACACTTCAAATGTATCAGGATCCAACGGCACCGTTAAGTATCTCAGTTGATGCATCAGACACTGCAATCGGCGCAGTTCTGCAACAACTAGTCAACAGAGAGTTGCAACCACTCGCCTTTTTCTCGAGGCGCCTTCAATTAGCTGAAACAAAGTACAGCACATTTGGAAGAGAAATTCTAGCTATGCACTGTTCTATACGCCATTTTGTACATTCAATTGAGGGTCGTGAATTCATCATTTTCACTTACCATAAACCTCTGACGTACTCTCTGAACTCAACTTCAGATAAGTATTCACCCAGTGAATCACGACAACTGGATTACGTTTCACAGTTTACATAGGATATTCGCCATGTATCTGGAGTGAACAACACTGTGGCAGATGCCTTGTCGCGCATTTGTTCCTTCACCCAAATCGACGGCATAGACCTTGCAAAACTGGCTTGTCTTCAAAAAGAAGATACCGAGCTTCAACATGAGTTGTCGAAAACAAGTCTGCAATTAGCCGAGATACCCCTAGGTATAGGAAAAGATACTATTCTATGTGACGTTTCCACTAGTATTCCTCGCCACATCGTGCCTAAAAGTTATCGCCGTAACGTCTTCAATACGTTGCATGGTTTATACCACCCAGGTATCCGAACTACTGTCAAGCTCGTAACTAGTCGGTTTTGTTGGCCTGGTATTAATAAGGAAGGAAGGGAATGGGCACAGACGTGCTTAGCTTGCCAAAAGTGCAAGGTGGTGAGACACACCAAAAGCCCCTTGGTACTTTTCTTATCCCTGACTATCGTTTCGAACACGTTCATATAGATTTGGTCGGCCCCCTTCCGGAATCTCATGCATACACCTTTATGTTAACCTGCATCGATCTCCTCACACGACGGCCTGAAGCAGTACCCCTCAAGGATGTATCTGATGAAGCAGTCGCACTCGTGTTTGTAGAAGGATGGATCGCAAACTTTGGATACCCATCCTCCATAACAACTGATCGTGGGCGGCAATTCGAAAGCGGTTTATTCTTCGCTTTGACTAAAATCCTTGGTTGCATGCGTTTTCGAACAACAGCCTACCATCCCCAAGCTAATGGCATGGTAGAGCCTCTTCACAGGCAGTTGAAAGCTGGGTTATCAGCTGCAAACAACACCTATTGGTCTGAATCACTTCCGTTAGTCTTCGTAGGCATACGAAACACCTTGAAATGGATGCTGGTTGTACTACCACTGAGCTAGTATATGGCACGACACTTCGACTGCCAGGTGAGTTTGTTTCTCCCTCGAGATTCTCACCAGTGGTAGGTCACTCCTCATGCGTCAGCCGGCTTATAAACGCAATGCATTCAGCAGAACCTGCTCCCCTTCGATCACTGTCCATTGATGTCTTTGTTCGCGCGTGTTTGAAAACTTCTTCATACGTATTTGTTTGTCGTGACTCTGTGCGTCGCCCTCTAGAACCTCCGTATGACGGACCAGATAAAGTCATTGTACGTACGGATAAATTCTTTGTCTTAGACAAATAAGTCTGCGAAGACACCGTCAGCATCGACCGTCTGAAACCGGCTTAATTGGAAGGTAATCCTATTAGCTTAGAGCTGAGCGTACCCAATAATCCACAAGTAATAGAATATCCTGTAGTCCTCGAAGAACTCAATAGCAGTTGAAGTGTCTTTTGGGAGGTGAAGCCAGCGGCGGACAGCTGCACGAATAAGTTTGTCCATCGTTTTCAGAGTATTCTTGTGGGTGATGCTGAGAGTCAGTGAATAAAGTAGAGGAGGAATCAGATTGTTCTTCAGGATTCTCATTCGTTGATGAGGTTTAAGGGGGGCGCTTTTCACATTGTCTAAGTATTCATTGAGGACGCCGACATGATCGAAGCAGCGCCTGCCCTTATAATTGAAGGGAACACCCAGATAGGTAAATTCCTCTGTTGGTGAGATGGCTGGAATTGACAGGTAGTTGATATTGAAGACAGTAGGAGAAAGGGCAACGATTCTACGCTGTCTGTCAGCGACTATGTTGATTGTGCTGTTTTTGTCGACGTTGATCGATAATCCCGCCAGCTCCAGCGAGGCGGCGATACAGTTGAGTTTGTTTTGAAGAGCCGCAGCATTTGGAGCCAGGATGATGGGATCATCAGCATATGCTATGTAGTGCAGAGGATGGCCATCATCGTAGATGGGGTCATGGGCTTCAAGAACATTGAGTATCTCATCCATAGTCATGATGAAGAGAAGCGGTGACAGAGGGTCACCCTGTTTGACTCCTCGTGTTGGATGACAATTCACTTCGTGGAAGAGACTGTAGGAATTGGAGTAGTAGTTTGTAAGATATTCTTTAAGCATTGGGGGCGCACCAAAACTCTCAGACACCCTTAGAATTGTTTGATGTAAGACGCTGTCGAAAGCTTTCGAGATGTCAAGGATAGCTAATGTGCATTTTGTGTAGTTGGAGTGCGCTTCTCTCAAGATGGCGTGAAGTAGATTGGTTGCTTCGAAGCAGCCATCACGTTGCAAGAAGGCAAACTGTAGTTTTTCTGTTGGGAATGATCTAGACCATCGCTTGGCGATAATCTTGTGTAGACAGCGCGTAACAACAGAAGTGATAGAATTAGGCCGAAAGTCGGTAGGGTTATCGGGATGTGATGTCTTCGGAAGGCTTACAAAGGTGAAGGTAAAAAAGACTTCAGCAAAAGAGTGTTGAGATACCCAGCCAGACTAGTGGTGTTGATTTTCTGGAGGTCCCTGGTGGTTATGCGGTCGACGCCTGCGGCGGATTAGACCATTTCTTTTAGTGTCCATTTGATCTTTTCAGTTGAAACTGGGGTGATCAAGTCGTTGTTAGTTGGAAGGTATTCCTGGACCGGTCTAGTGTCTGGTAGGGCTGGGCGTGTGAAGGTGTCTATCCAAAATTCATTGAAGCCTCCTATACTGGAAGGCTGACATGTAAACGGGTCTCTCCATCTGCCATCAAGTACCGTGTTTGCAGTGTCTTTCGGCGAACGGTGGAAAAGCGTTTGCACGTGGGCATATAGAATGCGTCGCCTCTTCTTGCTGTTTAAGTTCGGTGGGAGACCGGAGACGTATCGCTGCTTGGATGGTTTCCATTTTGTAGGGAACAGCTGGTGGGCCCGCTTATCCAAAAGTTGACGTGTCTCCCCAAGAGTAATATCATTCGCATATAGTTGCAGAATAATTTGTCGAGTGGATTCAGTGTCCAGCCGATGAGATGAATTTGCCAGTTGTGTGCTGATGGCAGCCAGGAGGTTAGCGTGTACATTGTCCATGTGGAGGCTTCTATGAAGTATCAGATTCACCAGGGAACTTGAACCATCTTGAGTGAATCGAGTAGTTGGCATAAATTGTCTTCCAGGTTCATGTTCAAAGGTTGCAGTGGGTGATGAGGTTCGGTTGAGGGGGAAAGCGTTGACAGTATAAGTTCGGACTGATTCGTCAATATCAATAGTATGCAGAAGTGGACAGGTCATTGACACAGCAGTGTGGGAATATAAAATTGTTCTATTTACAGTACTTATTGCATAGTAGTACTGTGGTATTCGCATTGGTTGGGTGGATTCATCAATTACAGTGCAATCATTATTAATGACAGCCAATTGGAGGGATCGCTGTTCTTCTAGCTGAGTCGGCGTACAGGAGTTTGATGAGATTGTGATAGCTGTATCTGAAGTTCCTCTGCATGGACTTATAGGAGCAGAGATTGATCGGTTGACGGTGAACGTATCAACGAGTGAGGTAACTGGCTGAATTTGGCGATAAGACGTATTTGGAGTGAGGACTATTGTTGGCAGAGATGGGTTGAGTGTACGTCTCCATTTTAGCCTGGCTAGACGTAGTCTAACTGCATCAGCGGTGCGGTTGCCAACGGCTTCGGTGACAAGAGCGAAGAACTGTATAGGCGCAAGTAAAGGTGAATCGAGACATTTGGCCGTTGAGATCAATCGAGCATCTTCTTGAGTGGACCAAGTTTGAGGTCTTGGACGCACATAAGTGCTGATCTAATAGCATAGTTTTCATGTGATGATGCAGGTGAGGATGGCATGGAGTAGGAGTCAATGGTTGATGCGGAGCGCGACGATGATGGGACAAATGTTAACCATTTGAGTGTTTGTAGACGGCGTCTGATGTCTTCAACTGAGCGATGTGGTAGATGGTCGTGTAGGTGTTGATACAGTTCAGCTTTGTTGTTCAATCGGTCGACTGCTGCATCTGCTAACATCAGTAAAGTGAGTTCTTCATTTTGGGACCAATTTCGTCGTTGAGGAGGCGACCGAGAAGGACCTCATTGTATTCGGCGGGGTGGATTTGACGCAGATGTTGAGTCAAACCTCTCGGAGAAGCGAAGTTTGAAGGACAGTATATACACAGGAATCTTGGGGATACGATTTGGGATAAGTATTGATTGGACCGCATGGAGTGAGGTGATGACGGAATGGATGTGAGGGGCGAAGTAAGAGCTGCTGACAATTGGGAGATGAAGGAAGGAGAATAGGAGGCTGTTGTTTGAGGGTCAGCTTGAACCATGGCACAGGCCATGGATTGCTATGAGGGTTGGCTTGACATAGCTGACATGACTGGAGATTGCGGTGTCGCAGGCTCGAGTTTGGAGGACAACCAACGATGGACTGTTAGTTGTGCCACGGACCGTTCATAGGCCCTCACCCGTGGCTTGACAAATGGTTAAACCAAAATCAAACAAATCAAACAAAAACGAAACAAAACAGAAATAAAAACCAAACGAAAAGAAAGGTACTGTTATACGATATTCCACGTAATCACTTTGGGATTGAAGCAGAAAGAACGGAAGCTGAAAATGAATGGGGAGGAGGTGATATGAAAGAGTCCTCTTTCGAAAACAACAAGAATGAGGTACAGCGTGAAAATGACTATCGAACAAAGGAGCACGGGGAGAAGAGTCGAGAAATACCTAGAACAACGGAAGAGGTGAAGAAATGTGGCAGTTACAACACTTCGAGAAAGGCAACGAAATGAGTATAACGATGACGCAATGGGAGGATGTCGATTATCAAAAGTCAAAACTGTCAGAGATAGGGTGTCAAAATGGGTATCAAACTACAGATCTCGATGAGAGGAGTCGGAAGATGCCAAGAACAACGGTAAAAGAGGAAGAAATGTGAAAGTTACAGCGATGCGAAATAGCCAGAGAAATAGAGGTGGGGATGACGTAATGGAGAGTGGTTACTTTTGAAGACGAAGACTATGGAAGATGAGATGATAATATAGCTTTCAATCGATAGAACATGAAGAGACGAGCAGAATGAGTACAAACACGGAGGGTAAAAGAAGGGTGCGGAAGTTACAGAGGTTTAAATTTGATAGTTGGGTGGGGCGGGATGACGTAATGGGAAAGTTGATGAGTTACAGAATCACAGAAACTACAGGAGAAGAGCTATTGATATGGGTATCAATCGACAGGTCTTGACGTTTGGAGTACAATTATACGAAGATCAACTTCAGAATCTGTAAGAATAAAGAATTACGCGGGTACAAATGGAAATGCTAGAAAAGGGCCACTCCCAAATCCAACTCGAGAACGATGGGTTCTATGATGATAGGAATTGTACGAGTCGATTCCTTGTGCCGAGAGGGTCGTCGGGAACCAGCAAAGAAAGAGCGCAGGCCGAAAAAATAAAGACAAACAAAATATTCAAGAAGAACACCATAAACCTATACCCCAGCATACAAGCAGATAGTATAAGCGTGTCCACCAATCAGAGTGGCTGGTTAGTAGCTTAGCTCGCGATCGATAAAAAGTAAATAGAGCCTGTGGAAACGGATTTTGGCTGAATTTCGGTCAATGCGCAAAAGACAGCAAAATAACAGCAACTGAGAATGAGTGAAAGTTCGTGCCTGAGTCATAAAATATAACTGGTCTCAGTAACAAGTTTGAAACCAAATACCGAAAAGCAGAAAAAAGCCAGGACAAAGCGGTTTGCTGGGAATGACAGAACGCTAAGGGTACTACGAAAAACCGCAGAGTGATCAGAATATGTTGAGGACAACGAGGAGATATTTCAACGTAAACTTGGAAAACTGCGTAAATTTCTAGAGCAAAATTAACGAAAGTTGAGAAAAATAGGGCCTATTAGGAATAGAGTCTACAGAAGGATGTGGTGAAATTTGAAGATGTACAGAGAATAAACAGTGCAGATTTATGGAAATTATATCGGAGGCTCAGAGGGGTGAAAGGGACGAAGGTACAATTAGACAAACAGGGGGAGGAGCACAATATTTTTAAAGGTTGCTAAAATGTGGTCGAAAGCTACCCCCCGTTAAAAAGTTTGGGAGAAAGCAAAAAGCTACGGGTTTTTTATAAAAATAAAGAAATAGTGTTGACGATTTGAAATCTGAGATGTATGTACAAGTTTAGCTTTGGAAAGAGGCAGCAGAACTCCCCTGTTAGGGGGATACTATGCGAAGAGGGTGGGGGGCTCACAACTTTTACACAGGCGATAGGAGTATGAGGCTTTTAGGTCTACAGGGTGAAGAATGATGAAAGAAGTTGTTTTGGATGGTTCAGGATAGAGATATTTGGACAGAGAAGAAGAAGACTGAGTAAATCTGAAATATTATAGGTGGTATTAGGAGTAAAAGTGGAAAAAGGTCTCGTGGAGGGAAATAGAAAGGTAATGACGTGACAAACAGTGGCCTTGGTCTTACTAGATAGACCAAGGGAGATTAAAAACAAGGACCAGTGTTATCACTGTCACTAGATCAGGAAATCCTTTGTTGAGTATAAAGTACTTTTTTGGCCGAAATGGCTAAAAGTACCAAAAACAAAATGATTTGGAGGAGAAATGGGCAAATAATGAGGATAAAATAGGTATCAAAAGATTCAGCTCGGCGAGCTGCAACCGATTATTACAATTTCAGAAAGTTAGAGTGAGATGAAAAAGAAATAATAGGTGAAAATAGTGGAAATTTACCGTTTTCAGTCAGATACTGGAAATTAATAATCAAAAATCGTAAGTTGAAGGAATTCCTTGGTAAAAAGTATATGAAAAGAACAAGTTTGGGGGCTAGTAACACCATGCCAAAAATGATGGAGAAATAAGTTATAGTTCAGATGAAACTAACGAAAAGGTAAATTCCGAAAATCAGGGTTTAAGGTAGATTCGGACCGTCACACAATTGAGACGACTGGTGATGAAAACGTCAGATTTCCAGTACAATCAACACTAAGTCAATAGAAACAAACTAATAAGAACAAAATCGACAACTATTAACAGATAACAATCCTCCTATTAGAATAATAAAGAAACTTAAAAGGGGCAAGTTCAGTCAAGGGCGGAGTTCGTTAGAAAAAAGAAAAAAATCAGAACTATAGATATAGCACTGAATAGATAATATAACACGCAAAACTTCGAAAAATTGCATGGACTCACCAAACTGAACCAGATATATCCCATAAAATATACATCCAAAACTTCCAAGGAAAAATAGTATCTCACAAGTATTCTTATGTGTAGAATGTGAAAATTCAACAGTTTTTGGTAAAAATTGTGTGTAAATAGTTTGTATACGGTTTGAAAGAATTCGAGCGAAAATGTAGTGTCTCAACTCCAATTGCGTGATAGCGTCACTACACCAGCTACCAGTGTGACTTGGAACAGTATGCGAGTAGGTTGTGTCGTTGTTGTCCTTGGACTCTATGTCCTTATTTTTGTTTTTAGTTTGGTTGCTAGCATGGTTTTGAATATTATTTACCTTAAAGCGTGAGTTATTCTTGGGAGTCTGAATATTTTGGGGATTCTTCGCAACTAGTGGCGTATTTCGGCATGTTTCGTTACCGAGTTCCATTTGCATTGTCACGTTTTGGTTAGGAGAGGATGTTGTCAGCTTACAAGAGGGATTGATTACCATCTTATGGCTGTCCATAGACATATCTAGATCCACCGTAGAGAGAGGAGAGGTTACTTCAGGAGTAAGACTATAGCTCACAAGTCTTTCGTTTGGTTTCGTTTCCTGTGGAGCTATTTTTGTGAGATTAGAGAGGGGGGAGGCTATGAGTTCCACCGTGTTGGTAGTGTGTATATCTATTTTAGTGGCTTGCGGTGTCTTGCCATTTGGTTTATTAAGGTGAATGTAAGCACGCCTTTCAACCACTGTCTTATCTGCTACAACTTTTATCTGTTTGTAGCTTGTGTCCTGTAATTGAATACGTTGTGTGTTGGTGAATTTTTTGGCCTCTGTCTGCGTTTCGAACTGAAGCCGTATAGGACAGCAGTAATCGTGCTGACTCTTCTCCAGTCTGTGACATTTTGTTCGGGAGTTAGGCATTTTCGCCGCCCTAAAAAAGATGCTTTGAACCTTTTTCAACCCCTTATTATCTGGTATGTTATAGACAATCACACTTAGTTTAGTATCAAGTCTTTTGAAAACCTCTGTTGTGATGAAGTTTATCAAGGTGTCAGCCTTAGTTACTGATTCCCTGTCAAGTTCGCCAGGGTTTATGGTCCTAGTCAAGATGTTCAGAGGGGCAAGTTCACAGACCTGTGATTTTATATCACTAACCTGTGTTGATAGTTCAGATAAGTTGGCCAAATTTTCTGAAAATCCTGCATTCATAACTTTTCTACACCGTATGTCCCGCATCTCAGTCTTCAGTTCTTCTACAGACGGCTTTAGTCGTTCTATTTCTGAAGTAAGTGTTGGAGCTGGACTTGGTATCTGAAGTTTTGTGACACGTACATAGGGTGAAGTGAAGAGGTTTATGTCAGGACCAAGTGATGAGTTTGTAGAAGCGATTCTACAGCTGTTTGTCAGCAAGTTTTCGCCATCAGTTTCAGCCGCAGTAGATGGTAGTGAACCGGCAGCTCGACGCTTGTGGCGTATTGGCAAGCTGTGCACCTCATTTCCATACTTCGTGGGGGTTGTGCTGCTCGTTGTTGCGAGCATATTTGTACCAATAGACATCAACTTGACAGGTGACTGAGTTCGTGGCTTTTTTCTATGACTAATCATAACTAATTAGTGAAAGAGGTATTGGTTACAATTATGGAACTGGAGAAACACTTGTACGAGTCTCACAGCAAAAATGGAAATATATAGCGAATCAAGCTACAATGAAACGCAAACGTTGAACGTACCGCGTCGCATTACATCAATAGAGGGAGCACAAGAACTATGCTTACCACAACCTGTAATTTCTTTGAAAAGCTTCCACATGTTCTCAGGAGTTTCATATGACAAAATCCTTTGATAATAATTATCGTTTAACCTCTTGATTTCGGATTTAATTTGGATGTTTATTCTCTTAAGACCAGCTTTGTCCTTAGACTTTTACAGTCTCTCTTTTTCCCTTCGAAGCTTTTTGAGATGAGGGGAAGAGAAACGGTCTATTCTTTTGAAAAGTATCTGTTTCGGACAGCATACATCAAGGCAGAATTTAAGATAGTCAGTCAGATTGGAAATAGTATCATCCAGTGTGTGTTCAGTGAAAAGTTCCCAGTTTGTGCCATTCAACATACATCTTAGTTTGAGCACGTTTTCTTGTGAGTAACATCTTTGTTGTGTTTTCCTGGAGAGATTCGAGAGGATATTAGAGTGATATCTGCTATATATCTTGGGTAATGTCCGAATAATACAATGATCAGAGTTCATTATAGGAGCACGTCTGCGTGCTTCATTTATTTCCGCATTATTAGTAAGTACTAGATCCAGCATTTTATCAAGTCGAGTTGGAAATTTGACAATGCTGACATGACAAGAAAAAGAACAGTCACAGTTATTGAAATCTCCAGTGACAACTGATAAAGAGTTTTCAAGATGTGTAACCGCAAATGCTGTGAATTCATCGGCAAAATGAGATAGATCCGAGGTGGAACAGCCAGGAGTAACATAAATGTTTGAGATGAAGACGTATTTAAACTTGGATAAGTGTTTTGGACGACATTTGACTGTAATACAATCAATAAAGTCACTAGAGAAAGAAAAGCATACATTATTTGAAGTTGACCACTGAGAATGAATGAAGGTTGCGACGCCACCAACTTTTTTCTTTCTAGAGCATATTCGATCTTGTCTAAACAATGTGAAACCATTTAGAGAAACCAGGTTGTCGTCATAAAGATCATGGAGCCATGTTTCTTGTAATGCGACTATCGCCGTATTGTGATAAGTATCAGATCATAAGAGAGAGTGGAGATGCATAAATTTGTTGAGAAGTGAACGGCAGTTTGAACTGACAATAATAGGAATAGTTGTGCGATAAAATGGTGTCCGTTTGAGAGCACGTTGCAAACCACCATGATGTTTTCTCTTAGTTTTATTAGATGCATCAAAGTCATATGGTTTAAAACATTTAATGAATTCATTACTGTATTTCATAGGATTTGTGATCATATTTTGTTAAAATTAAAAATTAAAACATGATGTATCAGATGCAAATGTGTAGATGTACAGAAAGGTAGCCCAGATGTCAAACAGGCCGCCCTTGAAACCGTTTACATGCACTAAAAATTTAAATGTATGCTTTTTCGATTATCTAATCTTTGCATTATTTTACTGTATGGTGGATGCACATCACTTTTTATACGCTGATTTAGTACATTTTCCACAACAAGGTTCTTAACATTCTTGTTTTCTTTTCAAGGTGCGACGGGCACTGGACAAGAAACAAACGAAGCACGAGATCCAAGGGACAGACAACAAGGAAGCGATGTACAGACACTCTATTAGCACAGTAAGACAGACCAGTAGGCACTCCATCAAGCCGCTCGGAAGAGTTTATTCACCCATAAGGGAACCGTCGAGTTTTTTACTTCCGGCTGGTTTTGTCTTTGGGACATCGAAACCGCACTAGGGGTGAGTGAGCTGCAGCGGTAAATAATTCCCCAAAATTATTGACCACAGCAATCATCACTGATGCTGACCCTCACTGTTCAAGTCGACTTGTCTAACTGAAGGCTTCCAGTCAAGCATCCATGCCATTCAGTACTCCGTCGTGTCACGTTCGTGCATGATCACTAGCCAGTTAAGCATTCACCACGCAGTTCGTTCTGGTCCCGTTATATATTCCGTAATTTGGACTATTAAATCTGGTCTATTGCTTTGCCTTTGATACACGACAAACGAATACTATAGAAGTTGCTGGTATACGATTTCGCGTTAGTATACTCCGTACAATTCATGAACGTCAATAACGTCAGCCACTAAAAGTTTAATGTTGAGTTTAAGAAATACCCCTTCTTTCTGAGTAACACATTTACGCTCACTCAACTAGAGACGCTTTACTCCAAGCTTTCTGCAGGAAATTTTCGCTAGCTGTGTGGTAAACTGCCAATACACGTTCTCAGCATACACGTATGATGGATATAAATTTCCTTTTTCAGTACATCTGGGATCCATCATCTTCTACTCATTCTTCTGTCAACGAAGAAGTCTAATCTTCTTTCAAACATTAGCAAGTAACTGAAACAAAGTTCCACTATTTGTCTATTATTCCAATAAATTATGATAGACCTTTCTGTTAAGTTCTTGTTTCAGGTGGTTTGAACATTTTCAGTTGCTAATTAAACAACAGGAGGTGACAGTTAGCCACCATCTGACTGACATTATGGGGTTCAGAAAAATGATTTCATCATTCAACGTATTAAACGATAAATGTCATAGCGGACAGGCAGAACTGGGGGGAACATCAGTGATTTTGATTTGTTTTCTGAAGTGTATAATGAGCTTGTCTGATCATTTAATGGTTCATGTTGCCTGAAAATTAAGGAAACAGAGACAAATCACATCCTCGCTGTCAGAAGTACAAAAAGTGTTGATATGGTCTACACTCCTTGAAGACTGGCGCAAAGCACAAAAAAGTAAATTAAGACGCTAGAATTTTTCTAGAAAATGATATTTTATTTTTTTTATTTTGATTACAGCTTGATGCCACACCGTATTTTTAGTACAAGTATGGAACTTTCAGCATGGATATCGGTAGCCTAAATTTACAGGCCGACCATAGATATCGGGTGTGCGTCGGCAGGGGATCGAACCTCGGACCATCTGCATGGTCAGCGAGAGTCCTAACCACTGTGCCACCGACGCACATACCCAGAATACAACTTATAGTTTTAACGCCATGTGCATAAATGTACTCGAAACAACATACCACATGACTAATAAAAGACACTATTGAATGGAAACCCAAATCTCTCAGACATATGATCCACTGAGGTAAAATAGTTGAGTTTACTTCAAATAGATACTTAACTATGACATACGTACCGGAAAAATTTGACGGAAGGGGTCTATACCTCAAATATCAAATAGATACACCAACATGAGTAAATAGGGTGTGGACATGACAGTATCAATGTTTCCCTCTTCTTTTGTGTGACAAGATCTTGAACCAGCAGTACTCTAATATGTTAGTATGCCGCGCTAGCTCATTATGTTTCAGGTAATGGCATTAGGTGCTGTTTTCAAACACAGTAAACGTTACCCGCTGGGGCACTATAATGTGCACTGAACCTTTGCAGTGCCTCCAGAGGCGAAAATCGGTGACTGCGTATTTCAAAATCTTCAAATATGCTTGAAATATTACGACATTGGAGTTTTTATTATTGCCATCACTACACTAGGCCCCTTACCATGTCTGCAAGCTTTCTGAACAAGCAAACAAAGTTGAGGACCTCTTTCACATGCGGGTTCTATTTCTGTTACCGGGGGAAACTTTTATTCTTTTACGTTCCCAGTGTAACATGGGGCTTCAAACTAGAGCTTTGAAGTTTCGGTAGCAATGGTCTTTACTTATACGGGATGGAGTTCTGGCCTCATGCACAACCTTCTCTCCTTAACATTCTTATTACTGGCTTAGCGAAATACATTTATTATACTCAGCATTGTTATTAATTTAACCTCTGACCGGAAATAATTCTGGTACTTCCTCACATATTTACTTTACATACAGGAACAAACAGCCCCTGTTGATGACTTCGTTAAAAAGAGAGTTTTATTTCGCTTCAATCATCTTTTTATTAATTCCTATAATCCAATAAACTACGCGCAGAACATCATTCGGTTTATCAAACTGTGTCTGTGTAACCTGTTATATCAAATATTATGAAATTGGCATACAGTTGTTTCACACGATAGACTTCAACAAAGCGAAAAGAACACATTGAGCAGAATAAAATAAACTTCATTATATTTCATTCGTCCTTTCAGCTTCAGACATGGATGAACAAATGAATATCGATATACTTGACTGATGGACTTCAGTCTATCCCAACAAAAGGTCCAGTCGCATGACGTTAGCTACTAAAACCTGTCCATTACTGTCCTACAGAATGTCAGTCGGTATCCCGAATAACTCAATGTCAACATCTCTGACTACACCTTTAGGTGACTGGAGTTTGAATCTCAGAAGTGGTATGACTTCCTTCAAGATTACAGATACGCTTGGTCCAAGTCTTCCTGTCGCTTGCCTCCAATTATATAACAATAATTCAGAGTGCACCATGATGCGGAGCAACTTAGCATAGTGATCACATGGCGAACCTAACTTACACCAATGAATGAAGGACTCCACTTATGACGTCAGTTACCAATTGCTAATCTCCCTCAAGTTATTCATTACGTGATAAGTTGTGATGAAAATTTAATCCTACAATAAGTCTGAATTTTTAAGACAGCGAAGCAAATTTTTATACTTGTTGAGTTATCACACAGCATGTTTGTTTTTTTGATTGTTTTATTGATATAAAATAACCAATCATTTGATTTTGTGTAGGTGTATGCGTGTGTGTTGCGTTGAAGGGGCGTGGGGTACGCGTATCTGTTAGTTCACCTAATGACACATGACCGTACTTAAATTCATTCACCGTTTAACTGATTATGCTTAGTGTTACCATTATTGACACTACAATTATTGTAATTATCATTATCATCATCATTATCAGTTTTTACAGTGAATTGTACCAGAACATTGAGGATGCTGATGAAATTGGTACAAATCAAATTCGGATGCATTTAAGTCACTTTTAAGGACATTCAATTAGACTTATTACACTAACAAATATTGACGGATTGACAATTTCTTCAAAAGGATACAAACAGTCTGGAGTGAATGAATGTTGGAACACGTGTATATTTTGAATTACTATGGATTTAATTAATTGAGAAAATAAATACTTCAATAAGGTGAGAAGTAAATCGAGTATAGTTATATATGTTGAGAATCTGAAATGAGTAGGAATAGTTGTCAGGATATTTTTTCGATGAATTTCAGTGCATAGAACTTTGTTAGGAACATCAATGCACTTCAGTTACAGAATCACTGAAGAAAATGGTGAATATTTCAGCAGTGTTCACCCATAACTCCAGTAGTAAGCTATCAGTGTCTTTATCCAGTTAGCGTGGCATCTTACAGACATGATTTGGTTTATGCTGTAAAGCATTGCAGTATGCTCAGGAATTCATACATATTTTTAAGGTTGATGAAAATCTGTTTTATTGCGGTGATTTCCATACGAAATAAAATCCACTTTTAAATGTATTGGTGTGAAGACGTGTGCAAGAGAGACTAAACAGGGATGTGGGACAAAGTTGGTGGTGAGATGCAGCTGAGCACATCCTTTGGTTTCCAACCGAGACTAAATTGGGAGGAAATGAGTGGCGAAAATTGTGCAGGGAAGTGCAGAAACCTTGGAGCGTCTATGTGGATACTTCAATGGATTTAGAATTTCCACGTCACAAGTGATTTCTGACACAGCGGATTCCGAATCGGGCATAAATGCAATCTACGGATACTGAAAGTTACTGATTACATTAGGGAAAGAACAGATGTTAGAGGTGTTTATAACCTAGATGATCTGATATACATGGAGATAAATTACACTTAACTCAACGAAAAACACACTAATAAAAGCCAACTGTAAGAGTAATAACAAGATGGTTGAAAAATAGGCTAGGTTTGTTCATCAAAATTTCCATATTGTCATAAAATTTAAAATGACCAGGACTGGTTATAATCCAAAAGCAGCAGTCATATTATGAAATAATATGCTAAAGGTGTGCGGAATGTAAATTTTCTTGATAAGCACTGCTGTAAGGACATTCGAGAAAACCAGTTAGTTAAGCCTATTGAACATTGCCGAGCCCCGATCAGCTCCAGTCAGAAATAACGCTCACAATTTTTGTATTGATGTCTGCTCTAACATATCTGCGCTTCCGCCACGCCACTTGCTAACAATTTAGCCTGACTCATGTAGCCAGGCTGCTCTTAATGCGACCCTAACTAGACAGTGGAGAATACACCTCTTACTGCTTTTCAAGGATATACTTATTAACAATGGTATGAAGAAGGTAGAGAGGTTGATAATCACACCACGACGCACAGTCGCGTCCTTACTTCTTGAGGGTCCATTTCTGTACCATAATCCAGTCGGCACCAAAGTTCAAATTCACCACTGAGAGCGAAATTGTTGACATTGAGTTCACCGGACGAACTCGTTTGACCCCCTGTTATGTGACAAAATAAACAGCTCCTACACTGCCTATAGATAGGGAGTATTAAGCAGTTTACTCACTTTGCGGCAGCCTATACGCTGAAGTTGGGAGAAACACTCAAAACTATCGTTGAAATTGCAATTATGAAAGTAACATATAACAGTATCTCTATTCACTGAGCATTCGCTTTCAGGAGGACGGACGATAGTGAACAAATAGACATCAGTCACTTAAAAAGAATCATTTGAAAGGCGCCAAAATTAGTTACTTCCGTAGCAGATTGATGGGCACAACATCTGACCCCTTAAAAGTCTCTCTGACACATGGGTATTTACTTAAGTCTTCAAATGGTCTCTTAAGTATCGTCCTATGCCACCAATATCTGTACCACCATTATTAATATTCCGCGTGATCTTTCAGCCCAGCCATATCATTATCTCTCTTATATTCTGATTACCTCTCACTCTTAACAGTTCATCCTACTACTTTGTTGGATTCTAACACGTGAGAATCACCGTTCTTTTACTATGTAGAGTTTACTTTTAGCAAACTGAATGTTGCGTCGTGGATTGGCTGTCTCACAGTGGCTAGTCTAAGGGAAGCGTGCTTTATTTGATACTTTCAGATTACTTGCAAGTCTTGTTTTGTTCATAACACTCTTGCTGACCCTCAGGTATGTTTACATTTTTGCCCAGTTAATTAATTCCGACGTATAACGTGTCATTTCCATCAAAGAAACGTTCCAGTTGCATAGCCACCTGATGGTATTGTTCATGTATTTACGTACTAGAATGTGCAGAAACGCGTCTACAGTATTACAAGAGTTCCAACATTTCTCGTGGCTGAGACATCACCAGGTCAGATACTGAAAATGCCTTCAAGACTTCGAAATCCATTGAGCTTGTTATAAGATCATTTCAAGGTTCTCGTTGCTGTGTGAAGAATTTTTCAAATTATCTTGCATAAATTCACGGTTGAAAAAGATGCATCCAAATAACTGCAATACAAAACCAGTTTATGCAGAGCAACTGCCTGCATATTTTGGATTTTACCCCAACTGCCTCATGGAGAGAAAAACTTTCAAGAATCATACTCTCCATCAAATCTGAATTTGAAACCGTTTCTGATTTTACATACATTGCTGCACAAAACCCTGTCTACTTACGTAGCAAAAGCGTGACCATAGCTGCAAAGATGGCAAAATTGGCCCCACTAATTCATTTTGAATAAAAAGATTGACTGTTTGCGAATAATCGTGTTTTCACACAGTCAGAACATAATTTTTTGCTGTGCATCACTGAAAAATGGTGTTATAATATTCTGTAGAATAAAGCTAATAGCATGGATAATTAAATCTTATTTCATTGACTTGTGCACATAGGAATAGTCAATACACAGGTCTCTGCCCATGCATTCGCCTGTGCATGTGTATGCCTACGAGTAGACTGATATAGAAGACAAGTAGCTGTGAGGGCCTTGTGTCCAGTTTTTGCAAGAGAAATTGAAGTGAAGAGATGAATAAAGACATCTAAGTAAAACACTAATGCTCATACTGAGAAAGCTTCGCATTGTATTCATTCTGTTGTATGTACAGTGGTAAGAGCTGTTGATTATCTACAACTAACTGCTAGGAAATTCTGATGGGTCTCTGCAACTGATATATGAAAGGAGACTTCCCCTGACTGTCTCCGAATATCATAGCAAGCGAGAGTTGCCCAGGAGTCCTCGCAACGACCGAAAACAGTGATTGGAATCAGAAGCGGGTGGAATTTAAAAGGCATCAACAGCAGTTAATACGCACCAACTATGTAAGCTCATTGGGGGAATATCTTGTAAAAACAATATAGTAGATAAAATGATCCAAGCTCAGGTAAGAGCATATGGATCATATCACCAGCCTTCAACAAGTTCTGGTGAATGTGCATGCCTAACGGTTTCCAAAACCTGCCATATTTCTTGCTTTAAAGATAGCATTCGACTCCATGGATTGTTGCGATGTATGAATGCAGTAGAGAGTGTCGAGAAGGTTCCATTTATTAGTCAAGACATTACTCAGATACATGTGAAAACATAAGAGCTTATCGAGAGTTGTAGTCTCAAGGGAGGGCAATTAATGGTTTCCCGTCGGGGAGACAATGTCCCCAATTTTATTCTATTTCACCATAAATGTACTAAGACTACCCCGATCGACCTCTCCATCCCAGGGAGACTTAGTATCAGGGCAGTCTGGTTGATGCAGAGCTTGCAGATGATCTTAGGTGGAGACGTTGATGAAACACAGAAACTACTTAACAGCTTGAGCGGAAATCTGAGTATGTTTAGTATGCCACTCGCCTCTGCTAAATGTAAGATGATACTTCAAAAATGGTCTGCACTGACTCCCAGATTAAGGATGAGGATTGAGGTGGTTAATTGTGTTGACCGTTACAGTTATTAGGAGTTGCGTCACTTCTTTTACACCAATTTGTAGCAGGATCTCGTCACAGATACAAAACTTTTGTTCGGCATTGCGCCAACTGAATTAGATATAACGGCGTTTGAACCCAAAAACCAGACTGATAGTTGAGTGCTTAAGCCAACAAGCCACATCTTCACCACCATCCATAGGTTAGTGTACTCAAGTGGGTAAGCTTTCGAGGCCCAGGCTAATAGGTAATACCTTTACGAACAAGTACCGCATTCTCACTACCACTCGTTTTCTTCTGGACGAATTCCATTTTCTTTCAAAAGCATTATAATGGGGTCAACAGTGGGTAGACATACAGAAAAACCTTACCTAATTATAAAAGAAGGCAATACTGCTTGCTCTTCTTCAGTTAATAACCTCACTGCTTTTGGCACTGAAACGCCGTCGTCTCAGTGGAATGATATATACAAGTTCAAAAATGTTACTTTGATAAGCCCTAACTAGCCAACTAAGGCCATATGTCTCACTGCTTCGTTTGAACGATCGCGTAGATATACACATGAATAAAGCAATTCATTCAACATTACAATTTAGCTCACAAGCCTTATCTAAATTTATTGCTGAGAATCCACAGTTCAGATGAATAACATAGATTTTAAATTTCTTTCCCTTTGTGAATGACAAACAGAAACATAAGAAAAGAGCATGATTTCATCCAGCATACTAGCACTGATGTCAAGTTTTCAGAAGCAGCTGTAAGTACTCGACGTAGTTGCGTACCTGAAAGCATGCACTTGCCAGATAACTCTATTATTCAGTCGACTGGCTGGGGTCATAACCACAATATACATGGTGGCTTATATATGATCACTGTAAACACAACCACTTATTTACACTGGAACTCAGTCTGTCTTACATGTTTCGCTTTTTCATAGTGGTTGGAACGCTTGAGGAGCAGTTCGAAAGTTGGTTCTTAAACCGAAGACAAAAGCAACATTAAGGATTGTTGGTGGTGAGGTGAGTGCGTCGCATTTATCTTTATCTGGCTAGGTGTTGAATCTAATGCGCCGTATTTGGAAGGTAGGATTACATCAAATTATCAAGGTGGGGCAAAAACATTCCCCTTTAGAAACTGACCTTCCCATCAAAATAGCTACGAAGATTGCCAAACGCCGACTGCAGAAAAAATACAGTGCATATGAAGCTTTATTTCCCAAAGCACGGCAGAGGACAAAAGAAGCGTGAAGTACCTAGTTAAAGAAACAGAGGCGTCTTCATCATTCATTAGGTAAGCAAAGCCTCAAAAATCATAGGGAAAGTATTGTTCATATTTTGTGGATCGTTCTACCTTTCTGATTTCCCTATCCACATAAATCGTCTCATTGTCTTAACTATTCCACACCGTACATACATTAAAATTATGCTTTCCGCTGTTTGATTGTTTCGGCTAACCATATTGGTCTTGTCATGAAATGTATGGCTTTCTTCAAAAACCGGTGTTGTTGTCCTGATTTTTTACCAGAGCAACCAGCCTTTAAGCGAGCGAAGAATATGAAGGAAAAGAGTAAGTTTTAGCTTTATTAAGTGCGCAAGTAGTTAAGGTAAAATAGACCATAATAGCACTTAGATGAAACGATTATCGTGAAGTATGTAAGTGATATATAATATAAGATAATATATGTTTCACATGAATTAAGCATTTACATGACTGACATACCGTTTGTACAGACATGATCATATACGACAAGTGCAATTTGAAATGAAACACTGTTTTATGACATCAAAAATTCGAAAGATGGAAAAAACCCTCTAAAAGCTTTATTTGAATAGATTGCAATATATTGATTCAAGTCTAAATTATGGTCTATGATACACTTATAGTCAGTCATATTTAAGCGGGAACTACGAAATTAATGGAAGGTAAAAAGAGAGGTGATAAATACGTGCTAGAGTAAGACATACAGGATACAGGCCTTGAGATTATTATCATTTTGTCAATTAATAAATGTTCAAAAATTTAAAAAACTCCACAGTAGCGGGTAAGTACAACATTATTTTGGTATTAACAGTTTCAAGGGACCAACTTTGCGATGATAAACAGAATTCAGAATGGAATTTGTTCCGTGGTTCGTCGTGTGTGCCAACAATATTCTGAATAACGTTCAAGTAATACAGACGTAGAAAGCAGCATTACTGTACATTTGCAGTGCATCAATGCAATACTTCCGAGAGCGAAAGAAAGAAGAAAACAGAAAGAGAGGTGCAGAGGCAGCCAGCAACTAATAATAATTTAAGCAAGCAAAATGCGATGAACGCAGGGTTTATTCCCCTCATTTGTTACTAATAATTTGGAGTCATTGAGTTTCATAGTGTTACATACTAACAGTTAGTTCAAGTTTATGGTAGTAAACAACAACAACAAAATGCAGAATAACAAAATTTCAAAAAATATTAGGGCAAAACGAATGATCGTTTTCACGCCCATATAGGGTAATTGGAATAAAAATTGAAGAAGTTAAATCCAAACGCCAAATTACATAAAATATGTAGAGGGAAAGAAAGAAAATAGAATGGTGATACTTATTTATGCTGTTGTTCTGATTTATACAGTTAGATGTCCTCTTGAATTAGAGAAATCGTACCATGAGCTTGTTTTCAAAGAGTTTATACACAAGCTTTGTTATACAGGCAGCTATTATTTTATTTTATCATTATTATTTTTTTTGAAGTCATTCAAACTCAGCAGCCTTAGCAAAAGAGCGCATTCCCACAGATAAGGGTGGTTCTCTTAAGTCCCCACCATCATATCCGCTGAATAGCGGTCACCACCCTCCCACCTTTTAATCTGCTAGGCCCTGGCGAAATACTCTTTTTGATTTGAGAAAAAGAATCTTTTTTATTGCTACGTATCATATAGACAGTTTTGCCTTCACTAGCTAACTCAACGAAACTCATGGTATGAACGACAACTTTCAGCCAGCCGTTTTGTATGCATCGTCCCTAACAGCATTTTAAAAATATAAATGTACAATAAAAAAGTAAGGAAATCAGAGATTTGCAGTCTACCTTCTAGATTTTAATTATAAACATATGAAACAAAGGGGCAATATGATATGGTACGAGAAGAGAAAAATACAGTAAAGGTACACACTTATGTATATGTATGCATAAAAAGAGGCAGTAGTTAATTATAATAGATGGTTCAGAAGAATGAAGGATTATAATAACGAAACCGTAAAATAAAATCCGCTAATATTTAGGACTCACAGTGAAGTTAAGCTGATGCTTTGGACGATCCTGCATAGGGCTGGAATTTGCGTAGACATAGATGGTATGTACTCACAACATTAGCTAGTCACCAGAGGAGATTTTAGTCCCAGCCATATCCAGGTTGTTTACTACTCAACCTTGAGGTAGAACTTCTACCACACTGAACTGCCCAAAATAATTTTGCCAGGGATATTCGCCATAATATTTGATTAATTTGACAGTCAGCAGCTGGGATTAAATGGAGTTGAATGACTGAAAAGGTATGACATAAGGTGTGAGGGTAGTTCATGTAGATTCAGTGCAGCTTTTGTAGTATGTCAGGCTGTGTATTCCACTCCAGGTTTGTATGAAAGGATTGTGAATATTTTGTGATGATGCTTGCTAGACAAATAATGGAATCAACCAAAAAAAGGAACTGAGAAGAGTATTAGCGCAACGTTGATTATATAAAATATGTATGATAATACTGACAGTTTCGGTTAAAGCGTTGAGTGAACAGAGCTGTTTAGGTACGTAAGTCAAAGGGGAAAGAAACAATATATATATATTAATAAACATCCTTCCGTTAGTCCATGATCTCGTACCCCTTAGGTATGTGATAAAGCCTGCTGATTATCCTGACTATGATACACTACAGTGTTGTGAGAGACCACATTTCCACGGAAGTGATGGAGCGTGTTCAGTGCATGTATAATGCAATTGTTTTCAATATGCGCGACAGCACCAACATTAAAACATTGAAAAACGCGCTTTTAAAGGCATTTGAAATACCAGATTCCCATTGTACCTGCAAACGACTACGTAAATCTTCAGCTAATACATCTTGTCCAATAATGTTCTAGTTTAATAGCATTGTGGATGCTAGTCGCTTTGTAAATAACCAGCATCTCTTTAGGAAAGCAAGTAGCTTTAAAAATGGACGTATTATTCACGACAGGACACTAATCCAGCGTCGTACCAAGCAAAGTATCCCAGCAGATGAAATAAATCACCAAAAGGATACAACGGGCCCCACTGATGTCAATACAAAACGCCATCTAAACCTTAAAAGAATCCCTCCACCTAGTTATCCTAAAACGAAGCTTGATACAGTTACCAATACTAAATCTAGTATTTCTCCAGTTGCTAAACAACCTGGAAAGCACTCACTTGCTGAAAAAGGCACCGATAAAAATCTCACCCACCATGCTAGAATTATCGAAAACCCTGGTAGTATCTTCACATCTAGCTCCAAGATTCTGAGCAAAAATGTAAGGAACAAAATTCCTATGCCTGGCATACCCTCCGTCAAGCCTGATTCAGCGTCCTCTATTACTCATGCGCTTAAATCTCCTAAAAGAACGTCCACGGTTTCAAATATAACTGACATCAGTCAACCATTCTCATCCACTTTCCCTCACTATTTTAATACAACCAGTTGCAGCTACCCAACTTCTACTATGTGGTTGCGTAATACCGAATTTAACTATACACATATTCCTGATGCACAGCTACATGAACTCAGTCGCCTAAACTTTCAGCATAGCCTGCTTGAGTATCCATCCAGTAAAAGCCACTACCCCAGAAACACACTCCCTCGACACCAAAACCGTCTTTTCAACTTTCCAACTAATCAATCCCCTCACGATTTTTTCTCTTTTCCGCACCCGACAGTAATGCCACCAATCAACCTGATGTCAAACAGTCTGTTTCCTTACTCTCAAATGTGCCCTCTTCAGGCACCAGTTTCAGACACCCCAGTTTCCGTATGCCTATCTCCATGCGATCGCGAACTGGGCGATCAACCATGGAAACCTTCTTCTTCTTCACAGAACCTTAAAGAAAACGACGAAGGCTTTATGGACCGAACACTCGATGTACCGGTCAGACTGTCATCTAATTTTCATTTAACCTCAGCTGAATCACATCATCATCTCTTTCACTTTGCCTCACCCCTTACCACTGATCAAAGATCATTTACTCTTTTCCTTATAAACGCTCGTTCTATCTGAAATAAAATTCCGTACCTTCACTCCTTACTTTCACTTTGTATGCCCTCATTACTGTAAGTTACCGAGACCTGGTTACCATCTGACTTCAAAGATAGGCTGTTAAAGTCTCCAGGATACACACTCTTGAGACACTGCAGAAAGGAATGACGTGATGATTGTCTTAATTTTGTTATTAAGAAATACCACTCTGTAGAATTTGAGGATTTTTGTTGTACACTGTTAGCTGCAGTATGGGTTACAATCAACACTAACTTAAATACAAGACTTTTATTGGGATGTATATACCGCCCGCCCAATTCTGATACTAACACAACGAAGCACTTATGTGAAATTTTCGAACACGTCTCCTCTCTAAAATTTGACTATAAAATTATACCTGGCAACTTTAGCATGACTGTTATCCAGTGGAATAGCCTGAATGTTCCTACATACACTGTCATTTCCACTTTAACCTAGCAGCAAGTGGGTCAGGCAAAGGCCGTCGTCAGACAGTAAAAATTAGAGACTTTTCAAAGCTAAGTGGGAAACAACGCGGTCTTATATTCGTTGCCAAGACTGGGATACCTTTCTTTGTAAACTCTTCCAAAAAAGACTGCAACAAAAACAAGGTAACATTCCTCACATTTTTCATAATAATGTTGCTGTTAAGGATGATGCAGGCATAGCTGAACTCTTCAACAAGCACTTTTCTGACTCATACACGCACGATATTTCCGCATGCACCGAATTTAACTCTGTAACAGAAAAAACACTGTCGAATGTATGCTTGACAGTTGGTGTTATAAAAAGTGCAGTCAGTTCATTGAAATTCTCCAATACTCCTGGACCTGACTCTATTCCCTCATCCTTCTTAGAATATGGTGGTTCTGATCTCCCTCTCCTTTTGCTTAAGATATTCTCAACGTCCCTGGTGAATGGAGTTTATCCTTCCAAATGGAAGCAGACATATATTATTCCTAGATTTAAATCCGGCTCAAAATATGAAGTAAAGAATTACAGGCCGATCAATATAACGTCTGTCTTGTCAAGGATACTTGAGAAGATAATCACTACCGAAATCACTGACTTCTTATTGACTAAAAACCTCATAACACCTTCTCAGCATGGTTTTACAAAGTCCAGGTCATGTATGACTTGCCACTTAGAACTATTGGATTTTATAACTGGACTTACAGACCAAAAATTCGTTGTGCACATTATGTATATTGATCTTAAGAAGGCCTTCGATAAAGTATGTCATAATTTACTCCTGAAAAAGCTTAGGACTTACGGTATATCTGGCAATCTCTTACAGCGTTGTAATTCATTTGTGTGTGGTCGGTCCCAGTCTGTTAAGATTAAAGACACTTTTTCCAGTACCACTCCTATATTAAGTGGCATGATTTAAGGTAGTGTACTTGGACCTCTCTTCTTTCTTATATACCTAAATGACGTCTGTGATTTTATAGAGCATGGCAGACCCTTCTTATATGCCGATGACTTGAAAGTGGTCTATCACAGTACCACCCAAGATGCGACAAATCTGTCTCATAAAATTCAATCGGATATTTATAATATTGAGACTTGGTGTAAGTTATGGATGATGTAGATCAACGTGGAGATGTGTGGACTGTTATGCCCAGCTCGCTTACGTATCACACCACACATAACTATATACGATCAGCCTATCACTATCTTTCCTTCTGTACTTGACCTCGGGCTTCGTTACTCCGCTGACTTTAAATACTCTCTCTATGTCACCAACCAAGTTTCTAAAGCCAGAAGATTACTTGGATTTATATTTCATGTCTTTCAAACACAAGAATCTAAAATGTTACTTTATAAAACACACATACGGCCCCTCCTTGAGTACTGTCCATTTATCGTAGACAGCACCTCTGTTAAGGACAAACTAAAGATTGAAAGTGTTCAAAGGAGATTTACAAGTAGAATCCTAGGAACAAGTCTGAAAGTTTCATACAACTATCGTTGCACAACTCTTAAGATCGAACCCCTTTGGTTCAGGCGCCACCGACTTAACCTCATTCTCCTATTTAAAATTCTCAAAGGAATTGTATACTTCCCCAATAATAACCTTAACTTTACTTCTTCGACGTATAAACTACGCAGCAACGGGTCTTCTTTAAGTCACATTCTTTGTCGAACGAAATCTCGTTCCAAATTCCTTACAGTCAAATATAGGCAAACATGGATTTTCTTGCCAAGTGAAATTAAAAATAGCACCACATTACAACGATTCACCTAACTAGTAGATGAATATATCTCTGAAAACGGTATTGAAACAGTTTGCCACATGCTGAAAATTCGTGATATTGTTTCTTTCCCCTTTGACTTACGTACCTAAACAGCTCTGTTCACTCAACGCTTTAACCGAAACTGTCAGTATTATCATACATATTTTATATAATCAACGTTGCGCTAATACTCTTCTCAGTTCCTTTTTTTGGTTGATTCCATTATTTGTCTAGCAAGCATCATCACAAAATATTCACAATCCTTTCATACAAACCTGGAGTGGAATACACAGCCTGACATACTACAAAAGCTGCACTGAATCTACATGAACTACCCTCACACCTTATGTCATACCTTTTCAGTCATTCAACTCCATTTAATCCCAGCTGCTGACTGTCAAATTAATCAAATATTATGGCGAATATCCCTGGCAAAATTATTTTGGGCAGTTCAGTGTGGTAGAAGTTCTACCTCAAGGTTGAGTAGTAAACAACCTGGATATGGCTGGGACTAAAATCTCCTCTGGTGACTAGCTAATGTTGTGAGTAAATACCATCTATGTCTACGCAAATTCCAGCCCTATGCAGGATCGTCCAAAGCATCAGCTTAACTTCACTGTGAGTCCTAAATATTAGCGGATTTTATTTTACGGTTTCGTTATTATAATCCTTCATTCTTCTGAACCATCTATTATAATTAACTACTGCCTCTTTTTATGCATACATATACATAAGTGTGTACCTTTACTGTATTTTTCTCTTCTCGTACCATATCATATTGCCCCTTTGTTTCATATGTTTATAATTAAAATCTAGAAGGTAGACTGCAAATCTCTGATTTCCTTACTTTTTTATTGTACATTTATATTTTTAAAATGCTGTTAGGGACGATGCATACAAAACGGCTGGCTGAAAGTTGTCGTTCATACCATGAGTTTCGTTGAGTTAGCTAGTGAAGGCAAAACTGTCTATATGATACGTAGCAATAAAAAAGATTCTTTTTCTCAAATCAAAAAGAGTATTTCGCCAGGGCCTAGCAGATTAAAAGGTGGGAGGGTGGTGACCGCTATTCAGCGGATATGATGGTGGGGACTTAAGAGAACCACCCTTATCTGTGGGAATGCGCTCTTTTGCTAAGGCTGCTGAGTTTGAATGACTTCAAAAAAAATAATAATGATAAAATAAAATAATAGCTGCCTGTATAACAAAGCTTGTGTATAAACTCTTTGAAAACAAGCTCATGGTACGATTTCTCTAATTCAAGAGGACATCTAACTGTATAAATCAGAACAACAGCATAAATAAGTATCACCATTCTATTTTCTTTCTTTCCCTCTACATATTTTATGTAATTTGGCGTTTGGATTTAACTTCTTCAATTTTTATTCCAATTACCCTATATGGGCGTGAAAACGATCATTCGTTTTGCCCTAATATTTTTTGAAATTTTGTTATTCTGCATTTTGTTGTTGTTGTTTACTACCATAAACTTGAACTAACTGTTAGTATGTAACACTATGAAACTCAATGACTCCAAATTATTAGTAACAAATGAGGGGAATAAACCCTGCGTTCATCGCATTTTGCTTGCTTAAATTATTATTAGTTGCTGGCTGCCTCTGCACCTCTCTTTCTGTTTTCTTCTTTCTTTCGCTCTCGGAAGTATTGCATTGATGCACTGCAAATGTACAGTAATGCTGCTTTCTACGTCTGTATTACTTGAACGTTATTCAGAATATTGTTGGCACACACGACGAACCACGGAACAAATTCCATTCTGAATTCTGTTTATCATCGCAAAGTTGGTCCCTTGAAACTGTTAATACCAAAATAATGTTGTACTTACCCGCTACTGTGGAGTTTTTTAAATTTTTGAACATTTATTAATTGACAAAATGATAATAATCTCAAGGCCTGTATCCTGTATGTCTTAATCTAGCACATGTTTATCACCTCTCTTCTTACTATAACACACAGACCACAAGCACGATGAACGATGGTAGAAGGCAAAACGGCGAGGAAGATACGTTTGTTTCAAGCAAAACGAGGCTTCAATTGCCCGGGATACAAGTTACTTATCGTCATTTATAACAAGATTAGAGAACCGATCTTCCTCTTGCTCTGGTGATGCCACGTTGACGTTTCTTTCTGAAATAGAAGGAAAAGAAACTTGTTTAGTGGCATTATATTGGTCTCTATTGCGTTACATCGCCTTCTCTCCTCTGAAGGCACTGTCCTCAGTGCCCGGCGGTGGTATGGGGTATGCAATGCCTCCATCGGTTGGCACCTCAACGTAGCTGGTAGCGGGTGGCGGTTGCGCGGATGGAGCCGGTTCCGTGACGGCTGCTGGATGATGTGGTTTCAGCTGATTATAATGTGCTGTGACTAGCTTCTCTTGAGGGTGTCGCAGATGCCGCAGGACGTACGTTGTGCGGGTCGATGCCGGATGATCTCATAAGGTCCTTGCCAGGGAGCGTAGAATTTGGGGCACGAACCTGCCGGAACGGATGGTCGATGAAGCCAAACATAATCGCCAGGTGAGTAAGTGGGGCCGCGTACAAATCGGTCGTAAATATTCTTCTGGTGGTCGGACGAAGACTGTAGATGGCGACGTGCCAAGTTGTAGGCGACCTCTAGGTGGTGGCGAAGATGTCAGACATAGGGAATGCAGTCGATTTTCTCGTATGGTAACAGCGGCGTATGAATCTCGACAGGGAGACGGAGTTCGTGTCCGAACAATAGCAGAGCTGGGGAAAAGGCCGTAGGTGAATGTATGGAAGAGCGGTATGCTAGCAAACACTGGTGCAGGACCTCATCCGAGGTATTCTCCGGTGCGTTGCATAAGAAGGCACGGATGAGGTTCTTAATAGTTCTGTTGGTGCGTTCGACGAGTCCATTACCCTGTGGGTGGTATGGCGTAGTGTGGGTCTTCCGGATACCAAAGGTATTGCAGATGTTAGCGAGAAGATGACTCTCAAATGCGGCGCCTGGTCAGAGTGTAGATAAAGAGGGGCACCGAAGCGGGACACCCAATTGTCTATGAACGCGCGGCCAATCGTCAAGGCATCTTGTTGTTTCAAGGGGATGGCTCCGCACCACTTTGTGAAGTAATCGACCATGACGACGATGTATCGGTTGCCGTGTCTCGACGTTGTTATTGGCCCCATTACGTCTACCCCAACTCGGTGGTTAGGCGCCTCGGTAAGCATCGGTACTAACGGTGCTCGGGGGGATGCTTGGGGTTGTTTAATCTGCGCACACGTGGCACAGTTGCGGCAAAATTCAGTCACGTCGTGGTGAAGAAGTGGCCACCAAAAGCGTTGACGGACGGCGTGCTCGATTTTTCGTTGACCAGCGTGACCCAGTTGCTGGTGTACAAGATGTATTACCTCCGGAACTTTCAAACGTGGCACGAGAAGATGAGGTGATGATGGTGGTTCAACTATATACAAAACGTTATCAATCAGGCGTAGTATCCCCCACTTACCGCAGATGCATTTGGTTGCATCGGACAGGCTCTGTAGTTCTTTATTCGACGGTTTATCGTTCCCGTGAAGCTGTCGGGAGTAGACAAGTTGAATTTTGGCGTCAGCCGCCTGCAGTGCTGCCCAGTCAACATCGAGACCTGTATTTAGTATAGCATTTTCCGTGGAAACATCAGACGGAAGACGGGAGAGTGCATCGGCGTTAGCGTGGCGGGGTCCAGGGCGGTACTCACAGGTAAAATCAAACTCCCGCAACCGTTCCTGCCAGCGAGCAACCTGGCCTTCGGGTTCGCGAAAGGTTTGCAGCCACTGGAGGGCACGATGGTCAGTGCGTGCTCGAAATGGGCGCCCAAGAAGATTATGACGGAAGTATTTGAGAAAGTGAACGAGGGTCAGCATCTCTCAGCGTGTCGTGGAGTACCGGGTTTCACGTTTGTCAAGCTTACGGCTAGCATATGCAATAACCCGTTCTCGACCATCGGGCGCCACTTGGGAAAGAACGGCACCAATGGCAGTGGCACTTGCATCAGTATCTAATATGAAGGAGTCAGCCGTTGTAGACGTGTCAGGAAATGCGAGGATGGGTGATGACGTGAGGCGTTTCTTCAACTCGTTAAAGGCATTTTGACACTCACTAGTCCATAAAAATTTTCGACCCTGTTCCGTTAAGCGATGTAGAGGTGATGCTATGGTGGCGAATGCGAGGACAAAACGGCGATAGTACGATGCTAAACCCAAGAAGCTGCGAACGTCTTTACTACACTGAGGTACGGCCCAGTCGGAGATGAGGCGAGTTTTCGCTGGGTCTGTCTGGATACCATCTGGGGAGATACGGTGGCCCAAGAAAATAACTTCTTGCTGCAGAAAGGCACACTTAGACGGTTTTAACTTTAAGCCAGCCGTGCGTAAGCGTTGAAAGACAGTACGTAGGTTATCTATGTGTTCCTCGGGAGATTTTCCGTGAACAACGATGTCATCAAGATATATTAAGCATTGGTGTGGAACTAACCTATCCAGGACGACTTGCATCAGCCGTTGAAAAGTGGCGGGGGCATTACACAAACCAAAGGGCATGGTGCGAAATTCATACAACCCAGTCGGAAGGATGAAGGCAGTCTTTGGGCAGTCGGCAGGGTGTACCTCAACTTGCCAATACCCAGATGCTAAGTCTAACGTGGAGAACCATTTCGAGCCACTCAGTCCGTCGAGAGTAGAGTCAATGCGAGGAATCGGGAAGGAATCACGTCTCGTCACGGCATTCAGCCTGCGGTAGTCGATACACATACGGAGGGATCCATCTTTCTTCTTAACTAACACAATAGGTGACGCCCATGGGGACGAGGAAGGTACGATGATCTTTCTATCCAGCATGTCCTGTAGCAAACGTTCTAGTTGGGGCTGATAATGCACCGGGATGCGTCTGGGTAGCTGGCGTACTGGCGGATGGCTGCCGGTATCGATACGGTGCTGGACCACTCCAGTTCGTCCTGGATTAGCTCCATCATCAAACACATCCGCGTATTTGCCAATTAGTTCTAGCATTCGCTCTCGGAGAGGAGCAGGAGCGGATGGGTCAACTGAAATTTGATTTAAGGTGGTAGATACTGGTACCCTTAACACCGAAGAGGTCTGTTTTTGAGGGCTATATAAGGCTACAGGGACAGAATCAATTGTGAAGCGAGCATTGGCAATATCTTACAGGAGCCCAGTTTGTTGATTGGAATGCAAAGGTTGTGTGTAAATGACGGTGCCATCTTATTTAGCGCGAACTTATTCTTGCTTTATTCAAATTCGTAAAGGGGAATAAATGTATGAAGCAAACATGTTATTGTTAACTATGTTCTGTTCCATCTTTTGTGTTTATTTATCGAAGTTGATGGTGAACTGAGTTAATTAGACCGTTGGTGAATTTAAATCTATCAGCGTTTGGTGGGACGTCAAGAAGTCTACTCCGAGGATGAGGTCCCATGTTATTTGCGTACAGATAAGGAACCGATGGTGCACATTTAGGTCTCCCAGGCGCAGCTGCAGATCTGTAGCAGATCGAGCCTCCAATTTAGCGCCGTTAGCCGTCGTCAAGATATTATGTGTGGCTACTGGGGGTGAGTGCTGGGGCAAGCGTCGAAGGAAGGCAGCCTTTACGAGCGAAACTGACGCACCGGTATCTAAGAGAATTTTAGAGGGTACGCCATTAACATATCCCCATAACGTCAAAGGTTGGTATAAACGAGAGTATGTAGACAAGTTAAAAATAGGGGACTTACTGCGTTCCGGCTGACGGTTGTGTCCGCACTTGCGGGCCTTCTTCCCGTAACGCTGGCAGTAGTAACATCCACGCGTGGCGTCCCCATTTGAACGCCGTTGGCTTCTGGAACGATCACGACGGACGGGAGTCGCGGCGGCTGCTGTTGGCAGTGGACATAAAGAGCTGCTGGGTGTATGCGTGTAATCATTCTCCGCGTCCATAAAACAGAGGATGATTCGCTGTTGTACGACTGTGCTGGTTGGGAGCTGACGTCGTAGGTGTGTGCGCAGTTCTCCGTGCGTCATTCCCTCGACGAAGCGTGTGCATATATTGTAATCTATTCTAACGAAGTTTCTAGAGGATTTTTTTCCATTTTTCGAATTTTTGATGTCAAAAGACAGTGTTCCATTTCAAATTTGCACTTGTCGAATATGATCATGCCTGTACAAACGGTATGTTAATCATGTAAATGCTTAATTTATATGAAATATATATTATATTAAAACTTGAATATCACGAATTTTCAGTATGTGGCAAACTGTTTCAAGACCGTTTTTGGAGAAATATTTATTTACTAGATAGGTGAATCGTTGTAATGTGGTGCTATTTTTGATTTCACTTGGCAAGAAGTTCTTCGGGTATCTTCTAGAAAATTGCGGTTGACAATGGCGGAGACTGTACTAGATTCGAAGAGATGATGCTCTCTCTGCCACTCCTATACCAGAAGTTTTTCTCCGAAGTCCGTTTCGTGTATTCGAAAATGAGCCACTTTTTCCTAGGAAGCTTGCGTCGATCATTGCTAGGTCTTAATCAGAAACAGTAAACACACATGTAACCTGTCGCCTAAACCCGAAGTCAAAGGTCACTGTTTTCTGCCCATGCAATATTATATGGGTTTCTTTGTTTGCCTGCGGTGTGATACTCAGCTTCAATCGCCCTTGATTGGCCTCTGGTCTTCGTGTGATGCTGAACGCAACTCGCTTATCAACCGAAAATCTTATGCCAGAGATTGTACCCTTTCGTAGATTAAGTTAATCGCTTCCCTGTTGCATGTGTTGTAGTTTATCCCATGCGCATGGTTGTGTGCTTTTTGTTGACTGTGTGCCTAACCTCCAGTGACACCAACAAAGGAGGCCTACCAATGCGGTTTGCCTGGGCCTAATGTTTCATCGAAAACGTGCTCTATTGAGGGAGCAACTTCGTCTGCCTTGTGATAGTTGTTTTTTTTCTGGTTGTTATATCACGGATCTGACGTTGGCTACTAGTTCTGAGATTGATGGATCCTTGCTCATACTGGTTTGGTTCACCTACCCTTCTGTAAGTGGTTTTCCCTCCGAAATTCGATCAGTGGTGCTTGCAAACTTTTACTTGGTAGAAACTGTTATAAAACAAATATCGTTGTTTCACTGAATGTGAGTGCGTGCTGCTGCACAGTACACATGCTTCGATAGACAACCGGACATCTCGTCCACGCCACGGATGACGTCAATTGGCAAATGCCACAAGAACTTTCTGTATCCGAGCTAAGATTTCGTCAGAAATCAGTACATTAGTGCTGATGCATATGACCAACGCACCTGTGAAACTTCGATTTTTATGCAACTTCTATTTCATAAACAGGCTTAGTATGGCGTTTACTCTCATCTCCGGGTCAATTTCCCACCGTTTCATCTAGTAACAATCGAATAATCCATTAGCATATTACAAGACAAATTACAACATTCGACAAAATATATAGATATATTCGTGTATACCATTTAAAGGATGCCATACAGGATGCCCTCCGCTTAATTATGTGATGTTTTACGACATTCAGCCTGAGTTCGTTATGTCCACTATATAGTGTTTCTCACCAAAGTTTTATACGTCCCCGCTTATATGGGAAATGTGGGATAATTAAGAAGGAACGCCGGGAAACTTGCTCGTTGATGTGGAAAATAGCTGCAATTTCTCCATGTGTAATTTCCCACCATACTTAAGCATGGCCACTCAATACCAAAACCATTCTGAGCAACTGATGCAATGCGCCTATATTAGCGATTTGTGGATGCCTTATGCGTATTACGTTGCTAATTTCATTGAGACCTAGTATTTCACTACTTTCTGGGTAATAGGCTTGTAGCGACGGATAAAACAAGGATGTATAGAGGAGTAATGATGTACACAGGTATGCGGCTGATATATAGTATCATCATTGATGGAGACGGAGTGGTTACAGTCACGTTGCTACTCAACTATAGTTGAGTAGCAACGTGACTGTGAATGTATACATTCACAATAAATTTATCTTGATCATCTCATATACCGGTATTGGTTTAGACTAACACTTAGAACTCGTATGAGCAAGTAGAAAGCATCCTTAGATGGTCCCACTGCTTACTACCCTATGTAACTAGCTTTTGTCACTCACTTTAGTCTCTACGAGATTACTTTTAATGGCAAAAGGATGCCGTAATTTCGTATGCCCGCGCGAGAGTGGAGTCAGGATACTGTGCCTTTAGCGCCTGTCGCACATGCTGCAGGTGAGCTTTCACTCAATCTTGCTTCAGTACAGCCTTCGTTATCATGCTTTCCCCCACAAGCTGCTGCAGGCGGCACAAGAATTGTGATGAGGGTCTTTATCTCATGTCCTCGCCTTGAAACAACCGTTGTAGAGGCCAGTTTCTTGATAAATAGAGGCGTTATATCACCTCGCAATTGAGCGCTGTGTATGGCTGCTCATTTTCAGTAGGGGCCGTGAAGTTTGGGATCCTGCATATCCTTGTCAATCTCATAGGGTAACTGAGAACAAACGTTCTTATACATGGTTGCTTCAGACTTGATGTCAAACTGGCCAAAGTAGTGTACTAGTTGAGTATCCCATTGTTTCTGGTCATGTAGATCAGATTCAGGTAGCCTGACTTTGTAATTACTAAAGAATCCACCTCTATAGAATAGAAATTAAGTCAGCTGTAACAAAATAGAAGGTAAAAAATGGACGAAATCGAGTTACTTATTTATAAACCGTTATTTCTATACAAATAACTACAAAAGTTACCCACTGAATGAGTGTAATTTTGTACTAGAGCGATACAGTATACATATCTTTATTTCCGAAAGCACGGCAGAGGTCAAGTGAAGCATGTAATGCCTAGTTGAACAAACCAAAGTGTATTCAGTTGAATTCACATCTGGTATTTCTTGCAATAAAAATGATGTCAAAATCATAAGAAATAAATCACTCATTTTAGATCAATACCCAGCTGGAACATAAAACAGGAATAAGATGCGATGGAGCACACAACAAAGTTATATGGAGGAATTGACTTCAAGCTTCATTTTTTCCCAAATATTTGTAATTTATCCGACACGTACTTGGGTTTTGCTTGTTAATGCGAAGACAATATTTCTATATTTCTTTATGTGCTCCATTGAACGACTAACTATCAGAATGCACTCACTGACTGATGTCAGAGAGGACAGCAACCATGTAATTTCACCATAAATTAAATTTAAGCAATTTAAATAATACTTATCCATGCCCGTAAAACTGGTGTGTCCTACATAGATAGGAAATATATATTATTATTATCAATGCAATGTTAAAAATAGTTACAAAGTACGACGTTCTCGTTTATGTTGCAAAAAAACCTGCCAATTTCTTATGGGAGTCTTGATACTGAGGTTAAACCAAGTCCTGTATATAAACTCATCGATATAACTGTATGTAATTGCATTTCTTGATCCCTCCACAGATTTGATAAGTCGTTTTAGGTGACTCCAGAATCTTTCGATGGAATTAGTGTGAGTTCCATCAAAAGGATTGAGAATACCATTTGTATGGTTGACCACTTGATGAATGTAGCCCAGATTCGATAACTGACTGTAACTACTCCATTCATCTGTATGAATAGTCGTCTCAGGCAGCGCTAAGCCCTGGATAATAGGCAATAATACACCTGCACTGCGATAAGGGATCGCCTCAATATATCCTATCTGGAGGCTGGTGTCATATATCCCCAATACCTATTGCTCATTCACACTCAATCTCATTCGATTATGTTTTCTTTTTACCAAAAGTATCTACGGACTCTGTGAATTCAAAACGAACGGAGTACGTTCTCGAAGTGAGTTTCTAGTTTGGCACTCATTTCATCAACAAACAAACCCATCGATGCACCTATTGTATCTAGGCATATGAATGACACCTCCACATTATCAATGTTTCGACATTCATATCAGTCCGTTCTCCAAACAGTAATCAAAAACAATTTGCTAATTTGCAACGCAAAAGGTGTAAAGCAGCCATAAATAAGTCTGGAAAATGCGGAGCCATCTGATTGGTTGCTCAAGGTCATATATCCGTTTACTAGGGAGCTTCCGTTTGCGCCGCTATTCTTCAGAGTTGCCGTCCTTAACGGAGTTGCTGTATAAGATAAATGATCAGTACTCAAGGAGTGACCGTATGTGCGTTTTGTACAAATGCATTTTTGTTCTTGGGTTTTAATATTAATGCTGCTATATTTTGACTGAATTAGAGTACACGTATCTTCTAGTATTTCTTCGCGTTTATAATTGTGACCTTACGTTGCGATTACTCGACATCCACAACCTAGTTCAAAAGGCACTTGCGAAGGAATACGATAGTGTATTATTGCAGCAATCAACAATTCAAAAATCGAGCGAGTACAAAAGGTATCAATTGTTAACATGCAAGATTTAGAGTAATAAAGAAATCAAAGTGCAATTACACAGTGAAAGTATAGTACTATGATGAGTAATAAAACGGGTCACTACAATAGCCCCTCCGTAGAATGCAGGTAAATGAAGTTTACCTGTATTCGGAATGATATTGTAAATTACAATGACACAAAAAAAATATTTGAGTTTTTGTTATGAAAACCGAATTGAGGATTTTAAGTTTTCTGAGGTTTGATAATATAACTGTATATATGCGAAAATGTTAACAACTTCGAAACGAACCAAAATGTTTAAAAAGTTGTGCAAAATATAACAATAAAACCAGAAAAATTATTAGAATAATAATGGGGTTGTTATTGTAAGGAGTTACAGAATAGATTTATATCTTAACATACAGTTAATAGTATATTAATAATGAAGTATGGAAATGACTTGGGTAAACATTCAGTTACCTCTATTTCCATGAAAGCTGGTTGTACAAGTGGAATTGTACAAGAAGAGATGGCTGTGCCAGAGAAGAGTGCAGCAGTAGCTGCTGCTGCTGATACGGTTGAAAGTGAACGTCCGTCAGCATGTTGTTGTTGTTGCTGGGGTGTTGTTACTCGGCGTTGAGTAGTAGCTTGAATTGATGTTTGCTGAGGTTGGAGAGTAGAAGTTGGTTGATTGATAGCCATTCCAACAAGAGCAGTTGGCATAAGCTGTGGTAAACCAGTGGTTTGAATCAGCTGACCGTTAGGACCAACAGTCATGACTTTCAATGGAGCTCCTGGTGCCAGAATGATAAACTGGGGAATAGCATAGGAGCGTGCAGCTGCAGTACAAGGTTGACCACTGACAGAGACATCAGTTGCCATCATTGTTGCTTGTTGCTGATGTTGTTGGATATAAGCTTGCTGTTGAGCTGGTTGTAACTGATGAGCTTGTGCTTGAATCTGTTGTTGAGGTGATTGGGTAAACTGTTGTAATTGAACAGCTGTAGGACCGGCTTGAGTAAATGGAGTTGCAGACCATTGTAAGAGTGTTTGCACACCTGTAGACAATGCTGAAGCTCGAGGACAGAGAACTGGAATTGAGGTGTTGCATAACAGCCAGCTGCTATAGCTGCTTGAGTATCAGGGTGAACTGGGATAGCAGTCGCTGTGCCCCCAGGTTCGGAGGTACTTTTAGCAGAAATATTAGTAATTATACATCCAAATCTTATGAAGTTATAAAAGTTAATGCGATGGCAAAGATGACTTATTCCACTGTGTATACTTCGAAATGATGTAGTCCATCCATCAGCTATGTCGGGCTCACCAATTTGTTGCTGCTATATTTTGACTGAATTAGAGTACACGTATCTTCTAGTATTTCTTCGCGTTTATAATTGCGACCTAACGTTGCGATTACTCGACATCCACAACCTAGTTCAAAAGGCACTTGCGAAGGAATACGATAGTGTATTATTGCAGCAATCAACAATTCAAAAATCGAGCGAGTACAAAAGGTATCAATTGTTAACATGCAAGATTTAGAGTAATAAAGAAATCAAAGTGCAATTACACAGTGAAAGTATAGTACTATGATGAGTAATAAAACGGGTCACTACAATATAAATCCAGGTAATCTTCTGACTTTAAAATCTTAGTTGGTAACATATAGAGACAATTTAAAATCAGCGGAGTAACGAAGCCCGAGGTCAAGTACAGAAGGAAAGGTAGTGATAGTCTGGTCGTATATAGTTATGTGTGGTGTGATACGTAAGCGAGCTGGGCATAACAGTCCACACATCTCCGCGTTGATCCGCATCATCCATAACTTACACCAAGTCTCAATATTATAAATATCCGATTGAATTTTATGAGACAGATTTGTCGCATCTTGGGTGGTACTGTGATAGACCACTTTCAAGTCATCGGCATATAAGAAGGGTCTGCCATGCTCTATAAAATCACAGACGTCATTTAGGTATATAAGAAAGAAGAGAGGTCCAAGTACACTACCTTAAATCATGCCACTTGATATAGGAGTGGTACTGGAAAAAGTGTCTTTAATCTTAACAAACTGGGACTAGGAATTGAAACAGGTCCAGGAGTATTGGAGAATTTCAATGAACTGATTGCACTTTCTGTAACATCAACAGTCAAGCCTATATTTGACAGTGTTTTGCACGTTACAGAGTCAAATTCGATGCATGCAGAAATATCGTGCGTGTATCAGTCAGAAAAGTGCTTGTTGAAGAGTTCAGCTTTGCAAACATCATCCTTAAACAGCAACATTATTATGAATAATGAAGGGAATGTTACCATGTTTTTGTTGCAGTCTTTTTTGGAAGAGTTTGCAAAGGGAGCTAATTTCACAGCTACATTTGAGGGCGACAAGTTCTTCTTTGTAAATTTTACTGCCATTGTCTGATCTGATTTTATCGTATACCTTTAGGATGCTAATGAGCGAGGAGAAGTCCATAGATTTATTATACGTTCTACGGAGTCTTCTTAGCTTGTTCCTGGTAGCATTCGGTATATATAGTTGATTTACACGGTTGCGTTTGTATGTAAACCAAGGGATAGATTCGTGGAAGCAAACTGATATGTTGGAGTAGAAACTGTCAAGGACAGTATCATTGTCTGCCGAGGAGAAAAAGTTATCCCAGTCTTGGCAACGATTAAAAGACCGCGTTGTTTCCCACTTAGATTTGAAAAGTCTCTCACTTTTACTGTCCGACGATGGCCTTTGCCTGACCCGTTTGCTGCTAAGTTGAAGGTGAAAATGACCATGTTGTGGTCGCTACCAGGGAATAGAGTCACAACTGGAGTGCTGACGGCGTGAAAGTTGTGTGTGAAAATAAGATCCAAGATGTTGTATTTACACGTGGAGAGATTAACATATTGAGTCCATCCATAGAATTCAACCGAATTTATAAAACGATCAGTGTATTTAGGAACATTTAGCCTATTCCACTGAATACCAGGCATGTTGAAATCGCCAGCTATTATTTTATAGTCAACGTTCAGAGAGGAGACGTGTTCGCAAATTTTACATACACGGTTAGTTGTGTTAGTATTGTAAGGAAGAAAAGATCAAGGAGGCTGAAAGGAATGTCTATTTGGTGAAACGTATGGTACATAGCTAAATTTGGTATACCATATTCTCAACCGGCCATTTGCACATCATTTACCACATCCTTGACGAATTGGTCGAATATCGTCACATTCGATAGCTTCTTGGATTCTGCATCATGTGGCAACATTCTTCTCATGGTTCTCTTCTTTGATTGCTCTTTCCAGTGTGCCAAACATATTGTTACTTTGTTTCTGATATACTACTTACATCGGATTACAAGTAGCATTCACCATACTCGCCTCCTCATTATAAAGTTTCTCCTGTAACCGCCTTGATCGCCGCACAGACGTTTCATCCTGCTGCTTCTCTGGTACCTCGTCTTGACATCCTTGTCTCCCTCTTTGTAGCAGACTGGTGTTTACTCTTTTCTCCTTATCTCCTCTCTTTATTGTGTACACTGGACCGCGTCTCGATGTGACCACATATGGTCCTTCCCACTTCGGCAGAAGCTTTCCTGATCCTGGTCCACTTCCGGTAGTATACTTTCGTTCTCTACATTTCACCCGGTCACCTACTTCAAACAGCTTCCAAGCTTTGATTTGTTTCTGGCCATAATTTTCAATGTCTGTCTTGCGTTTCTCTTGTATATTCTGAATGGCTTGTTTCCGCTCACTTATCCATCTCTTACTGTTCCATTTTTGTTGTTGTGGCCGAGTCTTATGGTGCACCGGTAAGCGTGGTTTCCTCCCATACATCAGCTGGAAAGGCGATTTTTTGTTGTCCATTGTACTGTGGCACAATGTGCTAGTAATACCAATGGTAAGTCAGTTTCCCAGTTGCCTCTTTTCGCAGCTAGCCATTCCTTGAGTGTACGATTATTCCTTTCGGTTAAGCCGTTTGTCTGCGGATGATACGGAGTCACTCTAATTCTCTTAATACCCAGTGCCTCCATACGAGTCCTGAACTCCTCACTTTCAAAACAGGGGCCTTGATCTGTCAATATCATTTTGGTACACCATGATCCGCTACAATATGCCGAATAACCGCCTCGGTTACGGTCTTGGCGCGCTGATCTGGAATCGCTACAGCATTTACACACCACATGGCGTGTTCCGTCATCATTAAAATGTGCTGATTTCCACTGGCTGTTTGAGGGAAAGGACCCAATTTGTCCACGGACCACAAGTCACTAACCACCGTTACGGGTATCGTTTGTAGCTGTGCTCGAATGCACCGATCACCCTTCATCAATTGTCACTGTGGGCAAGCGAGTACGTAGTTTGCAATATCGCCTCTCATGTTTGGCCAGTACGCAATTTGGCTCACTAGGTCGTATGTTCGTGCAACTCCTGTATGGGCTAGTTGGTGGCATTCCTGAATGACCCCACGACGAAGGCTTTTTGGTATCACTGTAACCCAGCTACCATCACTGTCTTTCCAAGTTAGGACGCCGGCAGCGTTTAGTTTGAGTCTGTGTTTTTGCTGCAGTAGCATCTTTAACTCTCTATTCTCTGCTGCCATTTCAATTTCTTTCCCTTCACGTATCATCTGAATGACTGTCTTAAGAGTAGGATCCGACTTCTGGTGGCGAACAAGTTGTAAGGAATCTTGCTCCAAAGCTTTTACTGCATACGCTACCTCTGGTAGTTCAGTCTCATTATCTGATCTCGACAAATAGTCAGCTATAACTTTTTCTTTTCCTGGAATATGTCCAATCGTGAAGTCATACTCTTGTAGGCGTAACATCCATTGTGATAACTTCCCTCGTGGATCTCGTGCTGTTTTCAACCACTGGAGAGGTTTGTGGTCGGTCTCAATGTGGAATCGGCGGCCTATCAGATATGGTCTCCATTTTTCTAGTGCCCATACAATGGCTAAACACTCCTTTTCCACCGTAGAATACTTCTGTTCTGCAAGTGTCAACACACGGCTAGCGTATTCAACAATCCCATCCGTTTGTCTTAAAACAGCAGCTATACCATAATCACTGGCGTCTGTCGAAACTGTGAACTGCTTCCCCGGTGCTGGCAGTTTCAACGTCATCTGTTGACCATCTAGCAGCTCTTCAATTCGCTCAAACGTTTGCTGTGCCTCTTCTGTCCACATGAATTTCGCGTCACTCAGCAACGTATATAGCGGTTTCCCGAGCGTTGTCGTACGCAGCCTTCGCGCGGCCCCTCAGCAGCGTTCCCAAGACAACCAGCTTAACCTTCTGCTCCTGCACTCCAACCAGCTCCGCAACGGCTTCGAAATCCCTGAGGAACGTCCGCACATCTCCCTCATCGAACACCTGCGGCCAAGGCACCTTCATCTCCGGCAGGGGCAGCGACACCAAATCTGAAGAAGAAAAGACAAAGGAGGCTGAAAGGAATGTCTATTTGGTGAAACGTATGGTACATAGCTAAATTTGGTATACCATGTTCTCAACCAGCCATTTGCACATCATTTACCACATCCTTGACGAATTGGTCGAATATCGTCACATTCGATAGCTTCTTGGATTCTGCATCATGTGGCAACATTCTTCTCATGGTTCTCTTTTTGATTGCTCTTTCCAGTGTGCCAAACATATTGTTACTTTGTTTCTGATATACTACTTACATCGGATTATATGTAGCACTCACCACAATATCACAATTGAGCGAGCGGTATATACATCCTAATAGAAGTCTTGTATTTAAGTTAGTGTTGATTGTAACCCATACTGCAGCTAACAGTGTACAACAAAAATCCTCAAATTCTACAGAGTGGTATTTCTTAATAACAAAATTAAGACAATCATCACGTCATTCCTTTCTGCAGTGTCTCAAGAGTGTGTATCCTGGAGACTTTAACAGCCTATCTTTGAAGTCAGATGGTAACCAGGTCTCGGTAACTTACAGTATTACGGTATTACGCAACCACATAGTAGAAGTTGGGTAGCTGCAACTGGTTGTATTAAAATAGTGAGGGAAAGTGGATGAGAATGGTTGACTGATGTCAGTTATATTTGAAACCGTGGACGTTCTTTTAGGAGATTTAAGCGCATGAGTAATAGAGGACGCTGAATCAGGCTTGACGGAGGGTATGCCAGGCATAGGAATTTTGTTCCTTACATTTTTGCTCAGAATCTTGGAGCTAGATGTGAAGATACTACCAGGGTTTTCGATAATTCTAGCATGGTGGGTGAGATTTTTATCGGTGCCTTTTTCAGCAAGTGAGTGCTTTCCAGGTTGTTTAGCAACTGGAGAAATACTAGATTTAGTATTGGTAACTGTATCAAGCTTCATTTTAGGATAACTAGGTGGAGGGATTCTTTTAAGGTTTAGATGGCGTTTTGTATTGACATCAGTGGGGCCCGTTGTATCCTTTTGGTGATTTATTTCATATGCTGGGATACTTTGCTTGGTACGACGCTGGATTAGTGTCCTGTCGTGAATAATACGTCCATTTTTAAAGCTACTTGCTTTCCTAAAGAGATGCTGGTTATTTACAAAGCGACTAGCATCCACAATGCTATTAAACTAGAACATTATTGGACAAGATGTATTAGCTGAAGATTTACGTAGTCGTTTGCAGGTACAATGGGAATCTGGTATTTCAAATGCCTTTAAAAGCGCGTTTTTCAATGTTTTAACGTTGGTGCTGTCGCGCATATTGAAAACAATTGCATTATACATGCACTGAACACGCTCCATCACTTCCGTGGAAATGTGGTCTATAATTCTCTCACAAGACTGTAGTGTATCATAGTCAGGATAATCAGCAGGCTTTATCAAATACCTAAGAGGTGAGAGATCATGGTATAATGGAAGAATGTTTGTACTTTACAGGTTATTGGCTTGGGTGGATGTGTTTTGCGTAGACATTTAGCCATTTGCTTTTTAAGATTCGGAATCAGGTTGGCTTCCGCGGGTCGCTGATGACATTTGGAAATTTTTGCGATGGGGCGCTTTATCGTTAGAAGTAGCGGTGGTGCTGCAATCTGCCCTCTCTACCGGCATATGTGTAGCCTGCTCAAAAGAATCCAACTGAATGGAACTAGATGAGAGTAAATCTGCCTGTGTATTGCAATGATTATCAAGGTAAACGTCTAAGGTTACTAAGCATCTGGGGGAGTTAACATTTCTTTTGAGACAGCCAAAAGATTGGATATTAGTAGGTACAGATGATAGTGAGGCCATATGTAGGCTCGGACCATCCAACTGACAGTTCTGAGCAGGGCAAGTGGAGAGTGTACATTCAACGACATCAGAGGAGCCGGTGTCACACTTTTTATTAACACCCAATGTGGCTTAGTAGGAGTCCAAAATGCTTGTCTCACAACCAGTACTATTGTAAATATCCCTGATAAAATCACTTATTACGGAAGAAAGTGAAGAGATAATGATTTCCGATTTTGACATAATTAGCATCTGTGTCAGATCAGAGGGAAGTGTAGTAGCATGTTGTTTAGGCTTGCTAGATTTGTGTCTTTTGCTGAAGTTTTCAGCCGATAATGATGCACGACGCTTCGGTAGCTTAACTGGCATTTTGTGTAAAGTTAATACAGAACTGCCGGACTGCAGGTATATGAGACTAAGCTTGTTTGACTTTATGTCAAAACAAAAGACAATTGTAATATCGGCACTGAAAGTCAGATGCTCGATGTGGTAATACATTAATCAGTAAAATGAAACAGTGAAAGTAGTTAGGATAATATTCAGTGACTGCAAAGGTAAGTTCAGATATACAATAAATATTGCTACTTGTATTAGCAATCGGTAAAACTAAGGATATATCCTGAAAAGTCGGGCAACTAGAAAGAATACTAAAAAGGAAAAACCACGAGGTAAAATTTTGAACGGAGCGCCAATCCACGTCTCCAGGCGAAGAAAGCAACAACTGGCGTGGAATAATACACCTGTCCACGCCAAGTAAAATAAGAAGTCGCATCATTCTGGAGACAATATAAGATGCACTGGATGCAAATCTCCGCCAACCGGAACAAGCTGGATACAGGAAAGGCAAATCATGTCCTGATCAAATTGCAACTCCACGCACCGTTATCAAACAAAGTATAGAATGGCAGTTAAATCTCTTTATATTTCAACTTCGAGAAGGCCTTCGGCGGTGTTGATCGAGAAGTAATTTGGAAACTACTTCAACACTACGACATGCAATGTTCAAATCTCCATTAACCTCATTCAACAGCTACATGACAATGCCACGTGATCCAAAACGGGAAACTTAGCGAGGCGTTCGAAGGGAACACAGGAGTAAAACAGGGCTGGCTATTATCACCGTTGATATTCTTAATTGTGGTCAACTGGATTATGCGTCAGACTGTGGGGAGCCAGGAGTACACTGGACCATCGATAAGAAGACTCCAGAATATATGGATTTCGCTGATGACATATATAACTATTGTCACACAAACTCGAAGACTTACAGACGAAAGCCAACAAACAGGTTAAAGAGGCAGTGAAGACAGAACTAAAGGTGAACATAGAGAAGAAGACAGTGATGAGGATAACCAACGAATAGCAACAACAACAACAAACAGCACCATCAACAGGAGAGATTCAACAGAGGTTATTTCCTTCACTTATCTAGGAAGCATAGTTTTAACTACAGGCGGAACGGATGAGGATGTCAAAGTCAGAATCGGAAAGGCAAGATAAGCCCTCATCAACCTGAAACTAGTTTGGAAATCTTCCACACTCACCATAAGGAACAAGATTCTGATTTTCAACAACAAATATATGCCGGTGCTTCGATAAGGGTCAAAAAGCTTGCACTGCGTTTCAATAGAAACTTACCCAGGAAAATCTCTTGGTTGTGAAATGTATTCGAGCACCAACATTCAGGCAATACTCAAATGCCGTTTAAACATTCTAATGTGAACTGTTCTAACACTCTGTACCCGCAGAGAAACTATCGAAGGAGCGAAAGGGAGCCATTCAGTCTCATATTCTCAAGGGTGTGTATTGGTAATGTTAAAATATAACACAATACATTTGTTTATACTTCTATGTGTAGGAACACGCCAATTTTTCGCTGTATATTATATATATTATACAGCTTCCTGATATAGTGACAGGTGATTTTTAAAGATGTTGATTTACTGCGAGTCAACAGCTTGAAGGATGATGTTGTGTACATAAGTGGGTGGCTTCAAGTCCTGTTCAAATTCAGTTAAACTGTAGGCCTGTGCAACTTCCATTACAAGGAAAATATAAGAGAGGAGGCGAGCAGCAAAGTACCAGAGAGGAAAGAGGAAGTAAGTGGATACGGATGGAACCTTAATGTCTGTATACATATATATGTTTACACTTGTTGTAAATTGCCGTCTAGTAAACCTGTATACTTACTTAGGCTTAGTCTTTTAAGACATCTATGCGACTGGTCTGTTTATCGTTCATAGAGTTCTACACGCTCTTTAGGTACTGTAGTAGTCCAATGATTGATTCGTTCTAGAAATAAATAGTTTGATAATGTAACCAGTAGAATGAAAGAGTCTGTACAGAGAGCGTTTGAAACTTATAACCAAAGTGAAAGTTCTCACATCTAGGGACAGGCTGTTCCATATTTTAGATTACATGACTGTGAAGAAGTCCTCGCGGAGTGTTGACTTAAAGGCTTTTATTGTCATTGTGCAAGTTTTCCTACGCAGATCGTAAGAGCCCCCTTGTGCGAATCGTATGTCCTTATTGTCTGAGAATGATATTCTGTGTAGGGCCTTAAAGAAGAATACTAGGTTAGTGCTGAGTCGTCTCGTCCGAAATGGGTCAAGATTTAGAATCATGCACCGTTAGATGTAGTCATCCTTACAATCGTAGCCAAGTAGTTTGGACGTGAAATATCCTCGGATACTTTTCACCCTCAGCTGGTCACATATTCGAGTGCTGCTGATAATAAATGGACAGTATTCTGGTAGTGGATTTACCCATGTTCTCCATACAATGAGCTTGGCTTCATTGATGTGAACGTTCCTGGGCATGCACCCTAACACCATCATCGACTTTTGAGTCTGTGATGCGACTTGCTCACAAAATGTCACTAGAGTACCTCAGACCTAAGTCAACGACACTTCTGTTTAAGTTAGCAGATTGAAGCGTTAACTTCATGTCAATTGGGAATGCGTCAAAGCAGATCCAGCCACATTTGTTGAGATCGAACTGTAGATTCCATAAAGACGAACAATCAGTCACTTTATCTAATTTATTCTGAACACCATTTTGGAGGTGCCTTAGGTCATCACACTGGAATGTATAAGCCACTTTTAGGTCATCTGCAAAGATGAATAGTTTCCCGTGTAAGAAGCAAGTGCATATGCCGTTGATGTGAAATGTAAATAGGAGGGGCACAATGGCACTACCTGGAAGTACACCAGAAGTGATCGAGCTAGGTTAAGATGTCACAGACTCGAGTTTAACTACTTGGTGCCTGTTGTTAAGGAATGATTTGAGCCATGCTAATAGTGTGTCACGCATTCCTAAGGAGTTCATCTTGTGTATCAGCAGCAAATGGTCGATGCATTGAAATGTCGTATCCATCTACCCAGGTAGGTTAGGGTTTCTATGGACATTGTGAAGATTTTAAGCAGTAGTAAGGGAATGTCAGGACGACCATATTTATAGAAATACGATGATATACCGTCAGTGCCAAAACCCCTAGAGCACCTGAGACTTCTGATGACTGGGTTAATGTTAGCGTAAGTGAGGTCAACGGTACTAAGTTGTTTTGGTGTGGGTAAAGATGTAAGTTGCGCCACATTAATAGGGTGTATGCCGAGTAGTGGGACAGTAGGCCTAAGGTGGCTGGCCGTAAATGTTTTGTTGAATAATTCACAAATATCTGCAGAGCCATTGTATAGCCTACCTTTGTCGATGAGGAAAGAAGTGCTGTGTATTTTGTGACTCGATCGCTTCTTTAGAATTTCTGCAAGAGCGTTCTTCGTTTGGCATACGGAAATCTCGAGCTTGTGAGATGGAGCTAAGGGCGTTAAGTAATAAACCTAGTGTGCCAAAGTCGTGGTGTTTGAAGTAACTTATCGAGAATCTCTTCTGTTTCGTTCGATCCTTTCGTTTTATAAATTGCTTCCTATATGGGTAGGCCTTTAGTGTTTGGAGTGGGATGGCAGCATCTAAGCGCGTGTTTGAGTTGTGGTAGAAGACGCTCAGAGCTCTCGAGAGGTCATCAGTAGTGAAGTATTCGCTCCATTCGGAGGATCTTAGCACTGATTCTACGAAAGTCCAGTTTGCCTTACTATAGTTCCTATATATCAGTTGTTGTGAAGTGGAAGTATGGGCTGCATTGCCACTCAGTGGAAGTGGCAGTGCACACATCGCTGTTTTGTGGTCACTACCTGAAAACTCAGAACCCACTAAGATTGAGAGAGGACTTATATCGTGACTGAATACTAAGTCCAGTTCTCTGTGACCTGTTGTAGGGATAGTGACAGTTTGTTTCCAGCTGAAGATGTCCAGTGTACCTAAGAGCTTGTCATACCTAGCTGAGCCTGTTAATAAATCCCAGTTGATTTCGGGTGAGTTGGAGTCTCCATAGATGATCTTATGTTCAAATGGAAGTGTGGATTCTTGCTCCAGCGCATTAATCAGTTGAGTCTCGCAATCACTGTAGGCGCCAGGTGCTCCATAGATACATCCTATTAGTAGTGTAGCACTTTTGAAGTGTACGTTGACCCATAGACGTCGTTGAGTTACCTATTTTCCAGCTGCAATGCGGTGAGTTTGTTCGGGAAGTACATCACCCTTATCCCTCACACTGTTCCTGTCACATTGGAAGTGCGTGTACCCATCGATGCTAATTTCTTCGTCTGGTATATTAGAGTGACGTCAATATTCGATACTAATAAGAACATTTGGACCCCTCACTTCTACATGTGACGTATCAGGATAAACAGTGTATGTTTAAACATTAAACGCTTGCTACACATTGTTGATGGTTTGAGTTTTGTTAAATTCCATTTCGTATGGAAGTCGACTTCTCTACAGTAATTATGTACTGCGGAAAGTGAAGCTGTGACATCATGAGAAATATACGTATGCTTTATATGCAGCAACTGTTGGATTTCTCCCACCATCGAGTATATACGCAATACTGAGAAGGCTTAGGAATCTGAGTTTTTCTGATGGGAATTGTAGATGATTTCTATTTCCACGTCATCATGGATAAGAAATCACCACATTCTCTTCGGGAAGTAAGGCTGTAGTTGGTGGAGCATAAATGGCGTCAAACTAACTCATATCTATCCTTGAGATATTCTGTTTAGTCAACTGATTTCCGCCATATTTTACTTTTTTGCACACAAAAGTCATTTGAGCTGTATAATTATCGTACAGCATTGCCGAGGTGTTCTGATGTCACATACTGTCACTTAAAGGCATGGCAGACTTTCTCACCCTGGGTAATATTTTACTGTTTTTGAAATACAGTTGGTGGCTGTAAGCGACCTGAAATTGTTCGGCAAACTATACTTCTCTGAATTGCAATAACTAGATTTTGTTGATGCGCTACTTGCATTGAAACTGAGATACTTTGACTTCGGTTGTTACAGTCATTCCATCAGACTATTCCTCAGATCAATAGAAAATAAACTAAAATGTAAGCAGCTTATAAGAGAATGGGAACGGAAAATGAGGGAGTAAATGATTAAAATATGCAAGATGGAATGAACGTACGTAAGGGAGGAAAGTAGGAGCTGGTGTAATGCGGAGGCAACGGTCGAAATTCAGTTGTAAAAATTAGGGATTGAACGTCGCCTGGGTAAGTGATGTAGTGACAGCCCCTCCGAATCAGACCTCTTACAGTTTGTGTGCATGGATTTTTTCGAGACTGTCCAGTAGAGGATAGGCCTCCAACTCAACTTACAGTAAATTCTACTCCACCTCATTCGGATGCCTTATTTATGTCCAATGTTTTATGAGTTGTTGCCAAGTCATCAGTGATGATGCAATAACTATGGATACATGCAGCCATAATTTGAAGCTGCGTCGGTGGCATAGTGGTTAGGACGCTCGCCGACCATGCACATGGTCCGGGGTTCGATCCCCGGCCGGCGCACTCCTTTACCTCGCTAAGCCAGAAATAATGCTGGTGAAGAGGAAAGGTTGGGCATGAGGCTAGCAACCCCATCCTGTAATATAAACACTGCTACAGAAACTTCAAGCTAATAGCTTGAAGCCCTGTGTTCCACTGGGGAACGTGAAGGAATAAAAAAATAATTTGAAGCTGGTGATCATGGAGTCGGCGTTTCGAACTTATCGTGTCTTTCGTCGTTCTCATTTGAACGCACTCTAAAATGTCGGCTAAATAGCATAGGAAACTTCAAGGTGAGGTCTTACGTATATACTGCATAGATAATTAAACGCCTCAATTTCGGACATACATCTCTCAGTACAAACTAGGGTGTTATGTTCACCTAGGTCACTCGGGAAGTGATGATTGTGTGCAGCAAATAACGTAACATATCTGTCCAATTAATTCCACTGAAATTAAGTTACTTTGTGGTGTTTCTCTTTTACAAAGTGGTTGCGAAAAATCATCTGGGCGGACTGCTTGAGGAACTGCTCGAACGTCCGCTCGTAGACCAAAGAAAATAGCAACATTAGAGATCGCTGATGATGAAGGGAACGCGTCACATTAAACTTCATTTGGCTAGATGTTGAAGCTAATGCGCCCTATTTGAAAGGTAGGATTACATCAAATTATCAAGGTGGGGCCAAAAGATCCCTCTTTAGAAACTGGGCAAAGTCAAACTTTAAACACCAGTAACAACCAATCAACAAACGACCTTGAACGGACCAGTCACATGAAATAGGCGTTTATGATAAGCGGTAACGTATGTTTATAGAAAAATGCATAAAAAATGATAAAACGGTTACAAAGGGTTTCTTTCTCGAACATGGGAGAGAAACATTTCCCATTTCAGCGTGGGACTGTCAATAGAGAAGTCACACCACACCATAGCCTTTCCACTCGTCGGTATGTACAATTGATCCCGGCTTCACAAGTCGCTTTATAAAAGGTATCAGAGTAGTCGTCTTCCTGTCTGCTATTTTTTCAACAAATCTTTTTCGGAGGGACGTGTCGTATAAACCTATAACCCAAATGTTGTTCGCTCTCTGACGACCGCCGTTATATTTTTTCTTCACAAACACTGTCTCATACACAAGGACTACTACATCGTCCCCGCCTAACAACGAAGTAATTCTGTACATTTTCCATGAGGCGATATCTCTGCAGTGCTGGTATCACTGAACTGTCGAGACGACGCTGTTCTCCGTCTCGGGAGCGGCGGCTCTCACGGACTGTTTCAGTAGCCAGTAATTGTAAATGTGCAAAATCTGGGTTAGGGAGAGATGAGACCTAGCAAAACAGTTCCTACAAAATATTACCCTCTCTAATACTAACTCGCTTGCAGCATATTCCCCAACGATGTACAAAACCATCAGTTGAAATAGTAATTTTTTTAGAGTCATTACACAACCACACGAACAACTTCTCTCCTTTCGAAACAAGCCTAAGTGCAGGCAATACTGAAAGACAATATCCTCCTCAAAATGCAAACGTAACCTTGTAAGGGCACGCACTGAAATGAATCAAGCGCTATACAACATTGAACTACGTTCGTGAATCTCATTGGATAATTCGACGTCGTTCGCTGATTGGTAGTTACTGGTGTCTAAAGTTTAACTTGGCCAGAAACTGACCTTTCCGTCAAAAAATTACCAAGATTGCCAAACGCCAAAAGGAAACACTAGAGAAGAAATACAGTGGACATTAGGCTTTATTTACCAAAGCACGGCAGAGGACAAATGAAGCAAGAAATAACTAGTTGAAGAAACGGAGGCGTCTTCATCATTCAATAGGTAAGCAAAACCTCACAAGTCATAGCGAAGATATGGTTCCTAATTGGCTGCATTTTATATCTACGCGACGCAGTTCTGTATGTTCTTGCTGTCGAAGGAAAGATATGCCTTAGCAGTGCGGATAATAAATCAATGATTTCAGGGGCATTTTATTATCTCCAAGAGTGCATGGATGCCATTAATTGTGATGGTACTCAGTTGAGCGATAAATCAGAAGAAAGCAGTACGGTTTCGGACAGTTTATTGACGTATAGAAATAACCTCATCTATCTAGATTGTATGGACGATGTAAATTCTATTTCTTGCCTGAAATTACTGCTTAGAGAACTACTTGTCGCTTACAAGAAGCTTGATAAACATCAGCGTGGCACGTTAAAATTGAAGACGTTTCGGCACGGGTGAGGATAAAGGCTATCGCAATGTATCTTCGCACACTGTATGGGTAATCGCGTTCATGCCTTTACACGTGTCGTACGCATTTTTTTGTGAAACTTCAGTATATCTTACTAGTTTTAATCTTCTGTAGCCGAAAGAAGCAATATTTTCTTTTATTGTGTTCGCAATGATGCTTGATAGTGTCTTGATACCCCGGAAGAAATGTTGCGAAGAAAGGGATGCATCTGAAGAAGTTATGCATAGAAATGAATATCGTTTTCGTTTAAGAGCCTCAAAGCTTGGTTATTTGTGAGTTGTTTCAGATTTTCAGGTTGTAAACTGACTACAGACCATAGTTGTTGTCATAGCAGTTAATCTATGAGAATCGGGTAATCGAGAGGGAATAAGATTATAGAAATAAGTTAGATGTATGTTCTGAGGAGGTTAAACATTTTTATTTTCATCTGTGATGATTGAATTCCCCTATAACCCTTCGAAGATATCATACATTAAATGAGGCAAGCAGCTGAATTTCGTAGTGTTTATGTCCATTTTGATGATGTTTCGGGTTAAAATTGCTCAGCCGAAGATGTGCTACAAGTTGAGTTTACATTGTAACATGGAATTTCGGAAGCCGTTACTGCTCAGTGCATTAAATGGCATCAGCCTATCTTGATATCATTGTGCGCTGAGGCAAGAATATTACTATAGGTGGTCTTTCTGAAATGTAATAGAGTTTGCAGTTAGTATGCATTTCCGTCGAATACTAGCTAGCGGCTGCATTATACCACCAGTACACTTGGTACGTAAGTTATACGAGTTCTATTAATCGTTCATTTTGAGATCACCAAGATATTCTGAGGTCCTTCATGAAATACCTGTGGCTATGAAGAATACGAACGCTGCGCTTACGAGTCATTTTTTGAAACGGTTTTTTGTTCAACAGGTTATCAATAGGGATTTTGTGATGTTCAGATTACAATGCTTGAGTATATATGGTTACTGCCTGCTATTTTGCGTGAAGAGACAGTTGATGAAAGTGAAGCGGAAATCAAACTTACTTTAAAATCACTAGTATTTTGAGAACAGGGGAAAAGGGTGAGGCATTAGGTCGTTTATCTAAGAAAATCAATGCACATTTACAGATTTTAATGTACATTATTGTAGACTATTGTTAGTAGAAAATACAGAAGCGGAAATCAAGCTTCCTTTAAAATCACTAGTAGTACTGCGAATTGTTGATAATAAACTGCGTTGGGGGAAATGCTCTGAACAGATAGCAAATGCTACTCCAGTCTCCATAATTACTATCTATTGGATGCGTGAACCATCTTTTAAAGTTCAGAATGACTCCGAAACTTCAATACTACACTATGGGCGCTACGAAATTCGTGAGAGTTCTTGCATTCGGTTGACATCCACGGGTAGGTGATTCCTGGCGGAAATGTTTACGATGGAAGGCTTAATCAGTAATAGTAGTGATGGTGCTGCAATCTGCCTTCTGACAGGCGGTTCTGAGCAAATCATTTGGGTGATGTGGATTCAGCCACATCAGAGGAGCTGGTGTCAGACTTTTTTAATTTGATTTTGATGTTTTGATTACAGCTTGATTCCACACCCTATATTTTGGTACAGGTATGGAATTTTCAGCATGTGATATCGATAGCCTAAATTTTGCAGGCCGACCATAGATATCACGTGTGCGTCGGCAGGGGATTGAACTTAGGACCATGTTCATTGTCGGCGAGAGTCATAACCACTGTGCCACCGACTTTTTATTAAGAGCCAATGTGGCTTCGTAGGTATCTGTAATGCTTGTCTCACGACCTGTACTGTAAATATCCCTAATAAAATCACTTATTACACAAGACGGTGAAGAGGCGATAATATCTGACCTACACTTATTTAGCTTCTGTTTCAGATCAGAGGAAGGTGCAGTACCATGGTGTTTAGGCTTCCTAGATTTATGTCTTTTGCTGAAGTTTTCAGCAGATAATGATGCACGACGCTTCGATAGCTTAACTGGCATTTTGTGTAAAGTTAATACAGAACTGCCGGACTGCAGGTATGGGAGTCTTAGGTTTTTTCACCTTATGTAAAAACAAAAGACAATTGTAATATGGGCACCGAAAGTCAGTTGCTCGATGTGGTAATACCTTAGTCAGTAACCTGAAACAGCAAAACTAGCAAGGATAATATCCAGTGACTAGAAAGGTAAGTTTAGACATAAACAAATATTGCTATTTGTATTAGTGATCAGTGATACTGATATAATATATCCTATAAAGTAGGAATATGTGTAAAAGTAGTTCAGAAGAGTTAAATTTCTCACCAGTTGTTTGGTTAGCGCTGACAGGGATGTGTTGGATACAAAATCATTGGCACTTTGGGGTGCCCATGACTTATTAATCCGCCTACTGTTTGGAGACATTCTAATTGTCCTTACATGTGTTTTGCGATTCTGATCGGACGTTACAGTCTCTCCTCATAACGTGGATATATTCTTATCGATATCTGGAATATTGTAGTGGATAGTATACTACTCCTCAACTATAACTTATATTGGCTGATACCTCAGCTTCCAGTTACCCAAATATATCACCGCCAGTTATCAATCTTGAATTCACTCTTTCGTAGGGCTCATCCTCCTTTCTACAAATAAAGGACAACCTCACATGAAAGGAGACTATAGAGAAGTTCATTATTTTGTGATTTATAAGTCAGGATCAATTTGTAGGATAATTGGTTTCTGTATAGTCTGTATTTCACGGTTTAATACTTTTGTCTATTTATTGTTTATATATTATGGATAAGATTTTATTTTGATGAATCACACAGTGTTGTACAATAGCATTAGCTGAAGTTTCAAGCACAAACTATTGCTCATAATCATATCAAGTTGATATGATATGCCCAAGTTTTATACTGATATCGCTTATTTATATGCAATAAAATTCCATACCGTGCCTATAGTAGTTCTTAGTATGTATATCCACTCGATATACTATTCGTACACATACCTGTTTTCTATTTAGCTCAGCTTCTACTTTAAACCATACTGGTCAGTGTGCTACAATGGCACAACGTAATAAACGATTACTTTCTATACGTAAGAATAGCTCGGGTCGCTCGGCTAAGAACGTACGCACATCACTACAGACTCCACGTAGCCCCAACAATATCCCCGAAGTCATTGTCCCCGACCTGCTATCAGATATATACGCAAATGCTTAACAAAATAAGTTGAACCTTATTCCTCTAGGAAACTCTGTGAAGGAATTCAACGAGAATATACATACCATCAAGCCGTTACAGCTTCTTTGTAACCCAACTCACTATAGCAATCCGGAAAGTCTGCTGAAGTCTGAGCGTGTGTCATACTTCATAGAGAATGAAGTGACAAATCGAATCATGTCTTCCTACAACGTTCCCACATACAATCTGCCTGATCGAATGTCTCTGAACAAAATCAAACTGATGTGTCTCCAAGCGTGCGGTATGCCATCAGCGAATTGCCACCTAATCAAACTCAGGAAAATAACAGGAGAGTATACTTGTCCTGTGCTATTCATTTTTTATTATTTATTGTTTTTAATATTTTTATTACAGCTTGATGCCACATCGCCTTTTCAGTACAAGTCTGGAATTTTCAGCAGGGATATTGGTAGCCCAAAATTTTGCAGGCCGACCATAGATATCGGGTGTGCGTCGCCAGGGGATCGAACCCAGGACCATGTGCATTGTCGGGGAGAGTCCTAACCACTGTGCCCCCGACGCACAGTAGTCCCAATGATGCCAGGAAATTCCAGTCGTCCAACAACCTTATTATTTCATCTAAACCTTATGGTAACTTTAGACCTGCTCATGACCCAGCGCCACGTCAAAGACGTAGCAGTGCAATTGTATCAAGTGTCGCAAATACCTACTTAACTGCAGGACGTCCTACAAAAGATTCTGTCGCCCTATATTTAAGTGAACCTAATGCTACAGACACGCATGAAAATGAAGTAACCTATAATAAATAATGTATAAATTTCGTATATACGGGTACGTTTACATGAAGTGCAGGCCAATTTTACAGGCACGTTCAATTATGTTACGAATTACACTTGTGAATTAGCATACATTATCACTTTTTTTAAAAATTACAAATATAATTTTATAAATTTCAAACTGTTGAATTATAGTACAAGCAATCGGAACAGATTCTCACAAATGTTAATTTGTAAATCTTTCACGAAGGTCACCATCGAAGTTGAACAACAACCCAAACTTCGTTCCGTTTCCTGATGATAATTATGGCCAATTGATAAACAACATATATTTGAGTGAGTGCTATATCCCCACGTGCTTGAACGCCATTTCAGGAAGTGAAGTAAATCTGGCGCAGCTGAAAAGTGGTATAGAATGCAATTATGTATAACACATCATTGGAAGTATATTTACAAGAAAAATACAAGAATAAGCCATACAGTACTTAATATGATAATGCACATTTGCAATGTATGATGCTAATAATAGAGCTTTTCCTAGTAAACCCAACCGTGAAGGAACTATGGTCATAGACTTAGGTGCATCTTTAGAGCTATGCTCACTACACATATCATCACCATTGGCTGCTAATACAACTACTAATGTTACGCAAAAGGCCATGCTCGAGCATGTACCATGAAATATGACGTCCTTGAGTAGCACTCGGACTAGTGGGCATACAAAACGAAATAACGCAACCCTACAGTCCAGAATACCTGTACTCAAACCCGTTACTGATAGGTTTCTCAGCAACAAACCCAACAACCCTAACTAAACCAGGGAAGCTGAATAAGTCTTCATACAGCCATAAAGATGACGTCAATGAAAAGAGTGGTAACCCGCCGATTCGTCCAACACCGAACAAATCTTCACCCAATAGACACAACGGACGCTATCTCTCTGGGCACCCCAAAACTAAGTCGAAACTCTACCTACTCCCGACACGACTCTCTTATCTATGGCTAATATAGACGAAAGCATGATCCAGGGACCTCTACAACAAGAAGCAAGTGAGCTAGGCTTGTTTCCTGAAGGTGGCCTTCTGAGTCACCACTTCCCCGGAAACCTCCGGATACAGACTACCCAAGATCACCGATGGACTAATATTTACGAAGATAACTTGAACACACAAAATATCAGTCATAACTGCAATACACGTAACTTTACTTCGGCATACTATCCACAAGAAATACCCACCTCCTCTTCATCCAATCTAAGTTTTTCAGCCTCAATATTGACGCAAATAGCACACATACTGTCAAGCCACTCGTCTCGAGAAGGGAGGGCGATGCATTGCAGTCACGGTATTATGAACACTTCACATCCGCCAAAGTAACCAATGGTAGCACCTCTCTCTGGGCTGATACTGGTGTAGTGCACTTTTTCAGCACTGCCAGTAATTTGCCACCATCTGAGTTAGCACCCATCAAACAATCTACTCCAGACGCTATAAACCTTGAGAATAACGTTTTTAAAGATATATGCGATTTCACCGTAATCTCTTACTCCCTCTCATTCTGTCTCATCAATGCTCGCTCCTTACTCAACAAAATGTTTGACTTCGCGACATTATCCTTAATTTGCAGCCCGTCCCTCATAGTGATTACTAGAACATGGCGCACTCTTCAGATATGCGATGAAGATATTTCTATTGATAACTATTACATATCCAGAGGTGACAGAAACCATGGCAGAGGAGGAGGATGTGCTATGTATATCAGCTATGATACCAAGGCCACACAGTGCTTCCACCCAGAGCTCATCCCAGATAACGACTCAGTCTGGTCTATTCCAAGATTGTCTCACTCCAATTCCTGTCCTATAGGTTGCATCTACCATCCCCATGCTCAACTGGCAATAATAATATTTTCATTCGCATAAATCAAGCATTTACATGATCGTCATACTGTTTGTACAGGCATGATCATATTTGACAAGTCCTGTTTTAAATGGAACACTGTTTTATAACATAAAAAATTGGAAAGTGGAAAAACTCTAGAAACTTTATGAGAAGTTTGTGATGTTCTTTTTAAATGTGTAAGTTAGAAGATATTGGTTCGAATCTAAATTTCAATCTATAATACACTTATAGTCAGGGCAGTCTGCATACGGCCGTAGGTCATTTGATCAGCTGATGTGTACAGGCTTTATTCATTAAAAAACCTCAAAATTACGTAATTTTTCGTTGTTTCACGCACTTTTACACTTGTATTTCTGCTAAACATTGATGGATTAAGGCGTTTGTAGCATAAATAGCATACGATGGTGTCCTTATCCGGCCGTAATTTACAGCCATTTTTCTAGTCCAGCCCCTACTACTGCCCTGGCCCTCAGTAGAAACTATAAACTCATGAATTTGTAACATTATCTTTCCTAATTCTTCTGACATTCAGCTTATTTAATGTTGATGCTATTCAGCTGTAATCTATCAATATTATTGATTCGATGTTACTCAAACATTAATGTCTTTCATAACACTAATTCATTCATTCACTATAATGTATATATAATTGTAGAGCCTGATGATGAATTTATCGAAAATAGCACTCTTTGTTCAGTATCCATTCTTTCGAAAGTTTTCAAATTGTTGAAATACGCACTTTTCCGTTCAGAAAATGTCTAATTACTTGAAGAGACATGTTATAACATCTTTCAGTGAATTTTTTGCAGTTTAAAGTATTATACATGGACACGATGAGGTGGGATAGTTCATTTTGTTAATTAATTCATTTACTCTGTTGTGTACATTCGCTAATGCTCTCAAAGCTCCTCCACATGTATTTTCATTAGGGGAAATCTACAGAAATACTTAAAAATTTTATGCGCATAGTACTTACTTATTTCAAGGCACAGACTTGATGCTTACCGGCAGATGCAATATCCATTTTGTTTTCTTGAAAAATGCTGACTGACGTAATTGTATGCGACTTAACTAATTATTTCGTCATTTTAATCATGGATTTGGGTGATAAAGAAAAAGATATCTACATTGTTTTTGATTTTGTATTACATGTTTATACATTAATAAATGTATTTCTTGTTATTCGTTTGTATATTCTACTTGGTAAGACCGAACATTAGCATTCGCAAAAGTTGTGAGGTACGGAGTATATGAGGCTATCTTTCAAATACTAAGTAAGAGTAGATATTCGGAGAAGCCTATTGGTAAAAAGATTATGTTGCAATTAAATAAAGTAAGTATATCCAAATCTCAGAGGAGGTACTGCGATTATAAGGCGTTTTGAGTTATCTATCGTCTTAGCGGAACACATAAACTGATTCGCGATTTATAATCACAAAGTGAAAATAAATCTCCTGGAGATAGTGTGCTTGTGATTTCTACGTGTCGCAGTGTACCATGAGGATAGACTGTGCCTATACTGGTAGATTTATAACTCAGTGCAACTACGGTTATCATAATGATTAAAAACAGAATGCCTACGGTTCGCAGCCACAGAAGGTGGCCCACTGCTGTCTGTTCATCTAATCGCGTGAATAAAAGTTTCCCAGACGCCGCATTTACTCCTAACAGTTTACCCTCAATTCCTACCTTAGCACGTGTTACTGATGTTACTGGAACACAATCGCATTACAAAAAAGGAACATAGATTCACTGAAAAGTTATTTGATAAACAAAAACATTAGATTTCAGATGTACAGATAATTCAGGTGAGTACTCCTCCGTTACTGTTAGTAGGTTCCATCTGCGAACACAGCACATATATGTTTCTCCATAAGCCTGAAAAGGTTTAAGAAAAGCATTGTTAACTTGGGTAGTACATGTATGATCTGAATAAAAATTTTCTTGATAAGCATTAACGAGTATTCACTTTACAAACAATATATATAAGTAGCTAAATAGTTTTCACTAAAATTAAGGGACCTCGCAATATATCGTTGGTCGACATCTAGAAGGTTCATCGGAGCATCATATAATGATAAAATTATTTAACAGTAGTGCAGTAGTTTCCAAAGCTTGTACAAAGATTGTAATAAAAAGTGACAATGGCTTTATGACAAATAATAAGAGTCTTGGCAGCAATAATAATAACGTTCACGTCCATAGTGACTATAAAAAATAGTAGGTATTACTATCGCAACGAATTCATCATTAACTTACACACACAACTACTAGTGATGCAATCATATCAATTAAATGCACCACCTAATCTTATGAGGCAGGTGTTTACTTGCTTACACTGTATCCTCACAATAATGATGTGGTCAACTAGCTTCTTCCCAATGAACTCAATGAACTTTTGAAAGTGACTGGAGACCCAGTTTATGTCAACTAAAAACATGTAGCCTACATATATTACACTGCTTACTGAGACATCTGATACATGCTTTCCGATCTTCGTGACAAGAATACAGTATGTAGGTATACCTACATATACACAAGAATACGTGTATGCTGCATCAACTATGCCATTTTTATCATGATTAACCAAACCGCTGTGTATTTCATACTTATTTTACCATCTCTGAGGATAATAGTCAAGCAATAGTTGAAGTTGCATGAAGCTATCACCTCTTCGGAACATTGTTTGTATTCTTGACACTCTTGTGAAGTCCTCAGATCTTGATATGGGACGAATTCATTGAATTCAGCAAATAAATCCTCTGGAATATCCTAAGTTGTAACAGTATGTACTGTCTTTTATGCACCCGATTTGATAAAATGCTCCTGGCGATTGCGAAGTCCACCAAGCATCTAAATGATGTTTGAAATTACTGCAACTCGAATGACAAACTGGCCAATCACAAGCAAATAAATCACTTGTTTGTCTCACTCATGGGCAATCAAAATTACGGGTGTTGACAGCCTGTCTATGGTCAGTTAACTTCATGAAGAAATAACGAAAGGTTGTGTCAATGGAAGGTAAGAAAAGAGGTGAAACACAGGTGCTAGAGTAAGACACACAGGATGCAGAGCATACTACCATTATCATTTGATCACTTAATAAGAGTTCGAAAATTTATAAAACTCCACAATAGAGGGTAAGTACAGCATTATTTTGGTATTACCAGATACAAAGGACCAACTTTGCGATGATAAATAGAATTCAGAATGGAATTTGTTCCGTTGTTCATCGTATGTGCCAAGAATATTCTGAACGACGCTCGAGTAACACAAACGTAGAAAGCATCGTTACTGTCCATTTGCAGTGCATCAGTGGAATGCTTCCTAGAGGAAAAGAAAGAAGAAAACAGAAAGAGGTGCAGAGGCAGCCAGCAACTAATAATAATTTAAGCAAACAAAATGCGATAACCTCAGGGACATCATGATAGTAAGACCTATATGGGTAGCATTATACATTGCAAATGAACTTTGTCAGCCTAGGGATTATAGTCACCCATTTTATTTCCCTTATGAATGTATCTATTAATGATACATTGCATTTATCTATTTCATTACACTTTAATGATTCACCTTATCACCTTTACTTTTCTAAAACAGCTTACTATCCCTTGTAAACGTTGTACTCACCTCAATATTGGTTGGCTATCGCATGCCTACAACTACGGGTTGAAAACGAAACGAAGTCGATTCTCCTGCGCAGCCTGAAGGACTACTGTTTAATTCAATAATGATACGACATGGGTCAGACAAAGAGTGTATTTATATATACATCAAATATTTAGCTGTTCAAACATTATTAACTTGTAGACAATCTACTATATGACATTATATCGTACTTGATCGTGCCTGTAAGAATGGCATATATTTTCATGTAAATTTATGTTTATATGAAATTTAAATTATTATTAACCTTTATATTACTAAGAATTTATAGTCATTCAATTTCATTCATGCATACTAATGGTTAAGTGGAGTTTATCGTAGTAAAAAATATAATAACGACATAAAATAAAAAATTGTGGCGCAACGAATGATGATGATTTTCACACCTATATATGGCAATGCTGAGAATATAAAATAGAGAAGTAAAATCCAAACTCCAAAGGACATGAAATGTGTAGAAGAAAATAATAATAATATATTCTCATTTTTGTACATGAGGGACGCTAGTTTACAGACGTCATCAATATGAAAAATTACATTTACGATTAGGAGGCACATTTAATAATAATAATTTAATAAAACACATATTTTCCCACCTATGTAGGACACACTAGTTGCATAGAAATAGATAATTATTATTTTAATTGCATAAAATTGGTTTATGTTGAATACACATGGTTGATGTCTTTTTTGACTTTACTTTGTGGGAACAGTCTGCTGACTAGTCATTCAGTGGAGCACATAAAGAAATGTACAAATATTGTCTTCGCATTAACAAAATAACCAAAGTATGTTTCGGACGGATTACCAGTACTTGGGAAAAAAATAAAGCTGGAAGTCATTCCATCTTATTACTCTGGTGTGTACGACATCGACACTCATCCTTGATTTATATACAAATTTGGTAGTAATTTAAAACAAGTGATGCACTTGTATAGTTTTGTTAGCATTTTGGTAACATCACAAGTGAACTGTACTCAATGTAGACTGATAATCATGATAGTTTATATTTTCTTATAAACGGGTGTTCACAAGAAATGCAAGCTATTTTGCGGGCAAGATCAGTTATGTTATAAATTAAAATCGTGAAGTATCATAAATTAATAATTTTTCATTGGCATAAAGGTATATTCCACTACTGTAATCCAGACTGCGCCGTGGGGGATGGTAATGCGTAATTCACGAAGCAGCTGAAAGATATGGGAACAATAATGTTTGCAGATCATTTGTCATAGTGAGTGGTCAAATATCTACTTTCTTTACTCTCACTCGAAATGTCAAATAGAATCTAAACTGGTGAGAGAAAAAGGAAGACAAAAGGCAGCAACACAAAAGAAAGCAAGTGGAGTCCTCAAGAAGTGATTAATAAATCTATATACGTGTATATATATATTCTGTGTAGTTACTATGATTATGTTGCCACACTGACCAACTAGTCCTGTTATGCTTACTTTTATATTATGTGTGTACTAATATTGATGTCCTGTGTAGAAATGCGTATCATGTCCTTCCAATAATATTAACATTTATATTTGTAGTTTTTTGTAACTTGTACGTTTAATGAACTTAAAATGTCTATGTAAGGTGAAAGGAGGGTGAAGGAGTTAGACTTAGGGGTGCATTCTCATCTTTGAGCGGTCTGGTGACTGAGGAGATGAACACTGGAATTGTGTTCGCATCGCGCACATCAGCTGGTAGTCTATTCCAAATAACCGGAAACTTGTTCAAGAAGTTGTACCGCATGTAAATCTGACAGTGCTCTATAGCTGTCAGGTTGTGATGATTTCTGAGATTGTAACTGATGACCGCATTAGGCTTAGTTATTGGCTCGGAGGTGTGCAAAAGGAGACTATTTAGCTTGCCGGAAAAAATAATGTTAAGCTTAAGACGTCTTTTCGAGAGTGAATCTAATCTTAGTCAGTCGCAATGCTCAGAGTAGTCGAGACTACCATCTAAACCAAGAGTTTATTGCTGCTATATTTTGACTGAATTAGAGTACACGTATATTCTAGTACTTCTTCGCGTTTATAATTGTGACCTAACGTTGCGATTACTCGACATCCACAACGTAATTCAAAAGGCACTTGCGAAGGAATACGATAGTGTATTATTGCAGCAACCAAAATTCAAAAATCGAGCGAGCACAAAAGGTATCAATTGTTAACATGCAAGATTTAGAGTAATAAACAAATCAAAGTACAATTACATAGCGAAAGTATACTGCGATGATGAGTAATAAAACGGGTCACTACAATAGCCCCTCCGTAGAATGCAGGTAAATGAAGTTTACCTGTATTCGGAATGATATTGTAAATTATAATTACAGAAGAAATATATACGAGTTTCTGGTATGAAAACCGAATTGAGGATTTTAAGTTTTTGAGGTTTGATAATATAACTGTATATATGCAAAAATGTTAACAACTTCGAAACGAACCAGAATGTTTAGAAAGTTGTGCAAAATTTAACAATAAAACCGGAAAAATTATTAGAATAATAATGGGGTTGTTATTGTAAGGAGTTACAGAATAGATTTATATCTTACATGCAGTTAATAGTACCGTAATAAGGTAGTATGGAAATGAATTAGAAATAAATTGTCTGTACAAATCTTTGTGGCCAATGTACTCGTCTGCCTGATCTTGTGATTCTTTCTGTTTTGTTAGACGGAATATCACCAGATTTTGAATCTTTAGATGATGTTGATTTGGGTAAACATTCAGTGACCTCTATTTCCATGAAAGCTGGTTTTACGCGATCGATGCCTACAATCTCGTGTTTTCCTCCGCTTTCCACAGTGATGATTTTGCTTGTTCTGCTTATTACTTTGAATGGTCCGTCATAACGTGGTTGAAGTGGTTTCCTTACACCGTCGTATCGTATGAAAACATGCGTGCAATTTTCTAGTTTTTCAGGCATGTATGCTTGGTTGAGCTGATGTCGCGGTGGGTGATATCTTAAAAGGCTCATATGTTGTCTCAGTTGTTGTACAAAAGTAGTTTCGTCAGCTGGAACTTCAGTGGCTGGGTTGAAATATTCTCCAGGTAGTCGTAAAGTAGTTCCATAAACTAATTCTGCAGGACAACATTTGATATCTTGTTTTATTGTCGAACGTATTCCAAGAAGTACAAGAGGTAATTTATCGCTCCACTTATCATCGTCCTTCACTGCCACCAATGATGCTTTCAGTTGACGATGAAATCTCTCCACTAAGTCGTTTGAACTGGGATGATATGCAGTAGTACGTATACGTTTGATTCCCAGTAGTTCTGTGAGTTGTTGGAATAAAAGGCTTTCGAATTGGGCACCTCTGTCTTTAGTAATAATGGTGGGCACTCCGAAGTTGGAAATCCAATTTTGCATGATGCTCTTTGCAACAGTTTCAGCAGAAATATCAGGTAAGGGACAAGCTACTGGCCATCTCGTAAATCTGTCAATACACGTTAAAATGTACGTAAAGCCATTAGATGGTGGTAATGGTCCAACGATGTCAATGTGTATGTGTTGGAACCTACCATCAGGTTCTGTCTGTCTGTCTGTCTGGATTCAACATAGAACTTGGCACCGAAGTGCAGCAGTTCCAGTTGCCACGTTCCATAAAGCACACAAAGGTAGACAAGAAAATGAGTGAAGAGAATCAATAGAGTCTTGACAAGTATAAGAGTGAAACAGAATGAGTAATGGTAGAAAGGAGTATGAAGGTTAAAGAGACTGAATACATCTGCGCCATTGACAACGATTTTGAGCCATGTCACCTATTGTCCCCAGCCATTGATTCTTAGAGTCCCGAGGGCCCCAACCCGGAAGTCTGCATCTCCCTACCTGAATCAGTTTAACTGTCAGGGATTTCATGGACTGATGCCATGTTTTTGTTTGGCCACCACTTACTCTTTTCCAACCTGCACCTATATCAGCTAGTAATGCCCGTCGGGGGAGACGATGGTTAGGCATGCGCAGCACGTGGCCTAACCATCTCAATCTATGTAACTTTATAGCCTCTTCGAGTGATTTTCCCTCTTTGCCCAACACTCTACGCCTAACGTCAACATTACTTACCTTATTATACCACCTAACGCGAGAAAGAGATCGTAAACATCTGTGGTCAAAAACAGACAATCTCTTCATGTCTTCCGCTCTCAATGGCCACGTCTCACCGCCATAGAGAAGGACGGAGCGAACTGATGAGCAGTATACACGTTCCTTGGTTGACAGCCGGATGTCACGCCTACGCCAGAGACGGTGTAGTTAGCGAAAGCAGCCCTAGCTTTCTGGATCCGTGATGAGATTTGGTCACCAATCAATCCGTTGGTGCTGATACGACTTCCCAAATAGGTGAAGTGGTCAACATGTTCTATCACTTCACTCCCTATCACTAAGCTAGGAGTTGACGTAGTCCAGTCCTTTAGCAGCATCTTACATTTCACAGGGGCGAATCGCATGCCAAACATACGAAGATTGCTGCTCAAGGTGTTCAGAAGACTCTGCATTTTGTTAGTGTCCTCCCCTAACAGGACTATGTCGTCTGCGTATTCTAAGTCTATCAGACTATTACCTGGTAACAAGTCGATTCCTAAGTCGTTAAGTTCAGTTAAGGATACTTCCATTAGCATATCTATGATGAAGTTAAACAGAAAAGGGGAAAGTGGACATCCTTGACGGACACCACTGGTTGTTATCAATTCAGATGACAATTCCCCATAAGCCCTTACACAGCTACGTGAGTTTGAGTAGAGTGCCTTGATTAGTGCAATGTACTTTCTTGGCACTCCCTTCATAGTCAAACATTGCCATAGAACCTCTCGATCCACGGAGTCGAAGGCCGCCTTCAAGTCAAGAAATATGGCAATTGTTGGACGCCTAAAAGTGTGTCTATGTTCTAGGATCTGTCGGAGAGTGAAGATGTGACCTATACACCCTCTACCTGGCCTAAAGCCTGCTTGGTTTTCCCTCGTTTGTTCCTCCCGAGTTCGGCTTGGCCTGTTCATAATTACCGAGCCTAGTATTTTAGACACTATGTTCGTTAAGCTGATCCCCCTATGATTATCACATGACGACTTGTCTCCCTTCTTGAAAATCGGTATAATAAGTGACTTACCCCAGTCTGATGGAACCGTCTCTGATTCCCAGACGTTACCTAGTACCTTAGTTAATCTGCATACTAGTATGTCACCCCCATATTTAAACCCCTCCGGAATGATTCCGTCGGGTCCTGCCGCTTTGCCTCGTTTCAAATTACAGATAGCTTTTGTGACCTCCTTTACAGACGGCGGGCCAGTGTCTATGTCCCATTCGGGTGTGTGCTGGATGGCGGGGAGGCTCAGTGTGGCTGTGGGCAAGTTAAACTGTTCCTCGAAGTGTTCTTTCCAGCGTTTGAGGCGTCTATCCTGAGAGCTAATTAAGGAGCCATTTTTCTCACAAATAGTCTCACTTATGATTTGCTTTCTCCCACCCATTTCCCTGATGAGTCTAAAGAGTTGCCTAGTGTTGCCTATCGCCGATGCTTTTTCCATCTCTTTCGCCTTTGCCAACCACCACTGTTCATGGTCCTTGCGGAGACTTTTCGTAAGTTTTCTTTTGTGCAGCTTTCGCTCCTCATTGAATTCGGAGCTCGCCGGAATAAGTCTTCTAGCATCTATCAGTTCGGATGAGGCAGTCGAAATCCAATGGTTTTTACTCACCTTTGGATTTACCTTATTCACAGCTTTTACAGCTGTATCTATAGCTGACTGAATATTTTTCCAGGCTTCTTCAGGATGAGCACAGCTGTCGAATTCAGATATGTGTTTTGCTAGTTCTTCCTCAAATAGGGACTTAGTTTCCTGATCGAGCTGGGGACGTGATGGGTTTACCGCCAGCTGTTTCCTACGTCCGTTCAGTCGTAAGCACACACGAGCGCGGACCAGTGCGTGATCGGTATCTACACACGTGTTCCAGAAGGAGCGACAATCCCCTACCGGCCCACGCCAAAGATAGCTTATTGCTATGTGGTCTATTTGTGTCCAGCGTTGGTTTGATGATGGAGGTCGCCAGGTCAAACAGTGTCTCTCCTTGTGTTTGAAGTTAGTGCTTACAAGAAACAAGTGATTATCTGAACAGAACTGTAGGAGACAGTCATCGTTGTCGGTTCGCTGGCACGGAATTCCGTATGTGCCACCGACATTCTTCTCAGATTGACACAATTTCCCCACTTGAGCATTAAAGTCACCAGCTAAAACGACTATATCTGAGCGTTTAGCCTTTCGCAGCAAACTAGACAGCTTTTGGTAGAACTCATCCTTCGTTTCGTCCGAACTGCAGTCAGTGGGGGCGTAGGCGGAGATTACGAAAAGGCATCGGCGAGTAGTGCAGTCCTTTCTCCTTTTCACTGATCCGTTCAGATGGATAGCACACATTCGGCTATCTACCGGGATCCAGTCAAGTAATGTCTTTTCAGCCCTAGTACTCAACGCTATCCCAACACCAGCTAATCCTCGTGAGCTAGCCGTCTCATCTCCTGACACCCTCAAGGTGAATTTCGCAGATTCATCCCCATCAGGTTCTGGAAACTGGCCATTAGGCGAAACTGTATGTCGTTGTACTTTTGACTTTTGGCAAGCTAAACATGATCTGGCCCACTGTTTAATCTCCCGATTCATATTCGGCCATACATATCGGTCACTTATCAGTTTAACTGTTGCTCGGATGCCAGGGTAAGAAATGCCATGTACTTTGGAAAAAACTGATCTTCACATTTCTAGTGGGACAAAAGGGCGCGGTTTACCTTTGGAAACATCACACGTAATAATTAGGCCTTCATCAAGCATAACATCTTGCAAACGCAAGGAAGTACTCGTGCTATTTTTTATTCTTTTCAGATCCTCGTCCATAGTTTGCAGTCTAGCCAATTTTTAAGATCAAATTGGTCTTTTTCTAAGGTATTTATATGGATGCGGGATAACGCATCTGCTACCTCGTTTTTATGTCCTTTTATGAATCTAATATCTGAAGTGAACTGAGAAATGAACTCGAGGTGTCGGAGTTCTCTTGGCGAGTACTTGTCGTGCTTTGCATTCATGGCCTTGGTTAGTGGTTTGTGGTCTGTGTGGATGGTAAACCGTATTCCTTCTACCATATGACGAAAATGTTTAACAGCAAGATAGACTGCTAGTAATTCTCTACTGAATGCACTATATCTTGATTGATTGGCGTCAAGACGTTTGGAGAAAAAGGAGAGAGGTTGCCATTTCCCAGCAGAAAATTGTTGAAGAACTGCACCGACGGCGACGTCTGATGCATCTGTCATAATCGCTATAGGAGCGTTTATGTCACGACGTACTAGTAAAGTTTCCGAGCTTAGAGTTTGTTTCAGCTTTTCAAATGCCTCGATTGCTGAAGTACTCATGTGCAGCGTTTTTGCATGACCTTTTAGTAGATCTGTCAGAGGTTGGGCCAGCTGTGCACAGTGAGGAATGAAACGGCGATAAAAATTGACGAGACCAAGGAATCGGCGTAACGTTTTGAAAGAATCTGGGATGAGGTATTCTTTTTTGACCTGAAGCTGTTCTGCTGTCGGTCGAATGCCTTGATTGTCTAACTGATGCCCCAAAAATTTTACAGTTTTCTTACCGAATTCACATTTACTTCGCTTCATGACAATCCCATGTTCGGTCAAACTATTAAAGAGTGTTTCTAAGTGATGCTGGTGCTCTTCAGGTGATTTACTTGCGACCAGTATATCATCGATATAAGCATAATTGAATGTGAGGCCTTGCAAGAACTGGTCGATGAATCTCATAAATGTTTGCGCTGCTTTAGTTAAGCCAAATGGCAGAAGGACGAACTCGAATAAGCCAAAAGGAGTGATTACCGCAGTTTTGGGGATGTCCTTAGGTTCGACATGTTTATGGTAGTATGCACGAACGAGGTCAATTTTGGAAAAATCTGAGCACCTGCCATGCTATGAAAAAAATCGTGGATATGCGGAATTGGGTGTCTATCTGCTGTCGTCTGCTTATTTAAAGCTCGGTAATCTCCACATGGTCGTTTCTCTGTTGAGTTCTTCTTTGGTACCATATGAAGTGGTGATGGCCATGGGCTGTTTGACGGTCGTATTATTCTTAGATCCAACAATCTGTTGAACTCTGCTTTTGCTATTTGCACTTTAGCTGAATCTACAAGACGTGGTTTTGCTGCGGCAGATGGACCTTTAGTTACAGTATGGTGTGTTACGTTGTGTTTGAGAGAGGCTGTGGAGTAATCGTTCTGTGTCAGTTCAGGAACCTTTTTCAGCAAAATGTCGTACGTGGACAATTGATCTGGTGTAGCTATCATCAAGTGGATACTTTTGACATCGGTGAAGATGCCTGGAATCGATAGTTTACGACTGCTATCTATCAATCTATGGTGACTGCAGTCAACTAGCAATTCGTAGTGTTGAAGAAAATCTATTCCAATGATAGGAAAGGTTACGACGGCGACTACGAACTCCCACTCAAATGGTGTACTGCATCCAAAATTAAGTTTTTGTCTCCGCGTTCCAAATGTTTTTATGGTAGAATTGTTCGCAGCCTTGAGAACTAATGCTGGGTTTGGTTGTAAGCGTTCGTTGGGTGTTGGGGGAACTACACTAATTTCTGCACCGGTATCTACCAGGAATTGTGCCCCCGTTGTTTTGTCTGTCACCCTGAATAGACGGCTGTGGGACGTGTGTTGGCCAGCGACCGCAGTCGTCACCGACCGCCGGACTTTTCGTTTCCCAACGCCACCGTTTGTTGGAAAGCACAAGGTTGTGTGCACCGTTTTGCGTGTACCCTAAATTTGCGATGATACCAGCATATATTCTGTTGTAAGCTATATTTACGCCTATTGCGTGAGTGGCTACGCTGTCTTCTGTACGTTGTGGTAGGTTGTCTATTAACCCTCATTGTCATTAATTGCTCAGTGAGCACGTCGATTTTACGTTCTAAGGCTTCTATGCGTTCGTTTGACGTTTTGTCGACTCTGATGGCTTCTGCTTTATTCAGTGGGTCTATCGTGATAACTTTATCTGGTATTCTGCTATTGGAAGCGACAGATTGAGGTGTTGACCTCTCGTACATGCGATCAACGATTTTGGTGAGCCTTTCTATGTCAATGTCGTCGTCTCCGAAAGCAAGAACCTGCTGGGTGTTTTGAGGAAGTCGTCGCAGCCAGATTTGATAAAAGAGACGTTTATCGATTTCTCTTCCGGCAACTAGGCTTTGCATGTGCCTCATGAGTTGAGATGGGGTTTTATCACCTAACTCAACATTGCTTAACAAGCGATCGAGTGCTTGCCTATCTGAAAGCGAAAGGTATCGCAGTACCTCTTCCTTCAACTTGTCGTAGGGCGCTTCTATGCTGGGATGAACGATGTATTGCCGTACCTGCTCGGCGACTTCGTCTGGTAGCACCGTACTCAAAATGCCAAATTTAGCTGTCTGTGACGTGAGCTTACTGCTAGCCAAATAATGTTCCAGTCGAGCAAACCAAGGATGAGGGTCTCTGGGCTTAAAAACTGGTACAGTAAGAGAAATAGTACTAACGGATCCCAGCTCTAAGTTATCAGAGGTATCGGAAGACATGTTACAATTCGTAAAAATGGTTTAAGAGTAACAAAATAGCAAAATTTGTGCACAATAAGAATATGGCAAAACAGAAAAATGCAATGCAGATGCTTACCACAAATTACTGCAGGTTGTGCGATGAGCAAACACAAGAATGAGTCCGGAATATCTAATAAATATAAAGATCCACGAAGGTTAAAGTTTTATTGATCCAACAAGTGTAACAACGCGTCGAGGTCAAAAGTCGTCGTCGTCGGAGTCAGCAAGTTACCGTCGGGCTCACCAATTTGTTGCTGCTATATTTTGACTGAATTAGAGTACACGTATATTCTAGTACTTCTTCGCGTTTATAATTGTGACCTAACGTTGCGATTACTCGACATCCACAACGTTATTCAAAAGGCACTTGCGAAGGAATACGATAGTGTATTATTGCAGCAATCAAAATTCAAAAATCGAGCGAGCACAAAAGGTATCAATTGTTAACATGCAAGATTTAGAGTAATAAACAAATCAAAGTACAATTACATAGCGAAAGTATACTGCGATGATGAGTAATAAAACGGGTCACTGCAAGTTCTTGAGATAAATTGCCGTTGCATTCCCTCTAACTTAAGTTTGTCACTGTGTCACAGTCCACTGAGAATAAACGGGCAGTATTTTAAAATAGGTCGGACACATACTTTGTATGATAAAACCTTAGTTTCACGACAAAAGAAATTGAGAGTTATGCATCCAAGGAGCCTTCGAGTTTTACGTCTGGCATAATGAGGTTTTTTCAGAGAACGTCAAGTTACTAGAGTATCTGATAACGAGATCTACGACTGAGTTCAGCTTGGCTAGTTTTCGCCGATTTACTTTAAGAGTTAGGTCAAGGCTTCTGTTGCTGATGTAAATCCAGCCACATTTGTCAATGCTAAACTTTAGACAGGATTCAGCACACCATGTTGCGAGACCACTTAGTTCAAGATGTATTTTATTTACCATATCGCTTAATTCATGAGCGTAGCAGGAGTAAACGACTTTGAGGTCGTCAGCATATAGGAATGGATTACCTGAGGTGAAGCAGTTGCAAATGCTGTTAATGCATACTGTAAATAAAAGTGCACCTAGGATACTACCTTGCACAACCCAACTTGTGATCTGCCTGGGATGAGACAACACAGATGCAACCTCGGTTATTTGCTTAGATACGTTTTCAACCAGTTCAGCAATGGATTGCGAATCCCGCATGAATACAGCTTCTCAAAGAGAATACTGTGAGATACCATGTCAAGTGCCCTAGATATATCGAAGTAGAGAACAACGACTAGCTTACGTGTTTCGCGACTACTAGTGATGCAGTTGAAAAAGTCGAAGTGGCAAGTAACGCAGGACCTATTTTTGAGAAATCCGTGTTGAGACTTTGTAACAAGATCTTCCTTAAGTAGATAGTGTGATGACTGAACTATAACAACTTTCTTCGTGATTCACGAGGTGACTAAGGTTATGTTTATAGGTCTGTAATTGCGAGTGCTTGCCTTATCACCAGATTTCTAGTGTAAAATAAGAAAGCTAGTTTTCAACTCATTAGGGTAAGTGTTACTGCCAGTCTAAATATACTGAGAAGAATTTAAGAAGTATTAGCGGGATTCCACACCCACTGTTTTTGAAAATTATTAAAGCAAGGCTATCCGGTCCCGTGCTAGTAGAAGTTTCAAGACTTTTAATTGCTTGTTCCATTAATTGATTGGTGAAGACTATGCTCCCGAGGGAGGGACTAGTAAGGGGTGTGATTTGACCAGGGATGTGCATTTCTAAACTAAAGTTCGGAAGTCATTCACTGAAAAGTTCACAGATGGTGGCGGGCTCATTGTAGATTACTTTGTCGTGAAGTAAGTACGGGATGTCCCTCCTCGACTGCATTCGTTTCTTAAGAAGTGTTGTTAGTTTCTTTACTTTGGAAGTACTTTTATGTGCACTTAACTTCTCGTCGGAATCCTTGTGAGAGCGCAGGCTCTCGATAGACTAAAGTGACCCGTGAACTGAGTGCAGTAGTGACATATCCTTAGTGGAATAGTACTGCTTCATCAACTTCCTTAACTTATTGCGGTATCCCCTTGGAATATATTCATCTTAGTGCCTACTGAATCTCACTACCTTCTTAGAAGACAATGAATCTGGACAAAGAGTAACATTCCTGTAAAACAGAGAAGCTATAGCCTCCAGGGACTCAGTAGTAAGGTGGTCACCCTATTGACATTGTCGAACGAGTTCTTGGACTAATCCCCAGTCTGTATGTTTGTAACCTCGATATATCATGCTTTGTGAATCTTGTTTGTCTCCTGTACTTAGTGGTGAGAAGGCCAGAGAGCAGAGCACCATTCTGTGCTCACTACTGTAAGTTCATTTACATGATTGTGGATATATTTTCACAAGGCGTTTAAATTTAAGGAACTCAGAGTCCTCTAATAGAACAATTTTCACCTGTATCACAAGAGTGAGAGCTGCACTCCAGCTGTTTTATGAGCTAGTAGTTGATAATGTATTACAGGTCGGCAATGCAGTTATAACCGACGTTGAGCAACTATCTTAAACAAATTTGTTTAAGCGAACACATGTTTGGAATTTTGACCATAATTTTAAGGATTATATATCAATATGCTATGAATGAATATGAGATGGAACACGTGCAAATTTGTCAGGATGTGCCTTGCGTCGTTTTAAATTTACCTCCCTTCGTGTTTCCTCGTCTTTCGTTGTCTAGATCAGTGGCTGTCAATCGGATTTCTGATTTGCTTAGGTAGGTGATGTTATGTGCGGTTGTGTTTGTTTGTGTTATGCGTGGTTTCCCAGCAACTGTGGTGAATATAAATGTAGCATTTAACTATTCTAAAATTGTTTCACTGTTTTGTACAGAGGTGTAATCCTCTTTTTGTTGTACAATCCCTTGAAATTGGTTGGCAATTATGTTGGTAATCAATGACTACAATCCTGTGTATTCCATTGCATTTCTTGATTTGTGGTCTAACGTACATTATTTTCTACTTCTGTGTTTTTCACTCACATATCCTGACATCCTGTGTTTCTTGTGAATTCACTGTGGCGACAGTGTGCTTCGTTAACGAGACCTCTTTCTAGAATTTCATAGCCGGTAATCAGTGCGCGGGGATGCATCACATATATCAGAAGCCGCGAACGCACTGGAAGACTTTTAAAAAGTAAGAACCACATAAATTGCTAACCACGACGACCATTTTCACATACCAGTATATGACTACGTTTCCATTGAAAGGAAGAACTGGTGAATGAGACATTGTATAGTAGTGAGACAACCTTGTGGAACTTTTATCTAGCTTGTATGTTTCTGTCTAGCATTTGGACACTGAGCAGCTTCCGTCAAATAATGTGAGATACTTCTCAAACGAAGACTTTCATTGTGCTAAGACCATACATGTTAATAAACTTGTTTGCTTTGCAGAGAAATAAAATTCTCTATTCAATATTATTGTGTTCTATTTGTTCTGCGTGAGGCGGGAGTACGGCATGCTAGACCAGTACTCTCTAGGATATGAACTCGTTACTATCCGTAACTGTAATTCTGTTCGGACACTACCGGTCGATATAAGTGGTGAATTATAAGTACTTCAGTCAAGCCTAAACATCTGCCTGAAATTACGCGATTACGTCTCTTAGCCATAGGTAAATCTGTAGGGACCAATTACAAAATAACCCAACCTCTGTATTTGAAAAATAAAAATAGAACTTGAGCACTGCAGGGGACTTCGATTCCGTATAGATTAAGTGTATTCAAAAGCAGTGCATGATTATCATTTCACTTAAAGCGCGATGTCAATCCACATGGTTATACTGCAAAATGAAGTCTACATGAGACGAATAATTGAGTAGATGGAGCTGTGGCAATCGTAGTAATATTTCGCTTACACCGAATTACGCCACCAATTACTTTCTTAGTTCTCATTGTTAACTCGGGCCTCCATCTCGTCATGATTAAAAATTTAGTTTCACTCAGATAGAATAAGAAAAGTGTGGTAACCAGGATGTTAAATACATCTAACGAAGAATAATAACAAGCAAATATCTTTACACAATTTTCTGTCGTAATTATTTCGGCAATGTCGAATTTCTGTGACCAGGTTGAATAACGTTACCCGACATCTGCAAATAAGTGAATAAAATGGATTTTTGAATCGCTGAAGATACAAGAAAAAGTAGCACAAAAGCTAAACGCTTCACATTTGCCTACTTTCGCTGAAAAAGGTTTGTTCTCCTCTCTCATTCTTTGGTTAAGACACCATAATTCTGTGGTTTTCACTGTCATACACATGGTTCATCTTGCCAAATAACTTAATATGTCGTATAAACGGGTGTTTACATGGAATGCGTACCATTTCTAAGGGCACAATAAGTTATGTTGTAAATTGCAATCATGAAGTATCATGAATTAATACTTTTTCAAAAGTTTAAATCGTTCGATTATTGTACAAGCAATCACAACATGTTATCATAAATGTTAAATTGTAAACTCTTCTCAATGAACACTGTATATTTTGGTAAGTGCTATGCTCTCACGTGATTAAGTGCTATTTCAGGAGGAGGACAACGTCCTGATAAACTGCTAAATGACAAAAAATACAATTATGGATAATACATCATTGAAAGTAAACCTACAATATGTATACGACAAGTGTCTAAAGAGTCCTTGGAATAGTGGTATATATTTGCAATGTTTAATATTAAGCATATTGGTCTCATCATGGAAACCTTGAATTTTCCGATGAAAATATAGCTTTGACTTTGTGTTTTTCATCAGAGCAGCCAGAATTTAGGGGAGCAACAAATATTAACAAAGAGCAAGTTTTAGCTTTAATAAAGCTCTAGGTAGTTAAGATAAAACAGAGCATAATAGTGCGCGAGTGAGAAGATTATCCTGAGTTAGGAAAGTGATATTTAAGTGAGAATTGAATTCAAAGATCTGGAAGATAAGAATCCTTAAGACAATCTGACCTGTAAGAACTCTCACGAATTTCGTAGCGCCCATAGTGTAGTATTGATGTTTTGGGGTCATTCTGAACTTTAAAAGATGGTTCACACATCCAATAGATAGTAATTATGGAGACTGGAGTAGCATTTGCTATGTGTTCAGAGCATTTCCCCCAACGCAGTTTATTATCAACAATTTGCAGTACTACTGTGGTGAGAGCTGGCTGCTAGCGAAAGTTGGTAGACAGTAATTGACGTCAGTGTTTATGTCCCCAATATTGCTGGTGATAAGGGAGAACAAAGGTTTTGCGTAGGCGGATACAGTTAGCTTATGGATGATCTGACACAGCCACAAAGATATAATAGTATGTATTTCACATAAACTAAGCATTTACATGATTAACATACCGTTTATACAGGCATGATCATATTTGAGAAGTGCAATTTTAAATGGAACACTGCTTTTGACATTAAGAATTGGCAATGTGAAAAAAGCCTCCAGAAACTTCGTTAGAATAGATTACAATATATTGGTTCAAGTCTAAATTATAATCTATAATACACTAATAGTCAGTCAAATTCATGCGGAATTACGAAATGTTGCCTTAATGGAAGGTAGGAAGAGAGGTGAAACACAGGTGCTAGAGTAAGACACACAGGATGCAGGGCATACTATCATTATCATTTGATCACTTAATAAGAGTTCGAAAATTTATAAAACTCCACAATAGAGGGTAAGTACAGCATTATTTTGGTATTACCAGATACAAAGGACCAACTTTGCGATGATAAATAGAATTCAGAATGGAATTTGTTCCGTTGTTCATCGTATGTGCCAAGAATATTCTGAACGACGCTCGAGTAACACAAACGTAGAAAGCATCGTTACTGTCCATTTGCAGTGCATCAGTGGAATGCTTCCTAGAGGAAAAGAAAGAACAAAACAGAAAGAGGTGCAGAGGCAGTCAGCAAATAATAATAACTTAAGCCAACAATATGCGATAAACGCAGGTTTATCCCCCTTTTGTTACTAAGAATTAAGAGTCATTGAGTTTAATAGTATTACATACTCAGATGCAACGTTAACAACCAGTCAAAAGACTGTATTTTCTACTAACAATAGTCTACAATAATGTACATTAAAATCTGTAAATGTGCATTGATTTTCTTAGATAAACGACCTAATGCCTCACCCTTTTCCCCTGTTCTCAAAATACTAGTGATTTTAAAGTAAGTTTGATTTCCGCTTCACTTTCATCAACTGTCTCTTCACGCAAAATAGCAGGCAGTAACCATATATACTCAAGCATTGTAATCTGAACATCACAAAATCCCTATTGATAACCTGTTGAACAAAAAACCGTTTCAAAAAATGACTCGTAAGCGCAGCGTTCGTATTCTTCATAGCCACAGGTATTTCATGAAGGACCTCAGAATATCTTGGTGATCTCAAAATGAACGATTAATAGAACTGGTATAACTTACGTACCAAGTGTACTGGTGGTATAATGCAGCCGCTAGCTAGTATTCGACGGAAATGCATACTAACTGCAAACTCTATTACATTTCAGAAAGACCACCTATAGTAATATTCTTGCCTCAGCGCACAATGATATCAAGATAGGCTGATGCCATTTAATGCACTGAGCAGTAACGGCTTCCGAAATTCCATGTTACAATGTAAACTCAACTTGTAGCACATCTTCGGCTGAGCAATTTTAACCCGAAACATCATCAAAATGGACATAAACACTACGAAATTCAGCTGCTTGCCTCATTTAATGTATGATATCTTCGAAGGGTTATAGGGGAATTCAATCATCACAGATGAAAATAAAAATGTTTAACCTCCTCAGAACATACATCTAACTTATTTCTATAATCTTATTCCCTCTCGATTACCCGATTCTCATAGATTAACTGCTATGACAACAACTATGGTCTGTAGTCAGTTTACAACCTGAAAATCTGAAACAACTCACAAATAACCAAGCTTTGAGGCTCTTAAACGAAAACGATATTCATTTCTATGCATAACTTCTTCAGATGCATCCCTTTCTTCGCAACATTTCTTCCGGGGTATCAAGACACTATCAAGCATCATTGCGAACACAATAAAAGAAAATATTGCTTCTTTCGGCTACAGAAGATTAAAACTAGTAAGATATACTGAAGTTTCACAAAAAAATGCGTACGACACGTGTAAAGGCATGAACGCGATTACCCATACAGTGTGCGAAGATACATTGCGATAGCCTTTATCCTCACCCGTGCCGAAACGTCTTCAATTTTAACGTGCCACGCTGATGTTTATCAAGCTTCTTGTAAGCGACAAGTAGTTCTCTAAGCAGTAATTTCAGGCAAGAAATAGAATTTACATCGTCCATACAATCTAGATAGATGAGGTTATTTCTATACGTCAATAAACTGTCCGAAACCGTACTGCTTTCTTCTGATTTATCGCTCAACTGAGTACCATCACAATTAATGGCATCCATGCACTCTTGAAGATAATAAAATGCCCCTGAAATCATTGATTTATTATCCGCACTGCTAAGGCATATCTTTCCTTCGACAGCAAGAACATAATTAATTGAAAAAATAAAACAATAATGACTGTACAGTTTTAGCTTGTAAAAAAATAACAATGCTTTCGCTCCTAACATCTACAAGCCTGCTCAGTTTCTTGTCAAGATGCTATCCCATGGGCCATACACAAGTTCGCCAAACATCCAACAGGTTCTAGTCCTTCTAGCCACTTCTCTCTGAAATGTTACTTATATACTTCACAATAATCCTTCTACCTAATTACTATTATACTCTATTTTATCTCAGCTTCCTAGGACTTTAATAAAGCTGAAATTTTTTCCCTCTTCTCATTTACACCCTTTTCTCGCGTAAAGTTCGGTTGCTCTGATGATAAAAACAACAACACTCATGTTTGAGAATAAATATATTTTCATAGAAAGCGTCATAGTTTCCCATGGTAAGACCAATATGGTTAGCATCATACATTGCAAATGTGTATTATCATTTCAAGTACTACATAGCTTCTTGTATTTATCTTGTAAATATACTTTTAATAATGTGTTATTCATAATTGCATTCTATACCATTTTGCAGCTGCGCCAGATTTTCTTCAATTCCTAAAATAGGGTCCAAGCATTTGAAGGCATAGCACTCACACAAATATATGTTGTTTATCGATTGGTCATAACTATCATCGGGAAATGGAACGAATTTCGGGTTGTCGCTCAACTTCGATGGTGACCTTCGTGAAATATTTACAAATTAACATTTATAAGAATCTGTTCTGATTGCTTGTACTATAACTCAACAATATGAACTTTTTGAAAAAGTGACAATGTATGCTAATTAACAATTGTTATTCGTAACATAATTGATCGTGCCTGTAAAAATGGCATGCATTTCATGTAAACTTACCCGTTTATACGAAATATATATTATTATTATACAGAACTGCGTCGCGTAGATATAAAATGCAGCCAATTAGGAACCATATCTTCGCTATGACTTGTGAGGTTTTGCTTACCTATTGAATGATGAAGACGCCTCCGTTTCTTCAACTAGTTATTTCTTGCTTCATTTGTCCTCTGCCGTGCTTTGGTAAATAAAGCCTAATGTCCACTGTATTTCTTCTCTAGTGTTTCCTTTTGGCGTTTGGCAATCTTGGTAATTTTTTGACGGAAAGGTCAGTTTCTGGCCAAGTTAAACTTTAGACACCAGTAACTACCAATCAGCGAACGACGTCGAATTATCCAATGAGATTCACGAACGTAGTTCAATGTTGTATAGCGCTTGATTCATTTCAGTGCGTGCCCTTACAAGGTTACGTTTGCATTTTGAGGAGGATATTGTCTTTCAGTATTGCCTGCACTTAGGCTTGTTTCGAAAGGAGAGAAGTTGTTCGTGTGGTTGTGTAATGACTCTAAAAAAATTACTATTTCAACTGATGGTTTTGTACATCGTTGGGGAATATGCTGCAAGCGAGTTAGTATTAGAGAGGGTAATATTTTGTAGGAACTGTTTTGCTAGGTCTCATCTCTCCCTAACCCAGATTTTGCACATTTACAATTACTGGCTACTGAAACAGTCCGTGAGAGCCGCCGCTCCCGAGACGGACAACAGCGTCGTCTCGACAGTTCAGTGATACCAGCACTGCAGAGATATCGCCTCATGGAAAATGTACAGAATTACTTCGTTGTTAGGCGGGGACGATGTAGTAGTCCTTGTGTATGAGACAGTGTTTGTGAAGAAAAAATATAACGGCGGTCGTCAGAGAGCGAACAACATTTGGGTTATAGGTTTATACGACACGTCCCTCCGAAAAAGATTTGTTGAAAAAATAGCAGACAGGAAGACGACTACTCTGATACCTTTTATAAAGCGACTTGTGAAGCCGGGATCAATTGTACATACCGACGAGTGGAAAGGCTATGGTGTGGTGTGACTTCTCTATTGACAGTCCCACGCTGAAATGAGAAATGTTTCTCTCCCATGTTCGAGAAAGAAACCCTTTGTAACCGTTTTATCATTTTTTATGCATTTTTCTATAAACATACGTTACCGCTTATCATAAACGCCTATTTCATGTGACTGGTCCGTTCAAGGTCGTTTGTTGATTGGTTGTTACTGGTGTTTAAAGTTTGACTTTGCCCAGTTTCTAAAGAGGGATCTTTTGGCCCCACCTTGATAATTTGATGTAATCCTACCTTTCAAATAGGGCGCATTAGCTTCAACATCTAGCCAAATGAAGTTTAATGTGACGCGTTCCCTTCATCATCAGCGATCTCTAATGTTGCTATTTTCTTTGGTCTACGAGCGGACGTTCGAGCAGTTCCTCAAGCAGTCCGCCCAGATGATTTTTCGCAACCACTTTGTAAAAGAGAAACACCACAAAGTAACTTAATTTCAGTGGAATTAATTGGACAGATATGTTACGTTATTTGCTGCACACAATCATCACTTCCCGAGTGACCTAGGTGAACATAACACCCTAGTTTGTACTGAGAGATGTATGTCCGAAATTGAGGCGTTTAATTATCTATGCAGTATATACGTAAGGCCTCACCTTGAAGTTTCCTATGCTATTTAGCCGACATTTTAGAGTGCGTTCAAATGAGAACGACGAAAGACACGATAAGTTCGAAACGCCGACTCCATGATCACCAGCTTCAAATTATTTTTTATTCCTTCACGTTCCCCAGTGGAACACAGGGCTTCAAGCTATTAGCTTGAAGTTTCTGTAGCAGTGTTTATATTACAGGATGGGGTTGCTAGCCTCATGCCCAACCTTTCCTCTTCACCAGCATTATTTCTGGCTTAGCGAGGTAAAGGAGTGCGCCGGCCGGGGATCGAACCCCGGACCATGTGCATGGTCGGCGAGCGTCCTAACCACTATGCCACCGACGCAGCTTCAAATTATGGCTGTATGTATCCATAGTTATTGCATCATCACTGATGACTTGGCAACAACTCATAAAACATTGGACATAAATAAGGCATCCGAATGAGGTGGAGTAGAATTTACTGTAAGTTGAGTTGGAGGCCTATCCTCTACTGGACAGTCTCGAAAAAATCCATGCACACAAACTGTAAGAGGTCTGATTCGGAGGGGCTGTCACTACATCACTTACCCAGGCGACGTTCAATCCCTAATTTTTACAACTGAATTTCGACCGTTGCCTCCGCATTACACCAGCTCCTACTTTCCTCCCTTACGTACGTTCATTCCATCTTGCATATTTTAATCATTTACTCCCTCATTTTCCGTTCCCATTCTCTTATAAGCTGCTTACATTTTAGTTTATTTTCTATTGATCTGAGGAATAGTCTGATGGAATGACTGTAACAACCGAAGTCAAAGTATCTCAGTTTCAATGCAAGTAGCGCATCAACAAAATCTAGTTATTGCAATTCAGAGAAGTATAGTTTGCCGAACAATTTCAGGTCGCTTACAGCCACCAACTGTATTTCAAAAACAGTAAAATATTACCCAGGGTGAGAAAGTCTGCCATGCCTTTAAGTGACAGTATGTGACATCAGAACACCTCGGCAATGCTGTACGATAATTATACAGCTCAAATGACTTTTGTGTGCAAAAAAGTAAAATATGGCGGAAATCAGTTGACTAAACAGAATATCTCAAGGATAGATATGAGTTAGTTTGACGCCATTTATGCTCCACCAACTACAGCCTTACTTCCCGAAGAGAATGTGGTGATTTCTTATCCATGATGACGTGGAAATAGAAATCATCTACAATTCCCATCAGAAAAACTCAGATTCCTAAGCCTTCTCAGTATTGCGTATATACTCGATGGTGGGAGAAATCCAACAGTTGCTGCATATAAAGCATACGTATATTTCTCATGATGTCACAGCTTCACTTTCCGCAGTACATAATTACTGTAGAGAAGTCGACTTCCATACGAAATGGAATTTAACAAAACTCAAACCATCAACAATGTGTAGCAAGCGTTTAATGTTTAAACATACACTGTTTATCCTGATACGTCACATGTAGAAGTGAGGGGTCCAAATGTTCTTATTAGTATCGAATATTGACGTCACTCTAATATACCAGACGAAGAAATTAGCATCGATGGGTACACGCACTTCCAATGTGACAGGAACAGTGTGAGGGATAAGGGTGATGTACTTCCCGAACAAACTCACCGCATTGCAGCTGGAAAATAGGTAACTCAACGACGTCTATGGGTCAACGTACACTTCAAAAGTGCTACACTACTAATAGGATGTATCTATGGAGCACCTGGCGCCTACAGTGATTGCGAGACTCAACTGATTAATGCGCTGGAGCAAGAATCCACACTTCCATTTGAACATAAGATCATCTATGGAGACTCCAACTCACCCGAAATCAACTGGGATTTATTAACAGGCTCAGCTAGGTATGACAAGCTCTTAGGTACACTGGACATCTTCAGCTGGAAACAAACTGTCACTATCCCTACAACAGGTCACAGAGAACTGGACTTAGTATTCAGTCACGATATAAGTCCTCTCTCAATCTTAGTGGGTTCTGAGTTTTCAGGTAGTGACCACAAAACAGCGATGTGTGCACTGCCACTTCCACTGAGTGGCAATGCAGCCCATACTTCCACTTCACAACAACTGATATATAGGAACTATAGTAAGGCAAACTGGACTTTCGTAGAATCAGTGCTAAGATCCTCCGAATGGAGCGAATACTTCACTACTGATGACCTCTCGAGAGCTCTGAGCGTCTTCTACCACAACTCAAACACGCGCTTAGATGCTGCCATCCCACTCCAAACACTAAAGGCCTACCCATATAGGAAGTAATTTATAAAACGAAAGGATCGAACGAAACAGAAGAGATTCTCGATAAGTTACTTCAAACACCACGACTTTGGCACACTAGGTTCATTACTTAACGCCCTTAGCTCCATCTCACAAGCTCGAGATTTCCGTATGCCAAACGAAGAACGCTCTTGCAGAAATTCTAAAGAAGCGATCGAGTCACAAAATACACAGCACTTCTTTCCTCATCGACAAAGGTAGGCTATACAATGGCTCTGCAGATATTTGTGAATTATTCAACAAAACATTTACGGCCAGCCACCTTAGGCCTACTGTCCCACTACTCGGCATACACCCTATTAATGTGGCGCAACTTACATCTTTACCCACACCAAAACAACTTAGTACCGTTGACCTCACTTACGCTAACATTAACCCAGTCATCAGAAGTCTCAGGTGCTCTAGGGGTTTTGGCACTGACGGTATATCATCGTATTTCTATAAATATGGTCGTCCTGACATTCCCTTACCACTGCTTAAAATCTTCACAATGTCCATAGAAACCCTAACCTACCTGGGTAGATGGATACGACATTTCAATGCATCGACCATTTGCTGCTGATACACAAGATGAACTCCTTAGGAATGCGTGACACACTATTAGCATGGCTCAAATCATTCCTTAACAACAGGCACCAAGTAGTTAAACTCGAGTCTGTGACATCTTAACCTAGCTCGATCACTTCTGGTGTACTTCCAGGTAGTGCCATTGTGCCCCTCCTATTTACATTTCACATCAACGGCATATGCACTTGCTTCTTACACGGGAAACTATTCATCTTTGCAGATGACCTAAAAGTGGCTTATACATTCCAGTGTGATGACCTAAGGCACCTCCAAAATGGTGTTCAGAATAAATTAGATAAAGTGACTGATTGTTCGTCTTTATGGAATCTACAGTTCGATCTCAACAAATGTGGCTGGATCTGCTTTGACGCATTCCCAATTGACATGAAGTTAACGCTTCAATCTGCTAACTTAAACAGAAGTGTCGTTGACTTAGGTCTGAGGTACTCTAGTGACATTTTGTGAGCAAGTCGCATCACAGACTCAAAAGTCGATGATGGTGTTAGGGTGCATGCCCAGGAACGTTCACATCAATGAAGCCAAGCTCATTGTATGGAGAACATGGGTAAATCCACTACCAGAATACTGTCCATTTATTATCAGCAGCACTCGAATATGTGACCAGCTGAGGGTGAAAAGTATCCGAGGATATTTCACGTCCAAACTACTTGGCTACGATTGTAAGGATGACTACATCTAACGGTGCATGATTCTAAATCTTGACCCATTTCGGACGAGACGACTCAGCACTAACCTAGTATTCTTCTTTAAGGCCCTACACAGAATATCATTCTCAGACAATAAGGACATACGATTCGCACAAGGGGGCTCTTACGATCTGCGTAGGAAAACTTGCACAATGACAATAAAAGCCTTTAAGTCAACACTCCGCGAGGACTTCTTCACAGTCATGTAATCTAAAATATGGAACAGCCTGTCCCTAGATGTGAGAACTTTCACTTTGGTTATAAGTTTCAAACGCTCTCTGTACAGACTCTTTCATTCTACTGGTTACATTATCAAACTATTTATTTCTAGAACGAATCAATCATTGGACTACTACAGTACCTAAAGAGCGTGTAGAACTCTATGAACGATAAACAGACCAGTCGCATAGATGTCTTAAAAGACTAAGCCTAAGTAAGTATACAGGTTTACTAGACGGCAATTTACAACAAGTGTAAACATATATATGTATACAGACATTAAGGTTCCATCCGTATCCACTTACTTCCTCTTTCCTCTCTGGTACTTTGCTGCTCGCCTCCTCTCTTATATTTTCCTTGTAATGGAAGTTGCACAGGCCTACAGTTTAACTGAATTTGAACAGGACTTGAAGCCACCCACTTATGTACACAACATCATCCTTCAAGCTGTTGACTCGCAGTAAATCAACATCTTTAAAAATCACCTGTCACTATATCAGGAAGCTGTATAATATATATAATATACAGCGAAAAATTGGCGTGTTCCTACACATAGAAGTATAAACAAATGTATTGTGTTATATTTTAACATTACCAATCCACACCCTTGAGAATATGAGACTGAATGGCTCCCTTTCGCTCCTTCGATAGTTTCTCTGCGGGTACAGAGTGTTAGAACAGTTCACATTAGAATGTTTAAACGGCATTTGAGTATTGCCTGAATGTTGGTGCTCGAATACATTTCACAACCAAGAGATTTTCCTGGGTAAGTTTCTATTGAAACGCAGTGCAAGCTTTTTGACCCTTATCGAAGCACCGGCATATATTTGTTGTTGAAAATCAGAATCTTGTTCCTTATGGTGAGTGTGGAAGATTTCCAAACTAGTTTCAGGTTGATGAGGGCTTATCTTGCCTTTCCGATTCTGACTTTGACATCCTCATCCGTTCCGCCTGTAGTTAAAACTATGCTTCCTAGATAAGTGAAGGAAATAACCTCTGTTGAATCTCTCCTGTTGATGGTGCTGTTTGTTGTTGTTGTTGCTATTCGTTGGTTATCCTCATCACTGTCTTCTTCTCTATGTTCACCTTTAGTTCTGTCTTCACTGCCTCTTTAACCTGTTTGTTGGCTTTCGTCTGTAAGTCTTCGAGTTTGTGTGACAATAGTTATATATGTCATCAGCGAAATCCATATATTCTGGAGTCTTCTTATCGATGGTCCAGTGTACTCCTGGCTCCCCACAGTCTGACGCATAATCCAGTTGACCACAATTAAGAATATCAACGGTGATAATAGCCAGCCCTGTTTTACTCCTGTGTTCCCTTCGAACGCCTCGCTAAGTTTCCCGTTTTGGATCACGTGGCATTGTCATGTAGCTGTTGAATGAGGTTAATGGAGATTTGAACATTGCATGTCGTAGTGTTGAAGTAGTTTCCAAATTACTTCTCGATCAACACCGCCGAAGGCCTTCTCGAAGTTGAAATATAAAGAGATTTAACTGCCATTCTATACTTTGTTTGATAACGGTGCGTGGAGTTGCAATTTGATCAGGACATGATTTGCCTTTCCTGTATCCAGCTTGTTCCGGTTGGCGGAGATTTGCATCCAGTGCATCTTATATTGTCTCCAGAATGATGCGACTTCTTATTTTACTTGGCGTGGACAGGTGTATTATTCCACGCCAGTTGTTGTACAGGCCTAAGTCCCCCATCTCTGACAGTTTGACGAGGCAGTCAGCCTTTCTTTCAATCGGATGGTACCTTTCCTTCTTTCCAAACATCTTGCAGTAATGGATTGAGAACATCTGCCGTAATCTCTGGGGCCGTTTTCAGTGCTTTGGGGGGAATACCGTCCGGTCCTGCTGCCTCCCCGGACTTCAGCAGCTTGATCACATTCAGGATTTCTTCCTTCGTTGGAGGAGTGGTGTCCACTGCGGTTTCCGTGTGTGCTATTGGTGGTATTTAAGAGCGATTTGCAGGTGATGGCCGATTCGAGAGTCCTTTAAGGTGATCAGCCCATCGTTTTATTCGTTTCTCCTCTTTGATAACCAGGTCCCCTTGCGCATCTTTTACTGACTTCATCATCTGGGTTGATCTCTTCCAGGAAAGAGACCTGGTTATCCTTGGAATATCCACCGTCACCATAATAGGACGCTGTACATCATCCTATACAAGCAGTATCTATGGCTTACAACTTACTCGTACGAAATAACGATGCAGTGACAAATGGCTATCTTTGCTGACGTGTGCGCAGTAAAACAAATCTGCCTGAAAAAAACTAAAAGTAATATGCATTCAGTACAATTCACATCTGGTGTTACTTTCGATAAAAATGCTGGCAAAATCATACAAATAAATCACCGATTTCAACGGCATTTGAGTATTGCCTAAGTGTTGGTGGTCGAATACATTTCACAACCAAGAGATTTTCCTGCGTAGGTTTCCATTTTTTTCGCCAGGACCATTGCGAGGTTAGGATATACTGAACTTACAGTGTCTACTCGGTAATTCATGGAAGATGAGTGCAAAATGACTTGAGACTGGAAGTGTGTCCTTAAGAGAGTTTTCTTTCACAAAAATGTAATATCAATTTTAATACATAAAAATGTTATACAACTAGTATGATGCCTCGGCTGAGTCGTAAGCTCAAGAAATGCGCTGAGTGGTAGCACAATAAGGGGGCGAACCATGCGTGTACAGTCTCGTTGGAAATCAGAAGATGGCGTGGCGCCAAAAGTTGGTGAATGCGTTAAAACAAAATTTCACAGGTTCAAGGTACACTGAACGCATGCAAATCGAATGGACAAAATGAAAACATTGTTAGAGCCGAAATATGATTAGGGATTACCGTAATTTGGCATAGAGTGATTCAGAAAAGTAAAGTTGGAGGAGTTGAACGAACTTTTTCTGTACACAGAGATCTGGCTTTTCTGTCTCGATATCCAAGGCTTCTACAGCACAAATGAATAGGATATGTAGTGATTTAAGTAAATTAATTTTTTCTGTCTATACAGAAAAAGTTCATTCAACTCCTCCAACTTTAGTGGTCTTAATCACTCTATGCTCAATTATCGTAACCCCTGATCACATATTGGCCCTACCAATTTTTCTATTTCTGCTAAATTTGGGCTACCGATATCACATGCTGAAAATTTTTAGAATTGTACCAAAATACTGTGTGGAATCAAGCTATAATAAAATATAAATATAAAATTTGTATACTAAATCTTCATTACGTCAGTTAGTACTACTACTATTCCCACTTTGAACTGTCCCCGGTATTATTTCACTCGTTCCACTCGTAATTCTAAATCAATTCTGTTTCGCAACGTTAAATTCTGTTGTCGAATTTCACACAGTGTTAAGTAACTTTTTTATTTTATTCGATTTGCCTACTGATCCTATAATCGTGCACCTCTTCCAAGTTCTATACGTCCTATTAATTATTCTATATATGACATTAATTGTTTTGCCACTTTACACTTAACTATGATTATAATCACAAATATTTTAATTGCATTTCATACTACTATTATTATTTCATGCATTCACGCCTATGATTGAACATCTGACACTGTTCACAATGACCTTCCCTTACACAAAATAAGTCAGACAACTATAGGTGAGCCGCTTCTGTCGTGGTTGAATGACTACTCAGATGAAAGGAAATTCTGCACGTAAAGATTTGGAGAGCGACAAAGTGTTCGGAAGAGCCAGATATGCTGAAGGCAGAACTAGAACTTCTGAAGACTGGGCAGTGTCCAGTGATGACTTTCAACCTGAAAAAGTGCAAAGTATTGAAAATATGCACCTGTAGGCTGCGGAATACAAGTTACACCCTGTGCAACGAAAGCTTGACATGCACAACGTCGCAGCTTGACTTAGGTCTAGTTCTAAGGGGAAAATGGACATAAGGGGTTATGTAGTCATATATTTTGCACTGAGACAGTCAGGTGCACTCACTCCTGAGCTTTTTCTAAGGTTGCACAAAAAAAAATACATCATACCACACCACCACACACACTCCAACTATCAGTGCAGTCTTTACAGTAAAATTGACCTCAAAACCAGGCACAAAGAAATCAAATTAGTGTACACTAACTCGTAAGGAAGGAATCGGAAAATACGAGGCATTGACCATTGAAGTGCGTCAAACATTTGATTTCTAGGCCGTAATTGTAAGCATTTTGTTCAGTTTTCGGCTGCCAGATGCAAAATAATAGGTACAGAATACATATTTTCTTACAGTTTAATCACGTATACCAGGAAAAGTTAAAGAACAGACATCCGGACGAACGCACCTATAACATGAAGACAACCGATTAGAACAATTGTTCTTAGTAACTTACTCAAGCTTACTATAATGCTGAATTAAATCCCACTAATTCTGAAATAATTCTAACATTCCATAGTGAGTAAATTCTGAATCTGTTCTGAAATGGATTCTTTAATGGCACAGACTAGAACTCAGTGCTGGTTTTCAGCATGACTGGCACTAATTTGGCACCGTGTTCTTTTCCTAGGCATCCTCAGGAGTAGATGAGAACCTACTGGGTTTGCTTATCAGCGTTGTTCCAGCCCTAGCAGGACATATTAAGCACGGACTAGCGTTACTTCAGAACGAAGATTTAATTGAGCACCGAGGAACTCGAGTTCCTCAATTCAGGACCTCTATATGTGTAAAGTTTAGACTTTATACCCTGGTTTCATTATTCGTATAACTACTCATTCGCTGAAATACGATCAAATAAACTTGCAGTAACCCCTGAAGCCAATCAATTATTAACTCCTTAAGAATTAAACACAATCTAATAAATGAGCAGCCAATCGAACGAAGGCCCCAGCGACCCTGAAGCGATCAGTTGTGTTAGAAAGGTAAATTTGGACAAAACAAGAGAACTCCATTTAGTTATCAATAGTGATCCAATTTGTCCACTTACCCAAACTTACAACAATTCTAAACTAATTCTAACCTATTCTTCGTTAATGCGTTTTTATGGTAAATGAAGATTTTATCTACCCACTATCTTCTGAAGTAACGCTAGTCCGTGCTTAATATGTCCTGCTAGGGCTGGAACAACGCTGATAAGCAAACCCAGTAGGTTCTCATCTACTCCTGAGGATGCCTAGGAAAAGAACACGGTGCCAAATTAGTGCCAGTCATGCTGAAAACCAGCACTGAGTTCTAGTCTGTGCCATTAAAGAATCCATTTCAGAACAGATTCAGAATTTACTCACTATGGAATGTTAGAATTATTTCAGAATTAGTGGGATTTAATTCAGCATTATAGTAAGCTTGTGTCTATGTCTTGACTGCTTTATTTAAACTGTTTATGTCATTTCGCGAGTTCACGATGCTCGAATTAGCAGCAATGAATATTATGGTTATACCTCGAGCCAGCCGACTGAAATATAGAGTTATCTGGCAAGTGCATGCTTTCAGGTACGCAACTACGTCGAGTACTTACAGCTGCTTCTGAAAACTTGACATCAGTGCTAGTATGCTGGATGAAATCATGCTCTTTTCTTATGTTTCTGTTTGTCATTCACAAAGGGAAAGAAATTTAAAATCTATGTTATTCATCTGAACTGTGGATTCTCAGCAATAAATTTAGATAAGGCTTGTGAGCTAAATTGTAATGTTGAATGAATTGCTTTATTCATGTGTATATCTACGCGATCGTTCAAACGAAGCAGTGAGACATATGGCCTTAGTTGGCTAGTTAGGGCTTCTCAAAGTAACATTTTTGAACTTGTATATATCATTCCACTGAGACGACGGCGTTTCAGTGCCAAAAGCAGTGAGGTTATTAACTGAAGAAGAGCAAGCAGTATTGCCTTCTTTTATAATTAGGTAAGGTTTTTCTGTATGTCTACCCACTGTTGACCCCATTATAATGCTTTTGAAAGAAAATGGAATTCGTCCAGAAGAAAACGAGTGGTAGTGAGAATGCGGTACTTGTTCGTAAAGGTATTACCTATTAGCCTGGGCCTCGAAAGCTTACCCACTTGAGTACACTAACCTATGGATGGTGGTGAAGATGTGGCTTGTTGGCTTAAGCACTCAACTATCAGTCTGGTTTTTGGGTTCAAACGCCGTTATATCTAATTCAGTTGGCGCAATGCCGAACAAAAGTTTTGTATCTGTGACGAGATCCTGCTACAAATTGGTGTAAAAGAAGTGACGCAACTCCTAATAACTGTAACGGTCAACACAATTAACCACCTCAATCCTCATCCTTAATCTGGGAGTCAGTGCAGACCATTTTTGAAGTATCATCTTACATTTAGCAGAGCCGATTTGCATGACTGACTGACTGGTTTCAACATAGAGCTCTGTATCGAAGTGCAGCTGTTCGAGTAGCCACACTTCACTCAGCACAAAGCCAGGGAAGAAAGTAAAAAGAAACACAAAATACAGACAGTAAACAGAGTAATGAGACAAAAAAAAGTAATCACTAAGAACAATATAATTTTATTGGGTATTATAAGTCACAAGATGTGAATAGATCATCTGCGCTATTCATTGAGAACGATTTTGAGCCATATCACCAATTGTTTCCAGCCATTGATTCTTAGAGTCCCGAGGGCCCCAACCCGGAAGTCTGCATCTCCCTACCTGACCCAGTTTAACTGTCAAGGATTTCATGGATTGATGCCATGTTTTTGTTTGGCCACCGCTTATTCTTTTCCAGCCTGCACCTATATCAGCTAGTAATGCTCGGGAGATAGGATGCAGGCATCTATGATCAAAGACAGCTAGCCACCCTTTTCATTTCTTCCACTCTCAATGACCAGGTTTCACAGTCATAAAGGAGGACGGAGCGGACTGCAGAGCAACACACACGTCCTTTGATTAATAGTTGCATATCACGTCTACGCCAGAAATGGCGTAAACTGGCATATGCGAAATAAGCCTTCTGTATCCGTACTGAGATTTCGTCAGCGATCAACCCGTTGGCGTTGGCTGATGCAACTTCCCAAATAAGTGAAATGGTCGACACGCTCTATCACTTCACTCCCTATTTCTAAGCTAGCAGTCGTCTTACACTTGACAGCAGCAGCGAATCTCATGCCAAACACTAGAGAAGATTGCTGCTTGTCAAGGTGTTCGGAAGACCCTGTCTGCATTTTTTCAGCGTTTTCACTTATAAGGACTACATCATCTTCATATTCTAAGTCAACGAGATTAATCCCTGGTGGTAACAAGTCAATCCCTGAGTCTCTGAAGTCACTTAGCGTTCATTCCATTAGTACATCTATGATGAAATTGAATAGAAATGGGGGTGGTGGGCATCCCTGACGGACACCACTAGTTGTCACCACCTCAGACGACAACTCGTCGTAAGCTCTCACTTGGCTGCATGAGTTCGAGTAGAGTGCCTTGATAATTGCAATGTATTTTCTCGGCATTTCTTTTACAGTCAAGCATCACCATAGTACCTCTAGGTCGACAGAATCGAATGCCGCCTTTAGGTCAAGGAATATGACGATTGTTGGACGCCGGTAGGTATATTTATGTTCCAGAATCTGTCGTAGGATAAAAATATGATTGGTGCACCCTCTTCCTGGTCTAAAGCCTGTCTGGTTCTCTCGTGATTGTGCCTCCGAGCACCACTTAGTCTACGCATGATTATTGAGCCTAGGACTTTAGATACCATATTAGTCAAGCTAACGCCTTGTGATTATCACAGGAAGACTTGTCTCCCGTTTTGTATATCGGGATAACCAATGATTTACACCAACCCGACGGGGCTTCCTCTGATTCCCAGACGCTATTTAGTACCTTTGTTAAGGCAGACAGCAAACTGTCTCCACGGTGCTTAAATACCTTTGGAGTGATTCCATCAGGTCCTGCCGCTTTGCTTCGTTTCAGACTAGTGACAGCCTTAGTAACCTCAGTTAGGGACGGAGGACCTGTTGGTCAGTTAAACTGCTTCTCAAAGTGATCTTGCCAACGTCCTAGTCATCTATACTGGCAGCTAATTACGGTGCCATTCTTTTCAGAGATTGTTTCACCTAACATTTGCCTTTTGCCACCCGTTTGCCTGATAAGTCTAAATAGTTGTCTGGTTTTGCCAATCGCCGATGCCTTTTCCATCGCCTTTACTTTTGTCGCCCACTACTGTTCACGGTCGTTGCGAAGGCTTCTTGTTAGTTTGCGTCTGAGTAGCTTTCGCTCCTCATCATAATCGAAGCTCGCCGGAATCAGTCTTCTTGCGTCAATCAGTTTGGATGAGGTGGTAGAAATCCAATGGCTCTTACTAACTTTAGCTTTCAGGTTATCAACAGCTCTTACAGCTGTGTCTACAGCTAACTGTACATTGTGCCAGGCTATTTCAGGGGGAGTCCTGCTATCGACCTCAGATACACGTTTCGCTATTTCCTCCTTAAATAGGGACTCCGTGTCTCGATCTAGTTGGGGACTTAACTGTTTCGCTGCCAGCAATTTCTTGTATCCGTTTAGTCGTAAACATAAACGTGCACAGACCAGAGCGTGATCAGAATCTACGCACGTGTTCCAAAAGAAGCGGCAGTCTTCTACTGACCCTCACCAACGATAACCTTTCGCCATGTGGTCTACCTGAGTCCAACGTTGATTTGGTAGTGGAGTTCGCTAGGTTACGCAGTGTCTCTCTTTGTGCCTAAAGTTAGTGCTGACTAGGAACAGATGATTATCTGCCCTACTTGGGCATTGAAGTCGCCTACTAAAACAACTATATCTGAACGTTTTGTTTTTTCAGCAAATTAGATAGTTTCAGGTAGAAGTCAGCCTTTATTTCATCTAAACTGCACTCTGTTAAGGCGTAAGCGGAGGCTATGAAAAGACAACGACGGGTATCGCCGTCCTTCCTTCTCCTAACGCACCCGTTCGGAGGCACCGCACACATACGACTAACTACTGGGATCCAGTTAAGGAGGGATTTTTCTGCCCTAACACTCAATGCTATCCCCACACCTGGGAGTCTTCGCGAAATAGTTGAGGGGTCTCCTGACACCCTTAAAGTGAATTATGCAGATTCGTCTTGTTGGCCGGATGAGGTTAAGTGAATGACCACACTCAGGTTTTGTATGCGTACATCCATCGCTCGAGATGCCAGAGTTCTTGCTAGTGATGCCTGCTGTGCGATTTGGCAGAGTGTACTGACGTTGAATGCTCCTATATAAAGTTGGTTTGGTGGCTTTAAGAGACTTTCAAGGGTGTTTCTATGGCTCTCATCGTTGTTTGTGGTCAGAGAGTGAAGTAAAGATGACTCACTAGCCTGAACAATAGAACTGGCTGTAGTAGGGAATTAAGATGATGTGGGTAAAGGAGAATGATGCTCAGGAAGGCTTTGTGTGCTTTTGTAAGTGTGTGGGCGGTTGTTACTTCCCGTGAAAGTTGGTTGATTCTTCGGGTACCTGACACAGAAAGAGGGTTAATGTCGCGTAACCGCAGGGGACAACTGCTTGAGGCCTGTCATACACGGCCTATATGAGCTGGTTTCTTGGAATGGTTCCGTATTAGTAAACTTACCGCCGGTTACGGACCACTGTAGGGTAAGTTGGATGTACAGTTGTTTGAGTTGACCTTTTCTAACCCCCTCCATCCAGAGTGGAGAGACAGCATAGCTGGCATGCTGATCATCTGAGGGAAACACCTCACTGCTCCTGTTCCCCAGCAGTATGACTTCGCCCTCAGACCTCCAGCATAGTGTAAAAATTTTCTTACACTATGCCGGTAACTGTTTTTAGTTTAATCCTTATCCTAAGGACCTTCCTGACATGGTAAAACCTGCAAGAACAACAGTTCCAGCCAGTGTAGCTCGTTGGGTCATTGCGATATGCAAACCCAACAACCACGTCAAGGTAGCAGCTGTCGGTTGGGGCGAGTTCCATTCAAAAATACTCAGATTTCTGGTCAAGTTGTTGAGTAGTTTCTGAGAGTCATCATCTGAGATCATCTGCAAACTCTAGATCAACCAGACTGCCCTGACACCAAGTCTCCCTTCAATAAAGTTTTCGGGCTGGCTAAATTTCTTTACTTCAGCACCAAAATCCATTTGCTACAATGACTACTTTTGAATGTTTCGCTTTACGAATCGTACTAATAGTTGACAATGGCCACCCTTTGTACCCCCGAACGGTAGTTTGTCGGTGCTTTACTGAAGGTTACGAGAAGTCATGGGATAATATCAATATTCTTGTTTTTCCTTTTGGCTCCGAGTGGAACATAGGGTTTCAGGAGCAATTCTCCATTTTAATGTTCTCTACTTTCTTTATTAGCTGGTTCCACTACTGCCCACAGGCCTCCATTTCTTATTCGTATGATCCTGGTGTTGCCTCTAATCGCTGTATTCGTCTTCCATTCAGGTTCCGCTCAAGATCCTGGTGTTACCCTGAGGTTTCTTCAGTGCATGTCTAATCCACCCCATTTCATTCTGCATATCTTCTTGGTAAAAGGTCCTTTGTTCTTTGTTACTTATCACTTCCGACAGGCTACCTGATCTTTTGTATCGTGAAAGGTATCTACTAATAAATGTTTGCAGCAGGTTGTTACAAATACTTTTCGTCCCAAGTCCGAAAACCATACAGAGCTGATATTAGTATTGAAAATCCGGAATTTATTTCCAATGCTTAGATGCCATAGATTGATTTTGATTGGTGTTTGGGACATTAGACTACAAGTCCACATATCATAGCTATTCCATCGTATACCTGTCTCCTCACTCACATAGTCTACCGGATGATCCAGTTCACTAGAATCAGAAAAAATCAGTGGCGGCTATATGCAGTCTTGTCTTACACCAGTCTGTACTGAAAAAGCTTCGTTGAGCTTCTCGTTATAAACGACTTGAAATTTGGTATCATTATATAGTTGTTGAATAAGGTCTAAGAGAGCTTACGGCTATGGACTGCGTATTGTTGAATCAGTTTCAAAATTACTTCAGTTTCGACGCTGTCAAAAGCCTTATCAAAGTCGACATAGAGAACTGACTGTCTTCCAATGCTCTGCTTGATGATGTTGGTGCGTGGCGTTGTACTTTGATCCGCTTATGATTTGCATTTCCTGGATTCGATCTGTTTTGGACGAAGTTCTCATCCAGTGCATCTTCGTCTCTCCAAGATGGAGTTTATTATTCTAGCTGAACTGGTTAGGGGAATAATACCACCTCACGTTTACTTCGCTCTTATGTTGCAGTTAGACAATCGGCAGGTACCCTTACTTCTTTCATTAGCGGCGTGAGCGTATCTATCGAATTCCCCAAATCGGTTTTCAATGCATCCACGCATCCCGTCTGGTCCTGCTACCCCTTCTAGCATTTTGTAACTTTCCAGCCTAAAAGAGGGTGTATTCATTAGTGGTCAGTGCAAGACTCCTTCGGGGTAATTAGCCCGGTGTTTCTTCTCGTTGGTAATTGGATTTCGTTCATCATCTTTCATTGGCTTCCTGTGCATTGAGCTTGTTTTACATAGTAACCTGTCTATTTGATATTGTTGTTAGGTTTCTCTTACTTGCAGCCTGTTTTGCTCAGGTTGCTAGTGCATCGCGGAAGTCTTTTGTTTTTCAGAATAATTTCCTTAACTCCTTTTTTCATTGTTGTATATTGTGCTCAGCTTCTGTCGTTCGTCTCTACATTTACCATACTCTCCTATATATACACTCCCAGGTGTCCGTAAAAATTCCATTCCTTGCCTCTTCTTGTCTAAGATGTTTATACTGACTCCTTTCTATGTTGCTTTCAGAAAGTTCTAGTGTTCACCCACACTGGTTTTCTTGGTGATGTTGCCTAATGCCTCCGACTTTCTTATGATTGCAATAGTGTCGTCTGTAGCTCTGCCCTTCAATGTCTGAGTGCTGAACTTGAACTGTGATAGACCTGTATCTTTTTTGCAGACTTCTAACTTGATCTTGAAGGACCCTTGCATTAGTGTCTGAGCCTATATATATGTTCCTATTCTCAATCTTGTATCTAGCAGGCTGCGCATCCACTTTCTCTGAAATAAGACGAAGTTCATCTGACTTTTGGTATGCCCGTCCCGTGAAGCTTATGTTACAATATGGATATTGTGCTCGTACACATTCTGCCTAGTCATATGAAGTAGTGATGTTACATTTCAATCTGTCAGCAGTACAGCCTCCGCCTTAGAAATTCATCAAGGTTTAAACAATTCACACTTTGATGGTAGGTAGTAATTGATAGCGTCCTTTGGTTATGAAATTAACGTATTGTCATTCAATCCAGTAGATATTTGATATAAGTATAAGACTTTATATTGATAAATCACAGTGTTGTACAGTAATATTCACTGATGACATTTCGAGCACAAATTATTGCCCATAATCATATCAAGTCACTCACACAACTTGTTTGCTTCATTTATATATATAATATGAATAAAAATTGAATAGACATTTGAATAAAATCAATGAGATAAAGTACATCCAGAAATAATATTAGTGTTATCAATCAGATGGGAAATAAGATGTTTTTTACAGTAAAAATAAGTAACTTGTTATAAATGTGAACTGAATACATTTTAACGTTACTGATTATTTTTCGATTCTACTGATAATAATATCTTCCATATCTCTGGCATTTGCGTTGAGTCATTACTGTTACAGGTGTTGGGTGTAGACTCGATGAACAAGGATTCAGTAATCAACCTCTCTCTTCCCCTACCTATATTACATTCTAGAATTTCGACCCTGTCCCTCCGTATTGTGTGTTAATGCATGCAGTGCTGTTGCTGAGTATTTTTTCTAAATTACTTATCTTCGTAGGATCAAAATAATATAATTTGCAAAATACCTTGCAATGACTGTTAATTAGGTCAACTACATGGGTCAAACTAGCAGATCAGGAGTAGTGAGATTCAGTTCACATTATAACAAGTTACTTATTTTTACTGTAAAAAACATCTTATTTCCCATCTGATTGTATTTGATTGATAACACTAATATTATTTCTGGATGTACTTTATCTCATATTGATTTTATTCAAATGTCTAATCAATTTTTACTCATTTTATATATATAAATGAAGCAAACAAGTTGTGTGAGTGACTCGATATGATTATGGGCAATAATTTGTGCTCGAAATGTCATCAGTGAATATTACTGTACAACACTGTGATTTATCAAAATAAAATCTTATGCAGTAGATCTTTTTTTGTTACACATGTTAATAAATTCGACCAAACCTGGGAAGGGAAATTTTTCCTTAAGTGCAGTATATTTATCTCGGGTAAGAAATATCTAATTGTAGCCTATTGAACAAAGTATTTGTCAGGCTTTGTCGTATTGCTCGATGTTCTGGAACCTACAGCACACGCAATACGTTATGAACATCTGACGTAAACTTATTTTTGTACATGTAATCGGCGTCAATAGCTTCAGTACCTGTAGTGATAGCCATTTGAAGCTGAAAACTTTATTCAATATGAATCCATCCCTCAATGTTACATCAAATAAATAAGCTGATACAAAACCATACTCTCTCTATTCAAGCCTTGTCTTTACATTACACCTCTTCAGCAGTCTGATCTCATTATAACAGCAGGGTAGTTTAAAGAATACCGCCTAACAGGCATATTTGGTGGTGCAGCTACCTATTTTAACGCTTAATTTAAATGAGCGAGTGTGACACCAGTTAGGTAAATATGTCTCCCTGCAAAGACATACAGTCTGATTTCTGTTAACCTATGTATAGGTGCCTACAATATTTCTATCCCACATTTTAGTGTACTTTTCCTGGAGTGATTACCTATCAAAACCGTTCTCACTGTAATGTGTTTCTGTTGTTCTGACTTTTTTCCTTTCCAGTGATGACAATTCTACCAATCAGTGCGCAACTTAAGATACCCTGGTGGCAGTATTATTGCGCTTCCGAAGAACTCCAGCCTGCAACAGGTTTCATCTCACTATTTGGATTTGTGAACTGTCCAGTGTGTGGGAATCACTTGGACAATGTCCAGTTTTTCAAGCATATTCTGTCACACTTGTTGGTGAATGAACTTGCCCTTGGTTCTCTGATGTCTTTCGAATTCTGTGCAGAATGTCTGTGTGCACCAGTCGAGATGACCGTGGGGTTTCATAACAGGATACATCGTCATGTAGAACTTCTCGAACCTTTTGCACTTATGGATGGCTGCTTTGTGTGTCCTATATGTGAGAACTACTTTACATGTATTATCAAATTTGCTGCACATCTGTACGAAAGACATGTGTATATGGACTCACCATATGTCTGCAGTATATGCTACGGGTTTAGATCGTCGTACTATTGTGAATTAGTTGCGCACTTTCGGGATCACCACAATCGGACCAACCATATTTTTTGTCCCTATTGCCTCAAGCATTTTGAACTACCAGTTAGCGAAAACGTTCGTTCAGGACTGCACACATTTGATGCACAAAAATTCTATATGCATGTTCAGCAGCACTGGGAGAAACCTACGTATCGATGTGAGTCCTGTCGTCTAGATTTCACACACCAAAGTGATCTTAAGTGGCACGAATACTTACATCACTCTGAACAACCATTAATAAGACCCAACAACGAAACAGCAAACACTGAATTGTTAACGCATTCACCCAATAACCAACTTTCGCTTTCTTATTGCAATCAATTACTTGTCAACGTACCACGCGTCCGCCTAAAGTGTATGGAATGTGGAGAGCATATTCGTCAACCTCTACACAAACATTTTAGTCTAACTCTGCATTGCGCTACTTGCACTTACACAACTTCTTGTAGTGTCGCAGTTAACTGGCACTGGGGTAAAGTTCATTACGCACCGCCAATACATCAGGCTGCTGATTCTTACGAAACGAAATCTTGGCGTACGTACATCGACAACGCAATTCCTAACACGAAGCATGCAACAAATGTGACTAACCTTTCTTCTTATAGCTCATATGGCGCTTCAGTCATACAAGTAAAACGATGCAAGGATAAACACCCTCCCCCAGGTCTGTTTTGTAGGGGGTATTTGCGTTGTAACTGCGGTTTTCGTACGATAGTCTATGATCAGATGGCTCGACACTTAGCAACGAATGAAGAACACTATTTCGCCAGAATAATATACGGACCTAGACCGTCCACGTTTTCGGTTCGTTCACGCCCTGGAAAGGCACTGCGTACTTCTCTCTGGTGGCGGCGAAAATCGGCTCAAACACCCTATATGTTGCAATCCGTTGGATTATGTCAATGAATAATAAACCAGATTTCCACACACTACCGTTTTCCCTATCGAAGTACTTACGCCACCTACATTTTGTACGCATGTTACTTAGTGTTACTCGTACTGGCTTAACTTCCAAGTTCATAAAACTGCTGGAGCCTCATTTCCCTGTGTAATGTTCCACAAATCCCTATTTTATGATCCATTTTATTTCACCTATTTAATTCGTGTGTAATGATTCAAAATGAAAAGGCGGAAAAATGTAAATAAACATTGAGATTACGCAAGTGTTATATCGTTGTCCACATATTAGAAAGATAATGAATATTAGCGAAGACCAGCACGACAGTTTCGACAAAAGGGCATTGAGGGAGGATTCGGAGTTCCACATGATCTATAGAGAAGAAATGCGTGAATAAGTGGATATGAGTTTTGGCTAGCGTAGGTCAATAATTCAAGCGAAAAACAGAAATAGTTTGGTGTACGCTATTTGCATGATATATCCACTAGTGACAGCATTATTTACGGGATATTCCAAGCATCTCAGTACAAGCTTGACTCATAAAATCACTGATAAGTTCGAAAATGTGGCAGTCAGGGGAGTGATAACGATACTGGAAAAATCCTGGCACCTGTTACAGTGGAGAAAATCGGCATAAGTACTGGTGTCGGAAGTTGTTTGATTACTGTGATGCGATTGTCACGCACACACGAGGATAAGAAACAGATGTAGGGAAGCTATAATAAGTGAAAGTTAACAACAGAAAGGATTGCATAGAGAAGATACCAAAGAGCAGTCACGCTATTCCACTTACGGTTCTGTTTATAAACTAATAGGTGCAAGATTTCGTACTTCAACATCTGGTTCGGAATCTCGCTTTATCGTTCTATTTATACGAAAGCTATCGTAAAAATGTAGGTAAAATGGGCCCATCGAGATATTGAGTATTTCAATCGTTCAGAAGGCTATCTAGATGGGTCACCCATTGGTACATAAGCTTATATTCTCCCTAAACTTGTCTCTGTAGAGTCGCGGATTACTACTGCAAAGAATTCCGCAAGTATAACCCTCTGAAAAACCATTTCACAGTTCTACGTGTGACAGTCCTGGTGATAGTTGTGTGCTAGTTGGAACGTGGCAACTCGAACTGCTGCACTTCGGTGCCAAGTTCTATGTTGAATCCAGCAGCAGCAGATAGTTAAACACTTGGAATAAATTTGACCAATTACTTACCGACAGGTGTTCATATTCTGCCCTCCTGGATTACCCACACGCATCCCTAAATTTAATCCACCCATTGGATGTCCACTAGCTCCACCTTGAGTCATTTGCCAATTTTGAGGTTGGGTGTTATGACATGGTGGCTGAATGTGATTTAGAAATCCCCCAGCTATTGGTTGGTTTGAATTCAGCACATTTGTCGGGTTTGTCGGCATACGCTGTGACATTGACTGTGGGGGTTGTTGTAATTGTGGTGCCACAATGGGGAATCGCATGCCGACATTCTGTTGGTTGTTAGGTGGATGTAATACTCCCGATATTTGATTATTGAGGTTTAATCCTGATTGTAACAGCATAGCTGGCGTTCTTGAAGCTGCGGACGTTGGGGGTATGAGTCGTGGGTTCGCCATATTGAAAAACTGCATGCCACTGGGCGATTGTGATCGTGGAACATTTGTTCTTTGAGGCTGAAAATCGAATTAGGTTCAGATTATATTTTTATAAGGACCCGTTACACCACTACTCAGCATTATTTACGTATAGGATGAAAGCGATTGAAGTCATCCCTAGGCTAATCATTATATTTCTTAAAATTGGCTGATTTTCTTAGATTAGTTGTTCCCAACTAGACTGTTTTATCTGAGGTAAAGTAATGAATAAATACTTACTGAAATACACCGTCAAAAAATTACTCAGTAAAAACAATTTTGCATTTTATAAGCTATTCTGATTTGAAATATACTCTATCGATCCTTAATTTCTATACCTACATCAATAGTAATGTCAAATAGCATACAAACAAGCTATTTTAAAACCAGTTTATTCTATGATCTATGGAAAGGTGATTCAAAATTTACAAAACACTACATTTGGTTATAAATAATAATCTCAGAAGATACCAACTTATTTAACACTGAAGCGCACATGCAGTAACATGATTTTAGAAGTCACCTATGAATATTTAAGTGATGAGTAGATTAGTCGAGAACTCTAACTGCTGATATAAATTGTAGTGAAACACCATGACTAGCTGATTCATTAGTGTCTAACAGGTTGAATTTATATTAATACATGCAGTGTAAGTTGTGAATTAGTCAATGGAAACAGAAATATTCACTCTCAAAAAAACTTAGTGGATTTAAAACACCTGAAATCGTATAACAAATATGCTACTTTTATTCTAACATGTACCAGTAATGACCCAAATGAAAACCAAAATACACTTAAAAAGCTTATATACGGTCAGACTGGACACATACAATTCGAACAGTGAAAAGCTAATTTCACAAATCAGTTTCGTATGTTTAAATGTTAACATAAATAGGAAAATTTAGAAATTCTAAAAAAGATGGGAAGGTGACTATTACTGCAGAATTCCGTTGTACACAAATACACTACACCTTCAGAGTGCGACACGCTCAAAAGACATCTAAATTTTTATTAAGCCATCCTAACAGAAGAAGTAAAACAAAACTTTATGTCTACATTATACGTAATGTGACTGAGAATATAAAATTCAACTAAACGACTAATAAGCCTTAGAAATACATCTTTGTAAGTAAACTGTTTAGTAGTCTATGCTGAAAACTACGAAACAAACATTGGAACCAAAAACGCTAAGCTATTCATTATCGCAAGAAACAAACTTTAAATAAAATACTTAAGATCTGTATGGATGAGCTAAGTATTACAAAAACGTTTCAAAGTATTTTGAACTAATTTCCTAAATACTTTAAGTGACATGCTTACAACAATTGCTAAATCATTTCAATCTTACTGGTGTGTACTGAGGATGTCGAAGGACTCGCTGAGAACGCTTCTGATTTTGTGCACTAGCTGCATTGGACCAATTCGCATCTGATGCCGTTGGATTGGTATTGCGGGTTGGAGTACCATTGAGCTTAGTTGACTTAGGGATATTCCCCTCGTCAACGACTAAGCGAGACTTCTTTAGTGGCGCAGATATTGAGCTGAGGAATGGTGCATGTTATTAAGAAAGTTAAATTTCCAAAAACCCAAAATATCACTGACTTCTCAGTCCATTGGTTATTTAGTTAAACAATAAAATCTTCAAAATAATATTAAGTGAGCTAATATATTAACTGAATGTACTACGACAGCCACCGTTGTGGGCAGCCAACTGTTTAAAAATCATTTTATGACTAATTGCTAGATAAATATGGGGCTAGGAATCGACAAACATTTACACTAAGATATAAAAATAGTTTTGCTAAGCATGAAAAATACCTAACATGTGTTTGACATTCAATTTACTCTATACACATTCGTTCCTATCTACCTAATGAAGATCTACAAGTAATTTTCCTGACACAGTAAGGGTAGCATATTAACTTCACCTCAGCTCAACCAATGAATATATATGGAAAACCTACGCCTATTGCTTATGACTCAATACTAACAACTCAATAATTAAAGGAAAAATAATAGGAATAAATTAAAATCTAATAATGAAACCCTTCTTACCTATCCACTTCCTCAGTGGGTTGGGGGCCTGGTGATTTTGGTTTTGGAGGAGCTATAAGCGACAAGGAAACATTCAACTGCTTGAAGAGTTTTTAAGGTAAGGTGGTTTGTAATGAGCCAGAAAAAGTAGGTTCATAATAAACTTCCAACAAAAAGATGTGACATGACTCGAACTCAATTACACTATGTATGTACGCATACCACTGTCTACTTTTCAAAAACAGCCATCATATGAAAACAATTTAGGACAAAGTGAAAATAGAGAATTTGCTAGTCTGTTATATGGAAAGTTAGTAATTGATATCACCTACACCGGATTTATTGCTAGTTCCATTATGACATGCAACAAGAAACTCAAAACACTTTGCCAGCTCAAGCCACTACCAATGAAGTGTACACACTTTAAATATTTTGAATAAGAATAATTACTTGTTGAAAATACAAATAGGGAACCTGAGTTACTTAAATTAATATTTACGTAAAAATTAGAGATAGAGTAAGAAGTGACTTGTTTTCAATTGCTAGCATTTAGTGTTCAGTTATTGAATGTAACCAAGCCAACGCATTTTCGAAACAGAAAAGTTTTGGTACTATGAAATAATTTAATTTACCAACATGGGAAATCCCAACGGAATAACAACAAATGAAACTACCCAGCCAGCTCAATCAATCATCTTATGAAGGTACTTAAGTAACTAAACTGATAAATTCGTTCTACAGTATACACAATAAACCTTTTAGGGCCGTCGCATGAAAACCATGAGAAGCTTACACTACTGCAATGAGATGTTTGAATACATATCAGTCGACTACAAGTGTGGGATAACTAAGTTCACGAGAAATAAAAAAGTCAAGACTTAGCAACGAGTAGTAAAAATACACTAAACAAGTTCCAAGCGAACTGATAATAACGAAAACACTGCTTTACTGAGTAGTGATGCAACAGCGTAAGGTCTAGATTATCAGTCATTAATATATCATTTAATAAAGTAGTTATCGCAAACAGAATTCAAACACAAGTACTTCACAATTAGCCTTATTTATTACTAAACATTCATACAAGTCAAAACTCTCCAACCTACAGAATTCTAGTCTGAATTATGAAATTGAATAGTAAACAAAAATCAAAACCAGTGCTTAATTTGCAGGGGGAAAAAATTCCTCTAGTCGCAGCCTTTAGTTTATCAAAATACTATCATACTACAAATAAAAACGGGTTAAATGAAATTCCAACTGGTGTTAAGAAAGATCTCTGCTACATGGGACAAAATGTACCTTCGATATGTAAATAAGCACAAAACACTAAACTTTAATGACGGATATTTAATAATCATACTTCTAACACTATTTTGTTTTCACTTAAAATACATGTAATTTTATCTGGCATGTGCGCGCGGGTCTGTTATTTTATTTGGCTCACTATTACTGAATACTAGACGTTTTAAAAGATTAACTCAATTATCACTGATTTTATCATAGATTTCGAACCACAGTAAAAGTTATCTCCTACAGTTAATAAAACTGTATAAATAACTACCTCTGTATAAAAGTTTAGTGACTGAGAGACGTACACTGCATTGGTGCAAAATTTACCTAAAGTCCGTCTTCAGATATCTTCACTAACTGGACTACTGTTATCAATACTACGCCGACTTACTAGGCGATTCAATTTCATCTGGCAGAACTGCACAGTCTTCTGGCTGTATTTCCTTAGTTGGTATACCCTCCAGGTATGTCATCTGGAAGTCAATGCAGGCATAACCATTGCACAGTTTTAAGGAAGTCAAAAGATCCACGTGACGCGATGCACACAATCTGATATCCGATTCGTCGAAAACACCACTCACTATTACCTGAACCTTAGGATATTTCCCCTTCACTTGCGTCGCGATCTCTGTAACGTCCTAACAACCAATTAGTTAAAAATAAAATAAAACCTTATCATCTAAACCAGTAAGCAAAATATCTGCCCCAGCTCCAGCGGCCAGAAGAGCTTCATTCAGTTTGGAACAAGCTACATGAACTGGAATGGAACCAACTCTGGAACGAACTTTGTCTATAGCCTAGGACAGGTTAGCAATACTACAACAACTAACTGTTTTAAGGTTTTCAGCACTTGTGTCTTGACACCGAACACTGACAGATGGTCTTCTTTCCGAGACTCCTGACGTCATCATCGCATACTCCTCAACAAGACCAAAGCCTGGAGTCCTCCTGTCAGGCATATACATGGTCCCAGGCCATGAAATTTCATGTAAAACTGTCTGGATTCTAAATACCTCAATAACATTGGAAATCAGATTACCTGCTTGCCAGAGATGCTATGCCACTGGCTCTCGACAGAACTGAGAGCACTAGGTTTTCGCAAAAGAATATATCTTCGTTCGCTCCAGTAACCGTAGCCACCCTTGTTGGGCATGTTTTCACTACTTGACCTTCGCACACATGCCACTCAATTTCACAACTACTCTCTTTCAAAATAGCATCTACAAATGGCATTCCAACAATTATGCCTATTATGTGAATTTAGTAAGCTCGACGCTTACCAGGACTGTGCATATCAATGTACACCTTCCCACGCCCACTCTTTGGGGTAAGTCCCACATAATTTAAAGACGATTCGTTCGAAAGCCACCAAGCAGCCAAAGACTTAACAGAATTCTTGTTAATAATCAGCGGGCAGGCCATTTCAAAACTAGCGCAAACTGTCCTAATGGCGCCTGAATGAAGTAACTGAAACAAACTGCTACTATCTGACAAAAACTTACACTCAGTATAAACGGTTAACCCTGTGATTTTTTCTCCGGTTCCTTGCAAATACGAAAAGTACACAGCCAAATGAAATTATGGAGTTGTCATAATTTTTAACACTAGATCCCGAGCTGCACTAACGTCCTGTTTTGCGTATCATTATCTATTTATGGGTGAAAATTTTGTGGTCTTTATGTTTCTTTTGAACGTAGGCTACTTCACACCTTTGGTTACTTCTTCAGAAGGCAAACGTTTCAAACCACTTCGTAAAACTAACAGTTCACTTGCATTATCAGGCAGTGTAACCAATTCACTAGTAATTTATATGTTGAGACAGTTCCACTAAACGCTTATCCAGCCAGTGACTCTTTCCTCAGTATCTTGGTTCTGCGGATCAATAACAGAATATCGTCCATTCTGCCAAAAACATATTTCATGTTTCAGAACAGGTATAGAGTGGTGTAGCGGTAAATAATTCCCCAAAATTATTGACCACAGCAATCATCACTCGACATTGGATGCTGACCCTCACTGTTGCATATGGTACCAAAAAAGATAGCAACGATTGGCGACCCACTAGTGATAACCGGCGAGTGAACGCCAAAACAACCCCTGATTGCTACCCTTTGCCTCACATACACGACTTGATGGCAACGTTATCTGGCGCATCTATATTCTCTAAAATCGACTTCGTTAAAGCGTATAACCAAATCCCGATGGCAACGGAAGATATTCCGAAAACGGCTATCATCGCGCCTTTCGGACTTTTTGAATTCCTACGTATGCCATTCGGCCTCCGGAATGCGGCCCAAACATTCCAACGCTTCGTCGATGAAGTATTTCGCGGTCTCGACTTCGTATACGGATACTTAGACGACTGCCTCACTGCCAGTCCAGATAAGGAAACTCACCTTAGACACTTGGACTTGACATTTGAAAGGTTACGCCAACATGGTGTTACCATCAATATTCAAAAGTGTCAGATAGGCGTTGACTCACCTGACTTTCTGGGCCACACTATTGACTGTCAGGGCATTCGCCCACTGGCTAGTAAAGTCGAGGCGATACTGAACTTTCCACAGCCACAAACAGTGAAATGCCTTCCGACTTTTGACGGTAAGTTATTACCGACGGTTTATTCCTAACTGTGCTCCTCTAATTCAGCCATTAACAGATCTCCTTCGAGGGAACAACAAGCCTATCGAACTCGACACGTCTGCTCGACATGCTTTTACTCAGGTAAAGAAAGCTATTGCGGATGCCACCCTTCTTATGTATCAGAATCCAACGGCACCGTTAAGTATCTCAGTTGATGCATCAGACACTGCAATCGGCGCAGTTCTGCAACAACTAGTTAACAAAGAGTGGCAACTACTCGCCTTTTTCTCGAGGCGCCTTCAATTAGCTGAAACAAAGTACAGCACATTTGGAAGAGAAATTCTAGTTATGTACTGTGCTATACGCCACTTTGTACATTCAGTTGAGGGTCGTGAATTCATTATTTTCACTGACTACAAACCTCTGACGTACTCTCTGAACTCAGCTTCAGGTAAGTATTCACCAAGGGAATCACGACAACTGGATTACGTTTCTCAGTTTTCATCGGATATTCGACATGTATCCGGAGTGAACAACACTGTGGCAGATGCCTTGTCACGTATTTGTTCCTTCACCCAAATCGACGGAATAGACCCTGTAAAACTGGCTCGTCTTCACAAAGAAGATACCGAGCTTCAGCATGAGTTGTCGAAAACAACTCTACAATAATAATAATAATGATTTACTTTATTCCGAAAACAGTACTTATAATACAGAATGGAATTCTCAGTATTTGTCACAATATTGCATCTGATTTACTCAAAATGCATATAAAATTAAAAATTAAAACAAAAATTAATCGGAGGAATTTGCCCACATTTACGACATAATTATTAGATATAATAATAATAAATAATAATAACAGTGAGTTTGTTTCAAACGGTATTGTCGATTCAGTTTGGAAACTTTAGCGTGTTATGGATAATTGGGTCTAATGTTCTGTTGAAATGGTATAGTGAGGTGAAATACAAAGTTAACAGTCATAATACAGCCTAAAATTATGTCCACACTTATGAAAAATAAAATAAACAATACGAAAAGATACTATTCTCTGTGACATTTCCACTAGTACTCCTCGCCCTATCGTGCCTAAAAGTTATCGCCGTAACGTCTTCAATACGTTGCATGGCTTATCACACCCAGGTTTTCGAACTACCGTCAAGCTCTTAGCTAGTCGGTTTTGTTGGCCCGGTATTAATAAGGAAGTAAGGGAATCGGCACAGACGTGCTTAGCTTGCCAAAGGTGTAAGGTAATAAGACACACCTAAAGCCCACTTGGCACCTTTCTTATGCCCAATGCCCGTTTCGAACACGCCCATACAGATTTAGTTGGCCCCCCTCCAGAATCTCATGGAGATACCTATATGTTAACCGGCATCGATCGCCTCACACGATGGCCTGAAGCAGTATCCCTCAAGGATACATCTGCTGAAACCGTCACACGCGTCTTTGTAGAAAGATGGATCGCAAACTTTGGATGCCCATCTTCCATAACAACTGATCGTGGGTGGCAATTCGAAAGCGGTTTATTCTTCGCTCTAACTAAAATCCTTGGTTTTCGAACAAGAGCCTACCTTCCTCAGGCTAATGGTATGGTAGAACGTCTACACAGACAGTTGAAAGCTGGTTTATCAGCTGCAAATAACACCTATTGGACTGAGTCATTTCCGTTAGTTCTCCTGGGGATACGAAACGCTTTAAAAACCGATGCTGGTTGTGCTACCGCTGAGCTAGAATATGGCACGACACCACGACTGCCAAGTGAGTTTGTTTCTCCCTCGAGCTTCCCACCAGCAGTAGATCACTCCTCATACGTCAGCAGGCTTAAAAACGCAATGCGTTCAG